>JAYESA010000016.1:128875116-129238924 GCA_036927795.1 Iris macrosiphon | reverse complement strand
GGTGTAGTGTCAGAGACGTTAACAACGTTCTTGAATCCTTATCTTCTTGCAGGGCATCTTCACTGGGCCATGCTCGACATCTCTAGACCATGCTGTGCTGATCGTTGGATACGGTTCTCAAAATGGGGTCGACTACTGGATCATAAAGAACTCATGGGGAACTAGCTGGGGAATGGATGGCTACATGCATATGCAACGGAAGAGCGGGAGTAAACAGGGCATCTGTGGTATAAACATGATGGCTTCCTATCCGACAAAGACGAGTCCAAATCCTCCTCCTTCGCCTGGGCCTGGTCCTACTAAATGCAGTCTCTTTTCCTACTGCCCAGCCGGGAGCACGTGCTGCTGTACGAGGCGCATTTTTGGATTATGCTTTTCTTGAGTTGCTGTGGACTAGAGTCTGCAGTTTGCTGCAAGGATCACCAGTATTGTTGTCCGCATGACTACCCCGTATGTGATAGCAGAACAAAGCAGTGTTTTAAGGTACTTTACTTTCAAACACTCGGAATTGTTTAGAGTACAAGTGTGTCATGTGAAACCAAATTTAGCTTACCACTCACTAGATGTATAGTATACTCGAGCTATATCCAAATCAATCATGGGTTAGTAGGGATCCAGAATCAAGATATGCACCCCCACTCGTCAGGTGTGGGACCTGAACGAATCGAAGACGACCTAGAGATACAAAACATCTATAGACGAAAAAAACTACCATTGCTTGACCACTTTCCAGCAAAGCTTCTGAAGACAGTGTATGTAGCCCTGGACCTGGCTTGACACACTTGCGTCACATAGAAGTAGTCTGATGTTATTAGTCTTGCTCATTCCAACTTGGTTTTGTTCCTTATCTGCAAGAGAAACTCATATAACACATATTTCAAGCTACTTGTCATTTTTGGTACCCAGTGAACAGAGAGACTCGTACTACAATGATAAAAGTTCTAAAACCTTTGTGATGCAATTTTTGCTGTTAGTTCGTTCCTTACTGTCAGGACTTTTCCTTGCAGGGAATCGGAAATTTCACTAGCGTTAAAAGGCATCGAAAGGAAAAGCTCTTTTACAAACCTTGGTTCTTGGTATCCTTTGCTTGAGGCTCCATAATCCTTCATCTTTGATGATTGTTAAGGCATGTTTCTTATCCTTATTTCTTTGTAACATTTGAGGTTCACGTCTTCATACTAACCCATGAATTAGTGCAACTATATCCAGATCTCTGTATTTTGATGGACATTTCGCAACTTTTGTACCATTGTAGTACAGAAGGGCTCTCGAGGAAGGAATGCCTTGTTATACACCGAGTGGTCTGTAAGCGACAGTTGGAGCATCTTTCAAGCTTTTGTGATCTTGACAAATTACTTGGAGTGTAAATTAGTTGTGGCATAAATGATATGCTAGCCATGTACAATTAGATTGTTTCAGAAGGCTTGTATCATGATGTACTTATATGGTTACAGCATAAAAAGAAAAGAAAAAAACTTTCTACAAATGAATTGTTATCAATGATAACCTGTGTTATCCTTGGTATTTCAATCTTAATGGCATGAATGTTAAAGATGCTGCTCCAGAGATGCACATTGCTAGACCTGAAGCAAGTTGGTTAAAGCAAATGTATCTTCGTTATTTATTTCAAACAATGAAAATTATATTTGATGATGAAACTTATATTTTCATATATTGGAACTCTAATACAGTGTGAGAAGAAGTCTTTCTAATTTGTCGAATCATTCTATATTCTTTGTGCGTGAAGTTTCTGTCTTCTTGTGGGTGCGAGTTGATCACATTCTTCCTCTTCATCCTACCCTCTTATTAAAATGTAAAACAAAAGACAGAATCGTCGATACCAACTACAAACTTCCAAAAGCAAAGTTGCACTTTTGACTACAAACTTCCAAAAGCAAAGTTGCACTTTTGACTACAAACACCAAACCACACGTCACAAATTCCACCAATTACAGCAAGTAATCATACATTTTGTATAAGTTACAAATTGGAGAGTGCGTGTTTGAGCTTGAGCCCATTAGTCATTAGTGAAAGTTACACGGTTATGAATAACTGAAGTCCAACAATTACAGAATGTAAAAACTGCAAGTCACAAATTCCGCCAATTACAGCCAGTAGTCCAACAAGAAAATTAGCATCAAAAAGCAACAAGCAACTGGAGGCTCTTTATGCTTTTACTAACATTGAAGGTCATTTATCTGAAGTACTTAGCAGTCAACTTCTAGTAGTAGTACTCTCAATTCGCAATTTTGTGAACTTTCACAGTGCTCAGGGCGCAACTGTCACGACCAAAACCATAAATCTGCCACAGAAATATCCAGAATTGGCATGGCAGAGTTATGGTTGCCTAACCTGAAGTCTGAACAGAGTCTGGACAATCTTGGTGTATAGCAAGCATCACTTCTATATCAAAGTGCAGTCTTGGTTCACTTCAGAGTCACAAACCAAAGATTGGCATAAATGAGTACATTCATTCATTCCATCTTACTTTCATCTGCTATACCATCCTCTTGTGGCATATTCACATTGGTCATATCAGTGTCTTCAATTCCATTGGTGGGCTGAATTGGAGATCTATCCACATGAGGGGCTTCCCCTTGGTGTGCAGCATACTGACTCATGGCTTGGGCCTGTTAACAAAAGAAAAGATAGAGATGGTGATGAATAGTGATGTAAATGGTACCCAACAATTCAACTATTTACATGAAAACTAACCTCAATGACTACAAAATAGAAAGATCCATACCCAGAAAATGAATCTTTACGATGCTACATTTGCCTATACAGACAGATGATGACATAACCCACTAACTGATCAAATAAACTATTTTCATAAATATTCAAATATCAAAAGAATAGAAAATGAACAATATATGCCCCATCACGACAGAGAACGTATCCTTCAACTAATATCTTGTTGCTCCCCCCAAAAGATGTTTCAAGTACTAATGATGCAGTTTGGAACTGAGAAAGATTAATGTTTCAAGTACTAAATATCCAAAAATGGGAATATTAAGAAAACAAATGCCTTTGAAAACTTTAGATTCAACAATAAACCCAAAAAAAATCGTGCTTCAACAAGAAAAAGGAGAGACAGACCACCGGCAGCCAAATTGGAAGAACTTAGCTTTTTGTTTTTGTTTTGTTTTTGTTTTTGGGGTGGGGGTGGGGGGGTTGTCCTATTGAGGTTTGAAAATATTTAAGTGAGAAAAACTTCACGTGACTTACTAATTTATTCAACCAAATCCTCAAGGATTAGGAAGATGTCAGGTGAATGTAGTATTATAGAACCCATATATGAAAATAAAAAATAAGGGAGATATAACAAGTTGTATTAACTATCTAGGAATTCAGCTTATATGAAAATAAGGGGGATATAACAAGCTGTACTAACTATCTAAGAATTAAACGTACAAGTCATACCATGAAACTAAGGGTGAGATTAATGGAGAAAAAAATTAAGAAAAGAAACTAGAATTTCATAAAATAGATTTGGTTTTATGCCGGAGAACCAAATAGAAGACATCTTACCTATTAAGAAGTTTAACGAATTCTTTTTGTTCAATGAGAAAGCATTCGTTCATAGTCGCTATGAGGAATCCGAGCTACCATTTGGAGGGGAGGGGAGGGGGGGGTGGAATTACATATAATTTTTCTTAGCTTGGAGAAAAACTTATTCATGAGTTCCTAGAAAGACCATATGGTGGGCTTTGGAGATGAAGCAAGTCTCTGGTGGGTGGGTGGGTGGGTGAAAATGTTAATTATTTATTATAATTTTTGGCCACCTAGTGGCCCACAATCCGACCCAGAGACCTACAACCCAGCCCGTGTGGTGCCCCGTTCCCCCTATTCGGGGAGCACGGCTAAGAAATACTAGACGGTATCGTTCGATCGGGATAGATTGAATCAAGAACTCATCCTCGCTATGGATTTGTCTCTTCGGAATCGATTCCCATATTCAGTGGACCGTGCCCCCGGGATCGACTTAGCGGCAGAGTCAGGAGGGACCTCTCCGCTGCATTCTTTGTTGCCTAGTTTTCGCTGTCGCTTGTTGCTTTCGTGCCTTGAGTTGGTTTTCGGATTTGCTTGGGTTTTCTTGAACGGTTTCGATGGATTTCATTGCTTTCGTTCTTAGGACTGCACTTCAATTCCGATAAGGGAAAGAGAGGAAGAAGTACTGATCAGCTGTTCGTGTCAATACAGGTGAACCAGCTGTAGTCGTCGCTCGAGCGGACTCCTAAAGCACTTCTTTTCTTTTCCTTCCAACTACCAAAGTGAGTGGCTACCAACCCGATTAGCTAGCCCTACTTGCTAGTCTTCACATCTAAATCTTGTGTTCGTGCTTTGCCCGATCAAACGATACCAAGTAAATAACTAAAAAATATCAAGATAATAAGGGAATAGACTTGGAAAATATTGCTTGTCAAATGAAACTTGTGAACGGTTACTTACTTATATGCTTGCTCGTTTGGAATGTTCATCATATGCATAAATATAAGTTAGAATGTATATTTCTTCTTAAAACTGTGCTATGTATAGAACTCATTTTCAAAGCAATAACCCAACAGGAAGACTATGCTAAAGTAGATCTTGCCCTGTTATTGTCCTGTGCCTGATTTGCCTCAAATGTTAACTTAGTGTACTGCGTTGATCACGGACAACTTGTGCACAAGGTCTTAGTTCCTGCGGACGGTCGCTGGGGCACTGGCACCGATCCGATCCGGACGGAACTCACGATAGTCGCCTGCTTCGGATCGAGTGGCTTGTGGCGCCTCCTGTTCTCTGCGCCGCACGCCATTCCGTCCCGAGACTAGCCCGTCCATTATGGCAACGTGCCAGTGATCCCCTCGTATATTTAAACCTGTTGCTACTAACTTGTGTCTTCTTGGCAGGGAAGGCAAGGTAAGTATTATGCAGGTGGTTCAGACGGGCAGGTAAATGTCACCGAACGGTGGCGAGTTATTTCAATGATTCTATATATATGTCTTGCTGTAAAATGAACTAAGGCAAGATAGAAACCCACAAATATGCATGCTTCATTAAAACAACGTGTTGATTGGTATAGTTGGGATAGCTTGCCTTCACCAGTACGTTTCGATGTACTGACCCTCGTTGAAACAGGTTCCCCGCGCTAAGGAGAGACGAGCGAGGAGCAGGAGACAAACCCCCAATCCAGTCCAGCTGTAGGCACGCCTCGACCGTGCCAACCTTTGAAGCATTTTGAAGAAGAAGAAGCATTTTGAAGTTAGAAGCTAGCCACCAAGCAACCATGCAACTTCGTGGCAAAGCGGTCGTTCCGACCCAAGGTCTTATATTTTGAGTTTAGTAAGGATGTAATGTACAGGACTGCTATCTCATTTTGTGTCAACACTTTTGTAAGCCCATAGAAGCAATCCTTATGACTCAGTTCAAGGAGTTTGTAATAGATGTTCATATTATCAATAAAAAGAGAACTTTTCCATGTTTCAATATGTGTTTCAATTATCTGCGTACTCTGGATATGTGCTCGCTATGCGAAACAAAAATACTTAGCCTTGTGCGGGGCGCAACCTAGGCCCGCACGGCGGTCACGCCCGGGGGACGACTAACGATTTCACGGGATCGGGGCGTGACAGCCCGAAGGCCACCAACCCGCCCGAAGGCACAACCCGCCTCCAGGCCCACACCGCCCCAGGCCCGCCTGGACCGCACCGCACCCGGACCGCAGCACCCATGGGTGCTCACATTAATTCCCACCACCACATGGGAAATTAATATGCTTCCCCCCAAGGCTTGAACCCAAGACCTTTCGGGGAAATGCCTACTACTACTACTAGAGCTGTCAAGTGTGCCGGGCTGGGCCTGGCCTCTAAGGCCCATGCCCATGCATTGTAGTAGGCCGGGCCGGGCCTAAGGGTGAAAAATTGAGCCCAGCCAGGCACATGACCCACAGCACGATGGGCTTTGGGCCGGGCTGGGCCGGGCCATGTCGCGCCTGAGATACGGGTCTTCTGTCGAAGTATGCGCCGACGAAGGTCCTGATCTGTAATTCGGGACATTGGTAGACAAGGACTAAATTGATAGACTAGTAAGTGGTCTTAACTAGTAGCAGTTTGTAATCTTATATTTGAATGTTACAAAACAACTATGCTTGTTTAATTTAATATGTAATGGTGGGGTAAATACTAATTTAATATAGTGTTGTTAGGTGTAACATTCTGGATTCATTTATGCATTAGATATTTGAAATAATATTCTAAAAGATTTCTAACATTTACCTCCAAAGATAAGGTGTCGGGTCGTGCTTGGGCTTCGGGTCGTGTCGTGCCTGGGCTTCGGGTCGTGTCGGGCCGTGCCTGGGCTTCGGGCCTATCTTATGGGCCGATATATGTGACCCGACACGACCCGTTAAACTGGGCCGGCCGGGCCGGCACATGGGCCAATTTTTCGGGCCGGGCTCATGCCGGCCCGGCCCGGCCCAATTGACGGGTCTAACTACTACTACTATATATATATATATATATATATATATATATATATATATATATATGAAAATTCTTAAATACAAGTGTGTATCGATACAAGCAAAATCTGAACCATTGATTGTTGATCAAATGGTTTAGATTAGAAGGGCTTTCTTGTACTTTCACAATTTTACAATGCAATTGTATGGGATGTATCGATACATGCTTATATATATATATATATATATATATATATATATATATATATATAATAGAGTTACAACGACCATGTGAACCATTGGAGTAGAGAGCAAACCATTTCCTATCACTCTTGGCTTACAAGTTGCATTATAAAAAAGTTTGGGATAAGGCTTCTTCTTCTTCTTCGTCGTATTTGTAGACCAACAATATATTGAGTTTTCAAAGTGAAAAACTGAACCAACCCCGAGCAAATATTCATCGTCTATGAATTCTATAAAGTTAAAGAATAGTACTTTATAGAATAGTAATACTTATCAAGCTCAAGAATAGTAATACCTGGAAGAACTGATGCATCTTGAAGCCAACTAAACTATCCATCTCCTGAATACCACTGACGAAATGTATCCTCCCTGTTTCTTCAACAGGGCGCTCAGTAAACTGACAGGTCTCATCTAAATTCAAGGCAAGGCAATCAGGTCTTTGAAGCAAAAGCTTAAATGTAGGTTGTAATTCATAGCACTGCTCAAACAAAGAACACCTGCAGAATATGTACATCCCCAGACGTGCACGAGACATAGCAACAATCAGTCTTCTCACATCCCGGAGATGACCAACAAATCGTGTGCGGACAAGAGACAATAAGATGAAGTCATTCTGCTGACCTTGAAACTTGTCAACTGTGGTAACCTGTTTTCAGTTGAGACACATTTAGTATACAGGACGAATATGTAAGAGTAGTTCACTAGAAGAAAACAGCACAGCAAAGTTCAGTTTTTGGGAAATATTCTGCTAAAGGACTATGTTCGATATTACCATAATCGGTGTCTAAAAATTGGCCTAGGCGGCCCTAGGCCGAACCGAAAACCCCTTGTTCTGTGGGTTTGTTCTGTGGGTTTGTACGCCTGTTTGGCCCGGATTTTAAGGTTTTTTTTATGCTTAGTTGTATTGTGGATATGTTGTTTGGATTTTAAGATTGGATTTGGATTTAGAACATTGAAATTTCAAATTTGTAATATGGATTTCAAATTTCAAAAAAAAAAATTATGAATTGGATTTCACATTCCGAATTTCATTATGGATTTCAAATTTTTTTTAAAAATGTTCGGCACCTAAGCGCTAGGCAGCCCTCCTCCGCACCGAATCCGCATAGCGAATTAGAAAACTGACCATAATGCAGATCTATTTTCCATAGAGCACTTCATGTATACATGATAAGATCAAAGATATAGCACTACCGTTTCCACATTTAGTCAAGCTTTAAAAGTTTCCAAGTTTATCATTTCAAGTTCTGGTTCATTAAGCGATAAGAGCGGAGAATAGTTGGACAACAAGAAAAAAGAAGTGGAAACATCAAAATACATAAAGATAGCTAGAAAAACAACAAAAAAAGAATCATGAGTCAACAAGTATTACACTAGTACAAGACAAAAAAAATTAATAGGTTGTGCACAATTCTATGTAGATAACTAATTTAACTCGTATAAGAAAACACATATGAACTGAAGAACTCTCGATAATTTCGTGAATTAACTGAAAATTTTAAGTAAAACAACAGTAGTTGAAGCTCATAAAGGTGGAGGCAACGGGCTGTTTTAGTTAATACTTGCCTTGCTAGGTGGAGGAATTCCACATGCCGTGCACCGTCTACTGACAACATCACGGATCAGTAGCTTCTGCCCATTGTATGTGGTCAATATAGATATCTTACTTGGTGGGTATCCAAGTAAAATCATATACATGTAAACACTAACAAGATACTCAGCCTCCCCTTCGTTCTGGTAGAACCAAGGAGAAGGAGCGCTCTCTCCTTTCCCATTGTAATCAGGAACATCTATCAGCTGATACTCATAAGAGAATCCAGCATTAGCTTTGTGGAAAATGGCCTCCTCCCTTACATAGGGAAGGTCACCCAGATCTCTATATCTCCAGTTGTAAAGCTTGGCTATATTTGGTCGAGCTCTACCCTGGGCATTGAGCTCTATATATGGAATACCAAGACGTACGAACCTCGTGAAAAGACTTTGATCCATATGGCTATACTTCTGAAATGCCATATTTTTAACAACAGGTGGGAGCTGATGATGATCTCCAATTAATATGCAACGTTTGAGACGAGCATAGCCATCTTCCTGCCTTTGAAGCAACATAGGTATGAATGTCTCTATCTCTAGTATCTGAGCGCTTTCTTCCATTAACAAGTTATCATACTTAAATCCCACTTGAAGAAAATCTTTCCTCTTCAAAGCCGCGTGAGTACAAGTCATGGCCACAATTTTTGCCTGTTTTGTCATCAAATAATTTGCACGATCAGCTGTGGACTTGAGCAACTCAAATGCCCGACATTCCTCCAGTTCTTGAAACATTGTGGAGAGATGGCGGAAGCAACCCTTCGCTGCTCGCATGTCTTTCTCAAAGGATTCACCGGTAAACACAGGCTGTGGGGAGTTGGAAAAGAACTCCTTAAAGGGGAAACGGTCCTTGACAAAAGCAGGTTTATCATGATTTTGTGAACAAGCAGCAAGAAATTGCTCCCAACGGGAATACACATGAAGCAACCAAAAATATCCAGCAGTTTCACAAGTATAGCCCACATCTTCAGGAAGCTTAAGAGATCTTGCAAGTCTTTCTACTTCGCTGAGCAACTCTAATCGGCGCACAAGCATCGCATTGACACGACCTTGACGACTAAAATCAAGATCAGTTGCCAGCTCTTGTTCACCTTGACCCAGCCGGAGGAGGTATCTAGCAGGTACATCTCTCTGATAAAGTGAAAACATTATGTATTAGAGGCGTGACAGCAGATAGCTAGCTATAATATTTACTTCAGTATAATGATCTAATCTAAAGGCATAACGTAGAAAGTCGGCAAATGATTCTTGAAATATGGATTGAAATAAAGCGATATGAAAATAGCTGAGTCTGAAACCAACCAGAGCTGAACATGAAACTTTCAACTAAAATTAAAATTATAAATGGACAAAAAGTAATTATCCAAAATAGATGTCTACATAATTAATTTTCCGATTTAGTTAAGGCAATGCCTCTAGAGATTAGTTTGCGCATCTGGAATAAAACATATCGATCAGAGCCACATACCCTGTGTTTCTTTTTCAAACTGAACTAGGGATTAATGAGCAGTGCCTGGTAGGAAGACAAATTGTACACCAGCTGATGATATGAGGTTTTTTAGTATCAGAATGACATCACAGCACATCTTGCACTGTATTCTAATGTTAAAGGGAGTTGCAAATCTGCTGAACTGTGATTTGGGCCATATTGGTTGATTTCAAATAGTATTTTCCTGGCTAATGTGAATATCAGCAAAAGAACAAAGACAACGGAACATGAAGCATCTACCTGCATGATTTTCTCAAAAAGGTCATTTAAAGCCTGATTGGAATGGGTGATGATTAAAGTTCTCTGCGAAGGACAGTTGTGATAAAGAACATTCAGAATCTGCACTGCAGTGTCTGTTTTACCAGTACCAGGTGGACCCACAACCATGGTCAACCCAGGCTGGATGCCCGAAATGATCGCTCCAATCTGCAACAGGAAGGACAAAAAAAAAAAATCAAGAGCATTGTAAAAGCAGGGAGTAAATATGAGATATACAACAGTGTCGTCCACTATTTATTACATTATATACAATAATGATTTATGAGCATACATGTCGTACACATGCAGTTTTTAAAAGCGAAAGGATAGGTTGCAGGAAACCCCTAAGCATTTATCAATTTCTGGCCAGGTGGTCAACATCAGCATCAACCACAAATGTCTTGTGTCCTGACTCCTGAGAGAGGGTCATCTAGCACATTGTCTACACTGAGACGCTGCAGTTTTGGCAATGGGAAGAGGTAACTGAAGGAGGATTTTGTATTTGCAGAATATTGCTTTTTATAATTTTAAAACATGTACTGGAATGCAGAAAAAATTTCTAATATCTATTTTTGGATTAAACGTATACAGGTATTTGAATCTTTTGTCATCATGTGCAGATCTTTGCCATCAAGTACAGATCATCCGCACCCTATTTTAATCAAAAGCAAGGGGTAATAACTCGTATGAACCTAAATCTCAAACGAGAAGCCAAGAAGTTTCTTACTTCCGTTTGCTGCACAGATAATATACTGTTTGAAATCATCAAACAATACTCATCAGGTCCATTAAACCTTGTCCACTATCTCAAATTTCAAGAATAGCTGATGAGCACTTGCCTAGTTGTTTTGCATCTTTGTAATATCTTGTAGAGTACTTGCATAGAACCCTCAGTAGACCTGCAGTGCGCTATGAGCACTTGCCCAGAGGTAACATGGTAAGAAAATCAAATACTTTTGCAATAAACTAGACTAGCGTTTGTTACAGCTAATATAACTTGTATCATGCACTGCATGAAACTTTCTACCTAGATTGCATAGACACGGATACAGATTCGGATATGGACACAATACGGATTCGGGATACAGTATTTTTGAACATTTTGGGATACAGGTACCGCATGGATACGGTTAGTTACGCATGGACATATTTATATAAATTTTTACATTTTAATAATATCTATTTAAGCACATTTTAGGTAGTAACTAGGTTCCAAAATGTTCTAGAAAGGATTCAATACAAAGAATGACAACTTTCTCATATCTCCATTATGTTTGGCACATCACAAATATGTTAGAATTACTTTCAACTATGTTTTGAGTCTCTTTGGAGCCTAGGCATGGGTGAGCCATATCCGACAATAGTATCAAAGAAGTATCGTGCCCAATACATGGCAAATATGGATACTGGAAAGAATATGGTTCTAATGTTCTAGAAAGGAATCAATGCAAAGAATGGTAACTTTCTCATATCTCAATTATGTTCGGGCAGTTCAGCATGATCACAAATATGTCAGAATTACTTTCAACTATGTTTTGGATCTCTTTAAAGCCTAGACATGGGTGAGCGACATCCGACAAGAATCTTAAAGAAGTATCGTGCCCAATATGTGTAAGATACGGATATGGACAATAATATGGTCCTCCCTAGGAGTATCCGTGCAACATAGCTTTCTATAGCATCCATACTATGCACATTCCTTTCATTTATCAAAGTACAAAAGTTCAAACTACATTCATAAAATGGACCTATACGTGTGACCAAATTTAGTTCTCGTCTTGGTCATAGCATCTGTCTTTCCTGCATGGTGTACACAAGGCTTATACCTTCACGAGCAATAGAGGATTGAATCAATGACTTCCTCAACACGTCCAACACAATCCTCAAGCAAATACACAACATCTCATTGCAAATTGATTGACCTGTCAGAACAAAATAGCTTCTAGATCCTCGGCCATCCCTTCTCTATCCTCTGAGCTTTATTCTTTGAAATTAATACTATGAAGAATTTTTTTTTTTAAAGTACGCAGACCTAATAGCCAAACCTGTAAGCTGCTTGTAGATTGGTCACACTTTACCACGACTTTAGTAAGGTTCATAGTATCGGTATTGGAATCGATATCGGACCATTCCTATGAGTATCGGGATCGGCGGTATCGGTAGTATCGGCAGTTTCGGATCGGAATATCGGATTTTTTTTGGTATCGGAAAGCAAACAACTATTAGTAAATTATTAACATTTTAGAAAATATATTTTATACATTTATGCATAATTTAAAGTATTTATAGTATTGTTTCTTAGTATTTTTTAAATTGAATGAAATAGTAGTCACCCTTGTCGATTGATTTATATGCGATAGATAAGTTTTCCTCTTTTATATGCTTTTACAACCTTACTATGCTTTTACACCCTTCCTAATTGGTCTTTTTAATTCAATTTTCTTTGTCGAATTGACCGGAAAAGAGACCTCTAATGTCGGTATCGGTTAGTATCTGGTATCGGTCGGTATCGAATCAGGACATGCCAAACTATATCGGTATCGGCCATATCGGATCGGTATCGGCCGATTCTTCAAACTATGTCACTTTACCCCGTCTGCAAGTTTGAAAACTCTATTAACAACTAGTTTTATGGACCATCACCATTCTAGTCATTCATCGCCAGCATATGGCACGAATTTCTCTGATGAGTATTTCCGGTCCAGGTTTAGGAACCTATAACTTCGCAAGGAGATGCAAAGCCTGCCCTCGCGGCTCGTCTCAATGCCATTTGGGATATAACTCATCAAAACCAACACAAAAATAAGGTTATTGATGTCTTATACAGTTGATATCATCATCATTGAGCAACCCAAATGCTAAAGAAACTAAATATCAAACTGTAATATCATTAGCATTCAGCTTCTCCCATCAGAATGGGTCTATAACAAAAGAATCGAGAAAGTTGATGTTAATCTGACATCAACCCCATATATTGGCATCAAAATCTTAGACAAGATAGTTATGAACAAGAATGGGCCTTGCCATAAAACCTAGAAGGCCAGGTGGTAGATAGATAGACCTACCATTTCAGTTATGTAGTTTAAGTTCATGAGACTGAGTATCCTCCCAGTTGTGCTCAGAAAAGAGTCTATACAACGAGGTAAGATGATACAACTTGATTTAGCTTCACCTCTATGACACAAGCCAAAGGGCAATGGCATTCCCCTATTAACCTATAATATGTAGCAAGGGTTTCAAAAAACTCATCTGAAGGAAAAAGATGCATGTAGGCCTTGGACATCTTCATGTCGATACCAAATGGGAAAAAAATGAAATGCTACAATATTCTTATAGTTCATGCTACCGTAACTAGAAAAGTAAAAAAAAACGAGTACCTGCGTAGGTGTAAATCTGACTGAGTTCTGCTTTGGCTTATCCTGGGGGTAAGGTCCAGGATCAGCAGGAGTATATGGCTCAACAAAAAGTTTCTCCCTCTCATAATCATGGTCACCCACGTTCCCATTATTCAGGGTTATTATGGTACTGGACTTCTTATTTCCTGGAAGAGCATGAGTACTACTCTTCATTGCTTTGGGAAGCTTTATACGGAAAGGAGGGGATGGTTCCAGGTCCTCTGAGCCATCTGGGCTGATAAAGCAAACCTACAGAAAACATTAGAGAAATCATTGTAGGATCTAATGCAATATAATGAAGCGCTTTGTCATTGGAAGTTATACAAACTTGCAATAGCATAGTTCAAATATAACAAACTTACTTGAAAGTCCGGAAAACTGCCTCTCAAATGATCCGAATCAAGAAATGTGTCCTTAAAATCTACAACTTCCAGGAGATCAGGCATGTTTGTCCATTGTGCAGCAGAAGGATTTCCATAACCCAAAAATATGTTATGAAGCCAATCAGGAACTATACAATATTCATTCATAAGGTCCCGTATAGACTCTAGAATAGCTTTAAAATTATTTTCTTTTGGTTTCCTCCTCATTAAAATATTAAATGTCCCATAAACATCTTCTGCTCCTTTTTCAGCAATGTCTGTAACATCCATGTGGTATTGTGCTGTGTCTAGAGCAATTGTTACTGTACGAAGTTCGCCTTTAGGAGGTTTCCATTCATCTCTTTTGATTCTTCCAGTGAAATCATTCATAAGTATCCCTTCCTCATCACGGATCTCAATTACTTCACATCCTCGTACATATTGAAGACCAAGTCTCTCTGGTACAGTGGACTTGGCAGCTTCATCTGCAGTAAGAGGTTCAAAAGATGGACGAATTGAAAGTAAAAATAAGACATCATGCTCTTTAAGGGCATTCCATTCAGATCTTATATGCGCTTTGTAACTAGAAATGCTGAAAGTAACTTGAGCAGTCACAGAAGAAGGCTTGACTTCCCCAATGTTAGGTTGTTTGACTTCAGAAATTCTGAACTCCCTGATTGGCACAGCCATCCTTGACCAACCACGAAATGCTGTTTCGCCCTCATTGTTAATGTATGCAAGAAGATGAGGGGCAGCTTCCTGGATATCTTCACGAATTTCATATGTAGACTCGAGACGAAAAAGATTGAAATTTCTTAAGAGATAATCATGAAGTGTTAGGAACTGGAGGTTAAGCTTAGGAAGAGCAAGGCATCCTTCTCCAGAGTAGTTAATACTTGGTACAAGACTTTCATCCCACATTATCTGCTCGTTTGGGTAGAGAGGCATAGCATTTATTGCTTCCTTCTGGGATTGACGTTTCTCAAAGAAAGAGATCATAACTTCAACCAAGAAGTCAGCCCTTTCAGCACAAGGATCCTTAACTGAAACCAGTTTGAGCTGTGAAAGAAAACTTTTCAGAATACAATTATTCCTGCAGACAATGATTTATCGGCTTGCAGAAGAATGAATAATATAGGTAAAACACATCCCATATAAGACATCTGGAAGATTCAACCCAAGCAAATAACAACATATCATAATAAAGCTCAAGAAAAGAGCTACTCAATGATTATATAACATCATAACTACATAGCACATATGCCATTCTATCCATACAAACACAAAAAACAGGCCTAGAGCTCATGAAAACAAAACAAAATACAACACTGAAAAATTAATTAATTTTTATATCTGAGCTTAAAAATTTAACAACCGTTTCCTTTTCCTTATTTGGGTAACTCGTGGGAAATGTCTAAATTTACTTAGATTGAATTCGTAGGATGTACTCTACATATGTTCACGTCATTTACCAAATATATAAATTTTGAATTCATAAGATGTATTCTACGTATGTTCACCCCATTTATAATACGAAATTTCTGCATGTGATTGTTCCTTTTACATGTTAACTAACGATAGGCCAGGCCAACTGTAAGTAGAGCATTCAGAAGTCCCAACAGAGAAGGATCTCAAGTAGCACAAGGTTCCTGAATCTCATTTAGCATCAAATTATTGCAAGAAGCAAGACCATAAGTTGGAAGATGGGCATGGCTATATGTATCCTAGATATTCTACAGATGATAAATGGTTTGAAATACGAAACGCATACAATTCTGTCATGGGGTCATGTGGTGCAGACTCTGCAGACACATGCAAAACGTAATACTCGTTAGACAGACATTGGAGAGTTCTCAACTTGTCCATAATATAACAATTGGTTTAAGATAGCTCTTGTGCAGTTCTAATAAATATGTGATAATTTCACACTTCCTTGAAAACTCATTGCAAAAAATGAGTTGAATTACAACTTAAATGTCAAATCATCAAGACAAGCATTCATCCAATGTATGAATGTAAAACTAGAACCTATGTATGTGTTTATATGGCAGGGTAGTTAACAAATTAAAAAGGAACAGAAAACCCCTATCACATTTTCGTCTTATGCAAGATACTCCATATAGTTTTTATCAGCTATCCTATCCTCCTTTTCCCTCTTTCTTCCTTCCCCCGCCACCTTCCATCCATTTCATCTCGTTCCTCCACCGTCTCCGGTCGGCCGTCCTTCTAGGAGGGGGAGGGGAGAGATTGTGGAGGAAGGAGAAGAGAATCGAGGCAATGTTGCACAGACACGGGAAAATGGTGCCCACATCCTTATCATGTCCTTCCCTGAATCGTGTCCGTATTTGTGCAACATAGGTGACTACATCGTACCTATTTGAAAATGTCTATATCTTGTATCCATATCATGTTCTTATCCGCGTCGTATGAAAGTGGAGGAAGGAAGAGGTTAGAGGTGGGAAGGAAGAATAAAGGAGTTGTGGCAACAGTGGCGATTAGGGAAACTGATGATGGTGACATCAGGTTAATGATGATTTAACTTCTATACATATGTTTACAATTACTAAAACATGGTTAATTTGGTCATTTTTAAGTTCTCAGATAGAAAACGTCAGCAAATAATTGATGAAAAAAAGGTGGGGGTATCTTGATTAACGCAAAAAACTGGGGGATTTCCTGATAACTACCCAATTAAAAATTACAAAAGTAAATAGAAGCATCCCTCCAATATATGAATGTAGATATGCAAACTTAGTGTGTTTGCAAATGATAAGATACTGAGAAGATATATGACCCCAAGTATGGAGATTATGCACTGTTTACATAAAGAAGGGATTCTCTTCTACATAGATTATGCAAACATTACTACTATTCCAGAGGAAATCACTCTAAGAAGACCGATGACCCGTATGAGTACCATACAGGAGATAGGGTTATAGGAAATCTCATCCAGTTGGATCTAAACAACATCTTTACTACATGATGCCTAAAGCTATACAAATGCCAGTTTTAGGTCAGACCTCATAATGGCAAGCTGCAAATCTGGCACGCATGACCAAGTAAGAATATGAAGTTGGCATCAAAACCCAGTATCTAAGAAGCAATCTATGTGCCTAGGGGAGATTAATATAAACTTATAAATTCCCCCCGCATAAAGTTCTCCAATCAAAGAATGAAAGGTCTAATGTTTCAGATATAAACTTTATGCTTTAGAGAAATGATTGAAACATTTTATTGTTACAGTTTTGAAAATACTAGTAAATCTATGTTTCTTTGTCTTTCCCTGCCATGTTGTGTCCTATTAACAATATACAATGTTGACATGATATGTTGTGCCCGTTTTAATGCTTCAGATTTTATGATGTATGTAGCTACTTTTGCGCGCGCGCGCGCACACACACACAGAGAGAGTCAAGATACCATGAAATTGACAAGTCTTTAATCTTAGACATTATTTATGAACAGTACTATATATATAGTATAATGTAGTATAAAAATCGAGATTTGTGTATATTCTACACTCCCAGATCTGAAGTATCATTATTGTATGTCATGTTCTATAGCTGTCAGCTGACTACTAACTGTGTTATAGGTATATAAGTACAGAATATGTAGCAACAGTTAGGCTCATTCAAATATCAGGTGCTGTATACTAAAATGAGAGTATAAATTGAATCAAGAAGGAAACCTTAAAACTCATAGACAGTTGTTTCCTACCTTATTACAAACCAAATCCTGTAGTTCCTCTGCAGATAATATGGATAACTTCTTTGAAATATCAGCACGCTTGTGAATTGCACCAACATGACACAGTGCAAGCTCACGCAACTACACCAACCAAAAGAAGTATTTATGTGTATCAGAAATAAAAGTATCTAAGTTTCATAACAAATTTTACATATCATCTTCCAGATTATTCTCAAAAAAAGGATCACCTTGCAGACAAACCTTAGGAATCTGTTTAAATGCTAATAGTTGGAAAGCTTGCAAACGAGAATAATGAGCAAGCAGCACATCATCATCGGTCAACTGTGTCCCAACATGGTCATCAATCTCAAAACCTTCATAGAATTGCAGCAAGTCAACTAGTTGTGCAAAAAGTCGTCCCTTTGCATGAATATAAAGTGCACTCAAATGGCATTTGGCAACAACAGCAACATCAGCAACGACAGGCTTCAAGAATCTGCAATATGATGATATAAAAGTTATATACATTATGAAATGAGAAAGAGGGCATGACTATTTTTATGGTCATAATTGAAGACCAAGATAAGCAGTAGGTAAATGGTTTTGTTAATGTGATAATGTCACAGCAGCATGGCCCTTAACAGATCTGAATGGAAAAAAAGGATTCAAATAGCTGACCCCAACAATTTGAGGTAAAGGCTTTGTTGTAGTAAACTGTAATCATCCATAACAACGAATTCTTGGGGTAGAAATGACAAGAAATCATTAAAGGAATGAACGTAAATAGTTGCACTGTCAACCTGCAATATTAACATGCATCCGAAAACTAAGTAAATAATGTTTTGGTCACATATACTAGACTGGAAGATACTCATGGATCTTTCCCATGACTGTAGCATAATATATATATATATATATATATATATATATATATATATATGACTTTATTGTTATGGATGGTTACAGTGTGTGTATTTGTCAATTTTTCTCTACTTTGACCTTCTATTGCATTAAGTATACTAGTATATATGCACGTGCATTGCACGTGTTTCATACTACTTGGAAAATCAACCTTAATTTTTTTTAATACGTAATTGCCTAACTATCCATGTTAAAGTTAATGAACAATTTTAATTAGTAAACATAGGTAAGGGTATTCTTGGAACAAAAATTTCCACGGTGAAGCCAACTTTTCCTATTATATAGTAGTATAGATATCCAAGTTATAATACCTATATGGATTTTCTGGTGTAATCTAACTCGATTTACTACTTTTTCCTTTCACCTTTTTATTTATGAAAGACTTATTTGGTTTCTTGTATGAGGCGCTATCATAAGAATTAAGTTAGAGGACCACCACATTATCAGATTGTATCAGAAGACTCTCTGGTGTCAAAAGTTCGAATTTATGAACCAATCAAAGTTCCTTTCTTTAGCACATGTTCCACCGGCTATTGAATAAATTCCAAGGACCATAAATCCTCTCCTGAGTCAGGTTTTCCTCTACACGAGTTATTGTAGAGTTCTGGACCTGGTGGTGGTTGAGGTCTTAACTTTAAGATAACCACAAGAAGATGAAGGTAAAAAGTAAAAAGGAGCACATGACCAGAAGATGATTCCATAGTACACTACTTAGGCTTGTTTGGATAGCAGCATGTGCACGAATACGGACACAGATATGTATACAAGAAACAAACATTTTCAAATGGCCACAGTGTAGACACCTATGATTATACAAATACGGAAACAGATAAGGGTACAGACACTACAGAGACGGGCAACATTTCCCGTGTCCGTGCAACATAGGATAGCACCAAAACTACAGGCCTCGGAACTGAAAAGTTTCTTTCTTCTGCCAAGGAATTTGATCTCAAGAATAGGTCTATTGTCACCACTTTTTTCGCCCAATTCGCCCCAAGGACTTTGATCCTGAGAATTGGAACTTTTGGCAGCATCGAGTTCCAAGCATAATTTGCAGTATCGGCCGATACGATACAGTTTGGCATATCCCGATCCGATACTGATTGATACCCGATACTGACCGATACCGACATTAGAGGTCTCTTTTCCGGTCAATTCGGTAAAGAAAATTGAATTAAAAAGACTAATTAGCAAGCGTGTAAAAGCATAGTAAGGTTGTAAAAGCATATAAAAGAGGAAAACCTATCTATCGCATATAAATCAATCGACAAGGGTGACTACTATTTCATTCAATTTCAAAAATACTAAGAAACAATACTGAAAATACTTTAAATTATGCATTAATGTATAAAATATATTTTCTAAAATGTTAATAATTTACTAATAGTTGTTTGCTTTCCGATACCAAAAAATCCGATACTCTGATCCGAAATCATTGATACTACCGATACCGCCGATCCCGATACTCATAGGAATGGTCCGAGACCGATTATGATACTGATACTTTGAACCTTGGTTCCAAGGATGAGAAAATATGTTCTTAACCTCACTTATTGGCATTACTCTAATTTTTATTTTATATTCATAACAACATGATTTGCACGTAACCAAGGAAAACTTGTTGAATCCTAAGGATTTTCAGCCCATAAACAAGTGTTGGTTAAATCTACAAGAATCCAAACAAGTCTTTAGAGATTTACCCTTTTGTGACAAGCTACACAGGCATTTACTAGGTTTGAGGTAAAAGACATTTTTTTAGGAACATCACTAAAGAAAAAAGAGATCATAAAGATCAAGTAAATTTCTTTTAAGAGTTTAGTTGTGACATCTTACGCTATAATGGTGGTATACTTGCTTAGCCTCAGTGAAAGTAAAATTGAAGAAGAAGAAAAAAACTTATAAGAATTAAGTAACAACAATTTATCATTAGCAATTCATTTAGCCCCACATTGGTAAATGTAATATAGGGACCTCAATCCTCACCCTATCTCCTTATGCATGGTATAGAGCAGGTTTGGTTCCTAACGGCAACTCCTTCCTCCCCCTTCCTCCGTTCACCACCCCCTGTCCTTCCTGCCTCACTCCCAGTCCTCGGAAACCAACCCCACCCCCAACACACACACACACACACACGAGCACCCGCTACCTTGTTACTCTACCTCAGGGATACGCACGTGTTGGTTGCATATGGAGGTTCACCTAGGAAGAATGGACACTCCAAGAATTCATGCATGTTTGTGTCATATCGTAAACGCTTCAAAATACATTAGGGCACGCCAAAATAGGTGATGAATCCATGTCATCGTGTTTGACATGTGTCTTTTTGTATTCACTTCTCTGCAGCATAGGTTTAGCACAACCCAGATGGTTATGTCAAAGGCCTGAAAGCTCGTCTTATTGCCAAAGCTTCACTTCACCGAGTGCTATGGGATTGACTATGAAGAAACTTTTTCTTGAGTTGCAAAATTGAGTGTTGTTCCCTTTCTACTTTATTTAGTTGTCAATTGCAAGTGGCCATTAAATACACTTTGATACCAAGAATGCCTTTAGTTGTCAACTGCAAATGGCCATTAAATACACTTGACACCAAGAATGCCTTCCTTTACGAGGATCCTTCTACGAGAATTTACATAGAGCGACCTCCCAAATGTAAAGGTGTGAATAGAACCTAATTTGTCATCTACACAAGTCAATCTACGGCCACAAGCGGTCTTCTTGGCATGGTTTGACAAGTTCAATCACGAAGTCGGTATATCGATTTCTAACATTATACGTCCAATTCTTCTCTTTTTATTCATTTCTGACCCCAAGGCATAATCATCCTACTCGCCTTTGTGGATGACAACATTACCAATGCCAATTACTTTTGTTCGAATCTCCAAAGTTAAAGCTCATCTTTCCAACAACTTTGACAACAAGGGATCGTTTATGATACTTCCTTGTATTGAGGTTACTAACAAGGAAGATTCCTTCTTTCTGAAAGAAAATATTGCATAATTCTCTTGGAAGAAATCGACTTTCTTGGTTATTTTCTAGTTGATACACCAATGGGTCAAACCATTGACCTCTCTAACATTAGCTCATCTTCCGATCCACTTCTCCAAGATCTTGTCATGTATTGTCGAGAAACTCATCTATTTTACTCTTGACTCACCCAAGCATTTTCTTTGTCGTCACCATTGCCAGTCGGTTCAGTATGCAGGAAACTTATCGTCTCTTGTTTTCACGAGGTCAAATTTATTCATCGCTACTTGAAGGAGCCTCTGGGTGAGGGTCGTGTCTATTGATTGAGCTCCTATTTGCCTCTCATAGCTTGTGCATATGTCTATCACATTGCCTTCATTTGATGATGCTCTACTAGTGACTACTTCAGTGGCAATGTGGTCAATTGGAAGAGCAAGAAACAAATTGTTGGCATAGGTTCCTTTGTCCAAGTAGAACATCACGTCATGGCTATGTTGCCTCTAAGTTAACTTGGATAAAAATCCTCTTGTTAACTTGGATAAAAATCCTCTGTCGGATCAGTGTTTCTATTTCTCTGGATACTTATATTGTGACAACAAAGCTATCTTTCATATTGTCGAGTATCCAGTTTCCATGCCACACCAAGCATATTGAAGTCAAGCATACAGAATAAAGTCAAGAATTCAAGCTTCAAGAAGTTTGTTTTGCTATGTTCATATTGTTGCACAATTGGTCAATATGATCACCAAAGGCACTTCCTCAACCTTTGTTCATACAGTTTCTCTCCAAGTTGGACTTGCTTGACATCTCTCATTATAAATGAACAACAGTATTACCTACAACGTAGTTCAACATATGACTCGTCATGTTTACTTGATTGTTTATATACTACTGGAAGTCGTGCGCGTGCGTTGAACGTGTCTTTTGTCTATTTTTTCTCACTTTTTAAATATATATTTGCATGACAAACCTATTTTGAAATAGTATAAAATCTTTTGAAGTAAATTTATTTTTGAGATGATGAACATTAGTGTGCAATTATTAGTTGTTAGTACTTGTGTTAGTGGGAAGGGGTGCAATTTACATGTTTTATTCCTAGTATATATATATATATATATATATATATATATATAATGTTGGAGAAAGGCACCTTTGGAACATGAAAGTTCCACAGTGAAGCCTAGAAGTATTCCTATTATATACAATATTGCATGTGTGAGATGTAGTTTCTCTTCGACCGTCCGAATAACAATATAATATAGGAAGATTCCCCGGGTACCAAACACTGTAGAGTATCGTTCAATGAGAAATGAGTTTAAAAGTGACTTTCCATAGGAGAAGGGATGTAAAAAAAAAAGTTAATAAAATCCATCTATGAGAAAAGAGTTTAAGATTGAATTGTAGAAAAACAAGAAAGAGTTGATTCCTGGATTCGGAAGAAATAAAATCACCTATCCGATATGACCATAAGCAATATAACTATGACTTCTCTCTAAAGAAGCTTAAACAAATCCTCTATCAATCGAAGCTCTACAGGACTTAAAATTTGACCTCTGTATATATTATAGAAAGAATGTTAGTAGATTAGGTAAGCTTATTACTTTCTTTCTTTAAGAAACAAATCAAAAGTGGAGTAGGATCATTCTCAAAGTAAGTCCAAATAAGATGGTTGATCTTTTACCAGTAAAGGGCATTCCAAAGTACAGAGGCACCCCTAATCAAGGGTCTGAGGTGAGTCAACAAATAACTTACCCCGGTTTACCAAGAGGCTGTTTCTAAGAGATGAAGTCCTACGAGATGCAAGACCCAAGCCTTACTGTAGCGACACTTTCTTGATATCCACTAAATGTTGGAGTCTATCAATATGGCCTAATATCCTCAATTATGTTGGTATCGTGGTTTGAAATACAAACCACAGATATTGAAAATTTGGTGTTGTATTGTATTGTTTTTCAGATACGAATCTGACATGAGGAGACACAATCTCTTCAAATTACACTAGGACACATCAAATTCAGTGTTGTGCCCATGTTATTGTCAAGGTTGTAAAAATCGCTAGTCGGCCGCTAGTCGGTTCGCGGGGACTAGGGATTAATCGGATTAATTGGGATCTAGTCGGGACTAGTCGGATTAATCGTTTTAAGTTTTTAAATTTATATATATATATATATATATATATATATATATATATATATTATGTGTGTGTGAGAGAGAGAGAATAATATATATACATGTATTTGTGTGTGAGCGTTTATACATAGACATAGGCCAAGTACTCTAGCCTGAAGCCTCTAGGTATTGTATGTGTCACATGGGACCACATAGGCAGTCCAGGCAAGCATGTGGCTCACATAGGGCCACATGGGCTCCCTCTCCAAAATTTACACACGTCACATGGGGGTCAAAAGAGACTTCAGTTTTCAAAAAGTATCTGTCTTCAAAAAAAACAAAAGAAGAAGTCAGAAGATTGTCTGTCTTCAAAGAAAAAACAAAGGAAAAAAAATAGAAAAGGAAAAAATACTGAGAAGATAAAACGGAAGAAGAAAAAACTCAAAAGAAAAGAACCAGAAGAAGACTCAGACGAAGATGAAGAAGACGACTCACCTAGTCACCTGCATGCACCCGATTTCAGTCTGTTGCTGCTTTTTTGGCTGCAATTTTCTCTTTGTCCACTCCGCCTCCCCACCTCTTCCATACCATTTCTTCAAAGAGCACATATGGGCATAGGCGGTGGAGCACAGCCGGTCCTCAAAGGTCATTACACAAATTTAGGTGCATTTTCTTACTGTTTTAGGCTGAAAATTTAGGGATTTTTTTTGCAGATTTGGGACCCAATCGGCCGACTAGGGACCGCCTAACTGCCTAGTCGGCCGACTAGATTCGATTTCAAGCATTCCCGATTTTCTGGCCGACCAGGGCCCAACTCCAGTCGGCCGGAGCCGACTTCCGACTAGTCGCCGACTAGTCGGCCGATTAGAGCGATTTTTACAACACTGGTTATTGTGCACATAGTATATCATACTCCTATCTGTACATGATGGTATTTCAGGCACATGATAACACAATGTCCTTCTAGTTCTTCTAGATGAAAACTTGGGAGACAAATATTCTGAAGGACCAAAACCCAAGGAATATAAATACAGTCTAATTTAGTTTTAATTTAACAAACTAACATGTATTAAGCATTCCCAAAACAAGATATGAATGTCGGATGCACGTAGAGGGTCTAATATGAATAAAACTAGGATTGAGAATTCTTCAATCTGTTAATACACCATCCATTCCTTTTTATGTGTTAGCCTCGCCAAAGTTGATCTTTTTTGTGTAAACTCCATTATGGTAGACTTGCTATGGCTATCAAGTCTCTCCAAGTGACCAGAGCTCGGGGAATTTACTGTATTCAATCACTTCTTTTTTGGGTAAAAGAAGAAGGTAACCTGAGCATTGACATGATTGAATTTACAGGGATCTCCAGATGTCTACAAGGGGAGCCACCTTTACCACTACTTCCTTTTGGCTAAAGGAAATCAGCAACTCTAAGCAATTAAACTCAATGATTGAATTTATAGAAATCTCCATATTTCCACATCTAAAAGGGGAAACAAAATAAGAGAGTAAATGGAGTTGGTCCACACACTTATCCCACCCAAAGAAAAAGGAGAACATACACGTATAGAGTCACCCATACACACATTGACATATTTTTCCCTTCTAATCTTATAACAGGAACCATCAAACTTTCACTTTTGTGAAGTTTAGTTTGTAAAACATTGTATTGCACAGAATCGAGAACCTATAACACAAAGGCAATTAATTAGTAGCTTCCAAACAAAAAGAACCAGACATGACATTCTGTATATTGCAGGAATGGAAATAAAATTCACAATTTTAAACACCATCCATCCTATACCAAGACTAGGTTAGCTTCAGAAACAAGAAATGAGATGAGAATTGTCAAGTACCTCCTAGTAGGCAACTGGCTTAATAGATCAATCAGGAACTCCATGAACCTCTCACAGTATAATACACAAGAATCATCAACTTGTTCAGCATATGGATCACTAAGTTGGGTTTTTACATCATCGATTTGCTTTTGTACTATGACCTCAGAGTCAAGTATCTGGCATATAATTCCAGCATGAGCTAAGAATAATGTTATCCTGCAAGAAATTATCCAGGTGCAAATGGTTGAAATTTTCTGGGACGTACCTCCAAAAACTCTTCAATTAAATTTTTCAGGAAATTCACTTCAAGCATATTTGAAGTGTCAAAGGACTTTCCTTCTTTCTTGGCTTCCCTGGCTTCTTTCTTGATCATCTTCTTCCATTTTCTTATTAAATGAGGATGTAGACATAACTCCATCTAGACGACGTAAATAAAATAGAACTGTATAATTCTTTGAATCTCACGCCAAAGTGATTATGGTTATAAATAATTTCCCATTTGAACTCACCTGAAGTCTACCATCTGACAAGCAGTGCCACAACTGAAGACTGACCAACTTCAGAACAGTTTCACTAACAATCTCATCCTCCAAACTCTGAAAGGAAGCATACTTAAAAAGTGAGAAAGGTAGCTGATGCTAGATGACATTAAAACAAACAAGTAGATGATAAACTTAACTCTCAAGGTGCATTCCTATGCTCTTATATCCAAACAGAGCACTATGAGGCTAAAATATTAGTTATGAAGAAACCAAGTCGTAGGCTTTAAGTTATGACATTGTTCGGGTAACAGATAGATTTAATTAAGCAGGGGGGGAATATAAATGTTTAGTTGTACAAGAATAATGGAGACCAGCATCTCATAAAATAAGTGTATAATCAAAAACTTTCATAAATTAATATCAAAGGTTTAGATGAAATAATATAAGTAGAGTAGCATGAGGAAAAATCAACACATAATCCAAAGAATGGAAATTGGCAACGGTACTTTTTAAGCATTAAGGAAAGATGTGATATTTTCTGTCTACACACCTGAAAAGCATTAATCATGAAAAGCAAGTAATTTGTCTTCTCTGCAATACTCAGACCTCTTCCCTGCATCAAAAATAGGAAAACCAAGCATAAGTTTGAATTGTATATTACAAAATAAAAGCACTTGACAACTTATACGTCTAATTCATACATAGCTGCATCCTCGATAACATAGGCAATACACAGCAATGCAGCATAAAATAAAGAAAAAGATTATTTCGAACTCAGACATCAAAGGTGGGAAAGGGTGTTGCTTGGCGAGACACTAAGGCTTGACGCTTGCATCATGGAGGTTGTGACTATGAGTCAAGGAAAAGATTGTGTGTTAGTCACACAAACAGACTCTTTACATTTGGGGGGTAAGGCTATGTACACCTTGACCCTACCGAAACCTGCATTAGCGAGAGCCTCGTGACACTGGAATGGAATGTCCTTCTATAATACATCAAAGGTAGGGTTTCAAGATGTTCACTAGCTGATGTCTACCCTTACAAATTGGTGAGAGAGGGGATTTCAATTTTCCTAGTTTAGAATACCACGAACAAAATGGTTCGTAATAGACAACGCATAAATATAGGTGGAGTGCAAAATGTTGAGTTTATAGGCGCGCCCTGTGTATCTGTGCATAGGAATATATATTTTTCCTACATGTGTAATAAAAGAAGTGAAACAATGCATGTCTATATTGATACATATAGGCATTTCAAAATCTTCCTACTGTGCAATTTTCTTTTGTGCAATCAAAGTCTCAAGAAAGTCCTTCAGCCCTAGACACAAAGCGCAAAAGGGAGTCAGGCACTAAGCAAGGTGAGGTGCAAGTATAATAAGAACTGAGGCCCTAGACCTTGGAACTTTTGTGCTCCAATCACACTTGTTCGCACTAACATCCGGAGGCTTCAAAAGCGCTTCAACCCTAAACTGGGAGGGAGGGTCGAAGATGCTATTGGGTCCTTGTACAAGAGCATCACTGGTAGATGGAGCACAAAAATGCATCTTGGGGCCCAAATTTGTAATAAAAAATAAATGTAGAATGAGTTGGGTTTGTATGAGAATAGTAAACAAAATATTGAGGCCCAAAATGAGATGACTGGATATAGACCTAGGTGACATACTACTTTTTTTCAAAAAATAAAATAAAATCTAAAATCTAGAAATTGGGACTCCAAATTGAGCTTTACTATTCTACAAAATGAGTTCCTACATTCTGAATAGAAATTTTGAGCCCAAACTACAGCTCATGTGGCTGGGATGGAACTATCATGGAGCTCTAATTTAGTCTTACTATTCTACAAAACAGAGTTCCTACATTCTGAATCTAGAATCTAAAAACTGGGATGAGCTGTTACTATTGATGTTCTAAGGTAGCACTTCTTTGCAACAAAAGCAAGGTGCACACTCGGTCTCGCCTACATGCTCTTTTAACAGCTATCGTCCGGAATCAAATAGGAAATATAATTGAAGTGCAAAAATTTGAGTTGTATAGCACTATCCATCACTAAGAATGACAATTTTCATGCACATAACGGTGTAATTAGCAAATGCAATCACTTCTAGTATCGCCAGTACCAGTTCCTTAAGCCGAAGAACCCTCCGCAAGAACCCTCTGAAAGCATCCTTCCGATCGTAAAAACAAATCCACGCCGCCACATTCTCCCGGAACTTCAAAACGAGAACATGCCAACCAAATTCAACAAAAGAATTACACAATTCAATACACCGAAGAAGTCGTATGGAACAGAGTAATACCTTCTCGTTGACCATGAGGATCATGGACATGACGTGCTCAAAAGTGGCGGTCTCCGGATCGAAATTAGGCCACAGGTAGTTCTCCAAGTACTGGCTGACCTCGAGGACCATCACCCTCTGCAAGGGGACGGTCTTCCTCTTCCCGGCGACGAGCAGCTCCTCGTCGTAGATCTTCCGGACGAGCTCCGGATCGAACTCCCGAGCCGAGGCCTCGCCGTCGGCGGAGGCGGAGGCGGACTTCTTGTTGTTCTTCCAGTTGGCGTCGGCAATGGCGGTGAGGCGGTCGTGCTGGATCTCGCGGAGGGTGATAGAGGCGGAGAGGGCGGCGGAGGGGAGGCTTTCCGGTGGCTTGTCCGGCTGCGCGGCAGGGGAGACGCTGGAGGGGTACTCGGCGACGTGGTGGCGGCGGAAGTCGTAGGTGCCGATCCCGTATACCTTCGGCATGGTGTTGGGATTAGGGTTAGGGTTTGGTTGGAGAGGAAGCAGAAGTAAGGGAGATATTTGGGGATTAGGGTTTTGATGGGGTTTGTGGTCGGAGGGGAGATGGAGAAGTGACGGGAAGAAGAAAGCGACCAAATGCTTTGGTTAAATCTTTGGACAGTCTTATTCGCAACGCACACTCGGGGCAAATGTTAGGGGCAATACTATAATTACTATGGCAATTTTGACATTCCTGATTATTTTGACAGTTCGCATATTTAGGATTATCAAAATATTTACAATTCATATAAATTTAGGATTGTAAAAAGTCTAAATTGTAACTTGATACCTCCCAACTATTATTGTTTTTCAACTTTTATAGGTATTAATTTGATATCCTAAAAAACTTTGGACCAAATTGTCCCTCTCCTCCTCCGTCAAACCCCCCCCCCCCCCCCCCCCCCCTCCCTCCTCTTCTCTTCTCTTCTCTTTCCGGCTGCGGGTAGGACGGACGTGCGGATGACGAGGGTGACGTGCGGCATGGGCAGGCTGGCAGGGGGATTGTCGGGAAGAGGGGGGTGGTCGCTGGGTCATAAAGGGGGGGGGGGGGGGGTCACCGGGGGCGAGTAGGTGTGTGTGTGTGTGGTGGTGGTGGGGAGGGGGGGGGGAGGGGAGGGGGGCTGTCGGGGGTGGGTAGGGAGGGTGTCGTCGGTGGGGTGAGGGTAAGAGGTGGCTGTCGGATAAGTCGTCGAGGGGTGGGGGATGGTAGTTTAGGAATAAATAAAAAAAATGGATATCATGTTGAAAATATTAGTTAAGATAGGGTATTAAGTTAGTACCTATGAAAGTTTAGGGTATCAAGTTGAACAATAGTGATAGTTGAGGGTATTTGCAATTTAGCCTTGTAAAAATCTTAAAATACAAATTTTATTTATATAATTTATTTTAGGCAAATGTTAAGAGTAATACGAAAGTTTACTAAGGGCAACACAAGATAGAAACAACACAATTAAGTCTTTTTTTTAGAGGCATTCAAAAGATTGATGGGAGAGAAAAAAAAAATTCCCTCTTTTCTTTTCTTCTGCTTCATCTTTCTTTTCCAACCCTAAATTTCAGTTTATGAATCGCTAATGGATGGTTTTAGAAGTTTCAAAAACAATTTTAGGAATTTTGCACTTCAAAATTCTACACAAACTCATTTGGGACGACATAGGACTGTTAAAATTTTGGAAGTCCTGACTACATTGAGGACTACAAAAAAATTGACAATTCTAAGATAAAAATATATTTCGACTGTGAGGAATGTTAGGATTGTCAAATTTTTGGAAGTCAAAAGAAAAAAAAAAGTATAATTCTTAGGACTGTCAAGACTCCCAAAATTTTGGCAACCCTAAGCATAGCATTTTTTTTACTGACAAAATTTTGACAGTTCTAATTCATTGTAGAACTGCCAAAAATTTGGCAACCCAAGTGATCCATAGGACTGCAAAAAGTTGGTGGTCCTGAAAATATACTTCTTCGTCTTTAAGAGTGTCAAATTTTGGTTATCACGTGCATTTGAAGACTGCCAAAGTTTTGGTAGTCGTTCGTCGTCATAAACGGGACTCTTTCGATTTAGAAGCTTCAAAATTCCATTAATGGAGTTTGAAACTTCAGAAATAATCCCAAATGAGACTATCAACAAAGAAACTATACAAAAAATACATGGATTAAGATTTAGAAATTTGGAAAGAAAAAGAATTACAAAAAATAACATTTTATACTTTGTGTTGCCTCTAACAATTTTTCAAGAGCATTATGGGTATTAAAAAAATATAACATTTGTGTTGACTCCTTAGTAAACTCCCTAGGACATTTGACATGTATCTTATTTTATTACCATATTTTTTTTCGTCCGAATCCAAAACTCAGGCAAATGTTCTTCTTTTTTTCCAACCTCATCCAAAACAAAAACAAAAAAATCTCCTCCAAATTCAACACAATTAAGATAAAATTACATTAAGAAAAAACACCATTAAAACTCTTTCAAAATAAAAAACCTAGGTCTTTTGTTTATATTGTTAGATTTGATATGTAATACATATTTTGTTATATTTTTTTAGTAGAAAGTCCATTAAGACACTATTCGAAAGTTTTGAGCTACATTCAAAACTTCGAACAGAGAGTTACTTTATTGTCAAAATTTTAACAGTCCTGGCTATGCAATAGGACAAAAAAAATTGATAGTCCTAATGTGTAGCCTTGGGACAAGGAAAAAATGATAGTTTGGGATGCAAGTACATAAAAAAAAAATTTGTGTGGTTCCAATAATTTATGAGGTGTCAGTAAAACACTGTGGTTGCAGGCCGGTAATTTGTCTTGTTAGATATAATATTTGTATTTTAAGTGTAATAATTTATGGAGAAAATTACAAGAAACCCCATGTGTTTTAATTGAATCCCTTGTGTTTATAGAAAATCTCATGTATTTTAGATTATTCTCTACCGTTAATTTATTTTCCAGACTCCTCCTTATTGTTTGTGTTTTTAAATAAATGGTTAAGCATGCCTTAAATACTCCAAAAACTGAAATTATCTATCAAAAAAATCAATTCTAACGTCTGATCATCCAATGATAAATGGACGGTTGTCGATCGATCATGGCACTCAATTCTAACTGACCGTGGTTGTTATTGTTGGCCATGGTCGGCGGCGCGAGGGTGGAGGAAGTTCTAGGAAGAGAAGAAAGAGGGAAATGGAGAAGGATATTGTTCCCGCGGTTACAAAGATTTTACGAATTACGTAGTAACTCGAAAATACAACAATGACAAAGACGCTAACAACTACGAAAAAGAGTATGGCAAGTTGTGAAATCTAATAGCTAACAAATTTGTAACAAAGTTGCCAATACAAACTTGTTACAACCACAAACACAACACTAGGAAGATGAAAACGAGAAAGAAGATGTTGAAGATGACAACTGGCTTGGGTTGATCAAAATCACCGTTGTTAAAAATAAAATTCGACCTTATTCCGTCGATCTGCTAGCAGGAACCATCAAATTCAAAAGATAAAACTTCTGAAAAACTCCTTTGTCACCCTTGCACGGACAGAACTTAGACTCCATGAATTGACAGCACTTCGTTGCTTAGAATGGTTGCAGCTAGCTCTCCTCACGTAGCTTGTACTCTCTGGTTCTATATTGCAAAAGAGAAGAACTTTCGAATGTACAGGAGAACCAAACCCCCTAGCAGCCCACTATACATAATGGACAATAAATTCAGAGAATAACTCCCCATTAAGTGGACAGTTACATCAGTAACCCCCAATAAATGACAGTTACGTTCTAGGAGCAATGAAAAGCCAATTCTGCGTAAATAACAATATTTTCGCACGGAACACCCATGCGGAGGAGCGTCCGCACAGAACTACCCGATGTGTAAGTGCGAAGTGTGAAATGCAAAGTGCGTCACCACCTGAGTCGCTAGGCCTCTTCATGGTCTATCTCCTAAGAAAATTTTCAAAGAGATGTGTGACAAAAGATATAAATATATCTTTGAAGATTTGAACCTTGCCCTCTACCCTCCTCCTCCGCGCACAATTCAATAAAAAAACTAAATTTATACTGAAATATACACTTTGGATTGCCCCCATGTAAGTGGAATATTTCTAAAATACAAATTCAAATCCCAATAAAGGAGAACGACATTGAAGGGGAGCTAGGGTGTTCATATCATTGACGGGATATTGATTAAGACATTGAGAGGTTGGTCGACGATAAGGAAGGAGGAGACAAAGAAGATGAACATGATTTGTTTATTTATTTATAAACTTAAACGTACAGTAAATTTTGTTTTACCATTAATTTTACGAATTTTTTCGTTTAAAGTAATAAAATATAATATAATTATAGAAAAGGGAAAAGTGGGGGGTATTTGCAGATAGGGGGACCACTCGCCAAGTGACTTGGCGGGGCGAGGCAGCTCGCCAACTGAGTTGGCGGGCCATGCTGAGTTGGCTTTCCAACCGTTGCAGCTCGCCAACTAAGTTGGCGGGCCATGCACCGTTGGCTTTCTAACCGTTGCACAACGGCTACATTCCCTCCCTATAAATACCCCCCCAAACACTACTCACAGCACATTCTCCTCCTCCTATTTTCACAGCTTTCTCCTCCTTAATCACAGCAATCCTTTTTCTCCTCCTGATATTTACTGGCGATGGCTACCCAAAATGACGGTCGTATTCCTGGCGGACCGACTACCGCGCTTATTATTAAGCAACGTGAAGACCACATTTCTAGTCAGATATTTACTGGCGAGGTAATTTTTGAAATTACAAGTTGCCAACTTTATTAATGCATATATTTTTTATAATGCCTATGTTTACTTTATTAATGCATATAAATTTACACACAAAATATAATACATATATTTTTTATAGTTATACGACCATGATCATGCTTTACGAACCCGGATCCATGTACATTGACGGGCCCAAAGGAATTATCGTACGTGGGAGCTAAATTCGGTCCAAAAGGCTTTGGTGGAATCCTTTGGATTCCACTATATAGATCGTGTTAGATATTTAATCCACGATCTTCATTTAGTTGTAAGCCTTGCGGAGCGTTGGTGGCCAGAACGCAACACTTTCCAACTCCCATTCGGGGAGATGACGATCACCCTTTTTGATGTGGCGAATATACTAGGATTACCTATTAAAGGTAACGCTATATATTTTGATCCGCACTTAAAGGGATCTGATCTGATCCGGAGGTATCTCGGTGTTAGCCCTCCTTCAGGTCTAAAAGACGGCAATTATGTGAAATTTACATGGCTCCGTGGCAACTTTATGGACCTACATCAAACTATTGATGGGGTGGTTGATGTAGATGAAATTCGGGTATGTATTTTTATTAGTAAATTTGTTTATTACTTAATTTAGTGGTGCAATTCTATATAACACTTAATAAATTCAGGTCATTCGTTGCACTAGAGCGTATCTGCTCTGTTTATGTGGTGCAATTCTATTTCCCGATGTATCGGGAAATATGGTAAATGTGCAGCTTTTACCATTCTTGGATGATCTGACAAAACATACTGAGCATGCGTGGGGAGCTGATACTCTTGCATTTTTATACGTCAATCTGACAGAATTTGTCAGATCCAATCGCAAGAGTATTTGTGGATGTATTTCACTGATACAGGTATGAATGAAAGACCTTAAAAAGTTAGAGTAATTTTATACGAAAATTTTGTTTGTACTAATGTCATATTTTTATTTTATAGTTCTGGTCCTACGAGCACTTTTATATTGGTAGGCCTGTTACCAGCATTCTCAGTGATGTTGGAGTATTTTCAGTTGCTATGCGCTGGTTTACAGACGTAGTGGATTATCAACACTACCAATACAGGACTGTATCACTATATCGTAGCCAATTTGATACACTGCAGTATAATGAGATAATTTTTAAATATGCAATAAATATCTTTAAATTATTTAAGTTTTGATCGTAGATAAACATCACATCTAATTGATACAATATCTTTAAATAGGTAACCTGGTTACCGTACTCATGTGAACCTGATGCTCCAGAAATCAAGATGACATCCTATGCATTTAGTTTACACAGATGTCATATTATATATGATCGGTTCACCATGTACCATCCGGCAGACCGTGTTCTTCGACAATTCGGAATGGCCCCAATAATTTTCGATGATCTACGGACAGTCGGTTTTGAGACATCAAATGCATTACAACGAATCATTGGTCTCGTTGCTGACTGGAATAATCGGTTCGAGAATTATAGTGTGAGGGACATGTCTCCCAGACTAAATTCTGCTGAGGAATGTAAGTTATAAGTTACTCATTATTCGTATTGATTTAGTGTAAATAGTTTGCTCAAATTTTGTTTACATTTTGCAGACATGGGTAGCCTGGACTATAAGCAATGGTGGGGATGCCCTCTTATGAGCAACCGAGTATACCACTACGAGGAGCAAAGGTTCAAGAGTAGATCCGTAGACGATTCTACTCTGCGTGCTTTTGTCGATGGAATGCATGATTTGGCATGACTTCATTATACTTTCAAAAATACATATACATAGATATGATAAATATATTAATTTACAAGTTTTAAATTTCAGAGTGGTGTATACCGGCAACATTTACAACGACCTCATAGAAACCTTTCCCCAGACAGTCGGCGTCTTTTGGAGGAACTTGTGACTCGTGTTGACCATCTGGGTATTGGACGGGAACCGAAAATGCCTCCAGTACAATCCCGTCTTCCATCGGACTATCCGACCGGCTTAGTACGACAGAGACACTCTCGTCGTCGGCGGCGGGATACTGCTGGAGCGGGCCCGAGTGACCAGTATGCTGGAGGGACCCCGAGTTACCAGTATGCAGGAGCGGACCCGAGTTATCAGTATGCTGGAGCGGGCCCGAGTTACCAGTATGCTGGAGCGGGCCCGAGTGACCAGTATGCTGGAGCGGGCCCTAGTTACCAGTATGCAGGAGCGGGTCCGAGTGGACAGACTGCTGGAGATGAAAGCTACCAGATATTCACACAATTTTTTTCGACTCCATCAGCACCGATGCCTACCCAAACTCAACAAGACGAGGATTAGTAGAAAATTTGTAACATTGTATGATTACAATTTTTGTATGATTTGTAATGGTTTTTTATTACAATATTTGGGTATTGAACAAATATATTTTAATCTCTCGGTTGACTAGTACATCTTCTTCGGTTGTGTCCCATAGCACCACAATTACTGCAACGTAGATCTCTTGTCGATGAATCCCGGGGTTTGATGCGGTTCTTCTTTGGTCTTCCGGCTTTGCGTCTTACATCTGGCACCCCAATTTGTCCTCTTACCAAAGGACCTTGGATCTCGTAGGGAACTGGAATTGGCTCCATTTTTGGCGCGTATACACTTTTCAAGTTTTCCGTCGAAAATACTGCAGGATAAAAAGTATCAATACTAATATTGCAATATCTACAAACAAAACATGCATGTATACATGGTATATAAGTATGGTACCATCTTAAACATGTACAAGATCTGTCAGTTATATGAACAATATAGGTTCCACTTGTTGCCCGGTCTATTATTTCAAACTTATAACTATCAATAGCTAATATTTCTAGGTGGTTCTTCTCTTTGATAATAGAAGCCATATTTTTTAACATCTTCTGTCACGCCCAGTCCCAAAAATGCCGAGGGACTGGACACGTGGCAATGGCCAGCAGCACGCACCGATGGACAACCCAATTTAATGGATCCATCAGGGCATGCTTAAGCTGTAGTCTAGCAATTTATAGAGCAAATAATAAAGGTCACAGACTAATCTATCTCATCCACAACAGATAACCACAGAATAGATGCCAGAAATGATGCAATGGAAATAAATATGCAATATCAAATAAGGTTATCTCGGGAAACAAATCCGAGAATTATTCTGTTACATTTAATGCAAATAGACAGAAAATAAATGAACTGGAAATAGAAACAGAAACGGAAATAACTGACTATATACAGCCAATGCTCAGGAGAAGTCCTCTGATGCTGGCTCGTCCTCAGGTCCTGGTACAGCTCCTGGAAGTGCTCCTGTTCGGTGTATCTCTGGATGGATCTCTTCGGCTATACCTGGGGACATAGTCCATTCCAGGTCCTCAGGGGACATAACAAGGTACAGAAAATACAAGCCAAAACATAAGCAGTGCAAAAATAAAGGAGACAGCAGGGTGAACTATGTAACCAGCTAAGTGATAAATGCAAGTTGAGAGCATCACTAGAACTCAGGCTGAGACCGCTACAAGCTCTGTGTCGGGGAGCCGGTAGCAGTAATAACACGTAAAGGGTCTAGCTCTGCTGGAGAGTCTACGACCTCACACTAATAATATATATATATAAAAACAGCCTGTAGCCTGTGTGTCTCTCCCCACCCAATGTAATCCACGTCTCATGTCCATGACACGCAAGATCATAACTAATGCAGCAGTCATATAATGTCTAGGAATAAACTGTCCATGTCATACCTGTATCCTATGCAGAATCATCGTGAATATCTCAAGAAGATTCTGTCCATGATAGTGTCAAGTGTCCTGGGTTTTGTTGTACTTGATAGGACAAGTACCAAGAGTAAGGTATCGAATGTCCATCTCTAAATGACGTACCCAACACCGCGTACGATGTTGGCACCCGACTATGATCGGACACTCGGTACGTCACACGTTTCCTAGGTTAAGCAGTTAAAACAAGTTATAACTAAAACAAGGAAATATGCAACAAGACTGTAAAGTTGGCAAGGTATACTTGCCCTCTGATATATAACTAAACCAAGGAATATTTAGCAAAGACTGCAAGTTTTGGCGAGGTACACTTGTCTGTGGTTCCGGCTCTGATTTCGGTTCTGACTTCAGTTGGATTTGCAAGCGGTACTCCGGTTGCTGAAACAAATATCACCATCAGGTCCAGAAAATATCAATCAGCTAGAAACGCCTGTCCTTGGGTCCAATTTGGAGACAAGGGCAGAAACGGCAGTTTCGGGCCAAAACGAGGTCCACCGGTGGGCCCGCTTTGCACCGAAAAATGCGTCAGGGTCAAAGGTCTCCAAATTCACCAAACTTAGTGTCAACAGGTCAGAGACGCTGATACGAACCCAACGGAACTTTCAGAATTGAATTCCGATGAGCCGATCACAAAATCGCCCGTCGAGCGGGGCCTATGGGGCCACGACACGCGATTTTGTCAACGTTCTCAGAATCGAACCAAACTTGACCCACAGGACCAGCGTATCGCTACGAGTCCGATGGCGCAAGTTTCGTCTCGATCCTACGTGTGTACACAAAGTTAGGGCACGTTCCAGAAAGTACGGATACGGGGCGATGTCCGCGGATACACGTTGATTCCGGTGTGCACGCACAACCGAATCAGCTTCCGCGAAATCCCACACGTCCGTATCGACGAGGCGCTCGTGTCTGTGAAGACCGCGCGGGACCAAGTCATCCCGTTTGGCGGGGCGTACTCGGTTCCGGGGTGAAACAAGGTCTGGTTTTTTCTGTTTTTGGATCGCGGTGTGCGATCACCACAGGACGCGATGCCCCGAACGGTTTGTCCGGACACCGAGAGGGTCATACAGGCTTCGCAACGCAATTTGCGGAATCAAAAACGGAGCTACGAGTGAAAAGATACACGCACCTGAAGGGGACCCAAAAATCAGGGCCAAATCGTGTCGGACACGTGTCCGGTTCGTGTCGGACACGGACTCGAGAATTAGGGTTAGGGTTAGGGCTGGACTATCTCGCCGGACACGGTGGCTTGGACGGCCGTGCAGAGGCGGAGGGGGCCGGGGGCAGCGGCGGTTCGCGGCGCGGGGACGGCGAGGGGACGGCGAGGGGACGGCGGCGCCGGGCTCGCGGCGGAGCGGCGCAGGCGGCGCAGAGCTCTGCTGCGGCTGCTGCTGTGCTCGCTGTTGCTGTGGCTGCGGTGGAGGAAGCTGCCGGAGATGGGAAGGTGGAGGAGGGAGCTGCGGCGGGCGGCGCGTCGGGGTGGGCTGACGGAGGAGGAGGTCGGGCGGTCGAGCACGGTGGGGGAAGGTGGTGGAGGGGAGTCGACGGCCAGGGGAACGGGGCTTAAATAGGCTGGGGGGGAGCGGTTAGCGCCGGGCGAGGCGGAGAGAGGGGAGATGTGGCCCGGGCGAGGCGGAGGGGGATGCGGGCTGGGCGGCGCGTGGCCGAGTGGGCTGCCGGAGACGCGGGACGAGGGAGCCGGTCGTGGGGAGTGAGGGATACGCCGGGTCGGGTCGGGTTCGGGTCTGGCCGACCCGCCCGACCCGCTAGGCCGGGGTGGGCTGGGCCGAGGTTGGGCCGGGCTGGATTTGGGCCCAGTGGGCCGGGCCGAGTTAACTAATAAAATTAATAATAATAATAACAATAATAAAAATAATAATTTAATAAAATCAGTAATTAATTTAATAATTAATTAATTAATAGGTAAATATTTTTTAGGCATTTAAAAATAGGTCCGGGGCCCAATAAATTCCAGAAAAATTGCCCTAAGTCCAGTTTTTTATTTTACATCCAAAAATATTATTTTCATAATATTTTAATATCATTTATTATCATTTAAAAATTATTGAATAATTAAAACCCTATTTTTAAATTACAGAAAATTCCCAGAAAATTCCAGAAAATTGTGAAAAATCCAGTTTTTAAAATTTTGAAAATTCAGGGGTTTACAATCTACCCCTCTTAAGAGGATTGCGTCCTCGCAATCAAAGAATAACCGGTCAACAGAGATGACGCGGTCGCAATCATCGTTTTGAAAACACATCACAAGATACTTAGGGAAATACCGTTTCCCAAAAATTGAAAGTTTACACTTTCCAGGAAATCTAGTGAAAACTATAACTTTTATGAAAAACCAGGTTGTTATTAACAAGTTGCAACTTACTAGGTTGGGGCTGAGGTCACGAACCAACGGGCACGAACTACAACAAGACTAGAAACGAAAAACTATAAATCACTTACGCGCATCAGCTACTCCACGAGTCTGCGCGTTCCCCACTGACGTCGCTGGAGCTTGTCCGTGTCCTTGCAGTTGCTTCCTCTGCTGCTGTTTAGTCTGTCGGAAGAGTGTTGCCTGGGTTACCAAGGGTGGCCTCGGTATTGGTGAAGCTTGCAATGCTGGAGAGGCTGACCGTGGTGCTGGTAACACTTGCTGGTTACCTGTTGGTACTCTGTCTCTACGCTCAGGGCATTCTTTGAATGAATGCTGACTGGATCCGCAAGCTATGCATAATCTCTTCTTTCTTCTGCATTCGTCCTCGGTGTGGCCTCGCTTGCGACAATATGGACAGACAGGTATTGCCGATGGAGAGGCTTCTGGTGGCTGGTGTAGGTGAGACTTCCTTGCGATTTCTGCCTGTGGCACTACAGCTGGGGCTGATGAGGCGGGTTGAAGATTCGTCACTGCTTTCTCCCGATGCTGAGGACAATCCTTGGCCAAGTGTTCATTGGTTCCGCAAATAAGGCATAATCCCAACTTACGTCTGCACCCGCTCTCAATGTGGCCTTGTTTGTGACAATATTGACAGGTAGGCAGTACTTGCGGAGATGCTTCGGGTGGCTGGTGCAGCTGAGACTTCTTTGGAGTTCCTTCCTGTAGTGTTTCGGCTGGTGTTGATGTGGCTGGTTGGTGAATCACCACTGGTTTCTCTCGACGTTCTGGGCAATCCCTTACCGAATGCTTCTGGGATCCACAAGATAGACATTGTCCCAGTCTGCGTCGGCATTCTTTAGCGATGTGGCCTACCTTGCCACAGTAGTGACAAGTAGGAAGGAATGAGACTCCTGATGCTGTTCTTGGTAGTGGATGTATCTGTGGCCGCTTTGCAGCTCTTTCTTGTTGTGATTGGTCCGGTGCTGACGCATACGACCGCTTTTGGCTGGACTCGATCCTTGTGGTGCACTCCACGGGTCTTGCCGCAGTAAGGACGTCCTCGTCGAAGGCGGTTGTATTTGAATTGTTTGGCCTCCGTGACTCCGAGCTAGTTCTATCGATGGAGTTCTCCGTTTGGTTTTGTTGAGCTTCTTGTTGCACCCTTTGATAGGCTTGCATCATTATGTAGAACATGCGGAACATCTGCTGTTCGTCCATAGGCGATCCCAGTGGGAAGAAAGGCATCGGTGGAGTAGGCTGCGTTGAGGGTGGAACGCTATCTTGATGGATTATTGAGGCAGGCTGACTTGCTTGACTGCCTTGTGATGATTGGCCTTCACCGACTGGTATCACATCGTCTTCTTGGGTAACCACAACGGGTTGTGGTGTTTCTTCATGAGCCTCGTTGCTGGCTTGTGGGTCCATTTCCCTGTATCAAATACAAACGATAAGAGGCGTACAGGAATCAAGGCAGGATGCAAGCCAATAAATTAATTCGAATAGATATCAAGAACGATTCAAGCAAGTAGATGAGAACCTAAAAACTTATCCTATTCTTTATTGCAGGCCTGTTCGGTCCCTAAGTTGAAACCGAACAATTTAGTCGAAGACCTGCATGGGCCACCACAAAAACCATGTCACGCCCCAGTCCCAAAAATGCCGAGAGACTGGACACGTGGCAATGGCCAGCAGCACGCACCGATGGACAACCCAATTTAATGGATCCATCAGGGCATGCTTAAGCTGTAGTCTAGCAATTTATAGAGCAAATAATAAAGGTCACAGACTAATCTATCTCATCCACAACAGATAACCACAGAATAGATGCCAGAAATGATGCAATGGAAATAAATATGCAATATCAAATAAGGTTATCTCGGGAAACAAATCCGAGAATTATTCTGTTACATTTAATGCAAATAGACAGGAAATAAATGAACTGGAAATAGAAACAGAAACGGAAATAACTGACTATATACAGCCAATGCTCAGGAGAAGTCCTCTGGTGCTGGCTCGTCCTCAGGTCCTGGTACAGCTCCTGGAAGTGCTCCTGTTCGGTGTATCTCTGGATGGATCTCTTCGGCTATACCTGGGGACATAGTCCATTCCAGGTCCTCAGGGGACATAACAAGGTACAGAAAATACAAGCCAAAACATAAGCAGTGCAAAAATAAAGGAGACAGCAGGGTGAACTATGTAACCAGCTAAGTGATAAATGCAAGTTGAGAGCATCACTAGAACTCAGGCTGAGACCGCTACAAGCTCTGTGTCGGGGAGCCGGTAGCAGTAATAACACGTAAAGGGTCTAGCTCTGCTGGAGAGTCTACGACCTCACACTAATAATATATATATATGAAAACAGCCTGTAGCCTGTGTGTCTCTCCCCACCCAATGTAATCCACGTCTCATGTCCATGACACGCAAGATCATAACTAATGCAGCAGTCATATAATGTCTAGGAATAAACTGTCCATGTCATACCTGTATCCTATGCAGAATCATCGTGAATATCTCAAGAAGATTCTGTCCATGATAGTGTCAAGTGTCCTGGGTTTTGTTGTACTTGATAGGACAAGTACCAAGAGTAAGGTATCGAATGTCCATCTCTAAATGACGTACCCAACACCGCGTACGATGTTGGCACCCGACTATGATCGGACACTCGGTACGTCACACGTTTCCTAGGTTAAGCAGTTAAAACAAGTTATAACTAAAACAAGGAAATATGCAACAAGACTGTAAAGTTGGCAAGGTATACTTGCCCTCTGATATATAACTAAACCAAGGAATATTTAGCAAAGACTGCAAGTTTTGGCGAGGTACACTTGCCTGTGGTTCCGGCTCTGATTTCGGTTCTGACTTCAGTTGGATTTACAAGCGGTACTCTGGTTGCTGAAACAAACATCACCATCAGGTCCAGAAAATATCAATCAGCTAGAAACGCCTGTCCTTGGGTCCAATTTGGAGACAAGGGCAGAAACGGCAGTTTCGGGCCAAAACGGGGTCCACCCGTGGGCCCGCTTTGCACCGAAAAATGCGTCAGGGTCAAAGGTCTCCAAATTCACCAAACTTAGTGTCAACAGGTCAGAGACGCTGATACGAACCCAACGGAACTTTCAGAATTAAATTCCGATGAGCCGATCACAAAATCGCCCGTCGAGCGGGGCCTGTGGGGCCCACGACACGCGATTTTGTCGACGTTCTCAGAATCGAACCAAACTTGACCCATAGGACCAGCGTATCGCTACGAGTCCGATGGCGCAAGTTTCGTCTCGATCCTACGTGTGTACACAAAGTTAGGGCACGTTCCAGAAAGTACAGATACGGGGCGATGTCCGCGGATACGCGTTGATTCCGGTGTGCACGCACACCCGAATCAGCTTCCGCGAAATCCCACACGTCCGTATCGACGAGGCGCTCGTGTCTGTGAAGACCGCGCGCGACCAAGTCGTCCCGTTTGGCGGGGCGTACTCAGTTCCGGGGTGAAACAGGGTCTGGTTTTTTCTGTTTTTGGATCGCGGTGTGCGATCACCACAGGACGCGATGCCCCGAACGGTTTGTCCGGACACCGAGAGGGTCATACAGGCTTCGCAACGCAATTTGCGGAATAAAAAACGGAGCTACGAGTGAAAAGATACACGCACCTGAAGGGGACCCGAAAACCAGGGCCAAATCGTGTCCGACACGTGTCCGGTTCGTGTCGGACACGGACTCGAGAATTAGGGTTAGGGTTAGGGCTGGACTATCTCGCCGGACACGGCGGCTTGGGCGGCCGTGCAGAGGCGGAGGGGGCCGGGGGGCAGCGGCGGTTCGCGGCGCGGGGACGGCGAGGGGACGGCGAGGGGACGGCGGCGCCGGGCTCGCGGCGCAGGCGGCGCAGAGCTCTGCTGCGGCTGCTGCTGTGCTCGCTGTTGCTGTGGCTGCGGTGGAGGAAGCCGCCGGAGATGGGAAGGTGGAGGAGGGAGCTGCGGCGGGCGGCGCGTCGGGGTGGGCTGACGGAGGAGGAGGCCGGGCGGTCGAGCACGGTGGGGGAAGGTGGTGGAGGGGAGTCGACGGCCAGGGGAACGGGGCTTAAATAGGCTGGGGGGAGCGGTTAGCGCCGGGCGAAGCGGAGAGAGGGGAGATGTGGCCCGGGCGAGGCGGAGGGGGATGCGGGCTGGGCGGCGCGTGGCCGAGTGGGCTGCCGGAGACGCGGAACGAGGGAGCCGGTCGTGGGGAGTGAGGGATACGCCGGGTCGGGTCGGGTTCGGGTCTGGCCGACCCGCCCGACCCGCTAGGCCGGGGTGGGCTGGGCCGAGGTTGGGCCGGGCTGGATTTGGGCCCAGTGGGCCGGGCCGAGTTAACTAATAAAATTAATAATAATAATAACAATAATAAAAATAATAATTTAATAAAATCAGTAATTAATTTAATAATTAATTAATTAATAGGTAAATACTTTTTAGGCATTTAAAAATAGGTCCGGGGCCCAATAAATTTCAGAAAAATTGCCCTAAGTCCAGTTTTTTATTTTACATCCAAAAATATTATTTTTATAATATTTTAATATCATTTATTATCATTTAAAAATTATTGAATAATTAAAACCCTGTTTTTAAATTACAGAAAATTCCCAGAAAATTCCAGAAAATTGTGAAAAATTCAGTTTTTAAAATTTTGAAAATTCAGGGGGTTTACATCTTCGGACAATAATCTGTGTCTATATTTTCAGCAATCTTTCTACGATTGTCATGAAGTATAATAATCTTGGCTCTAATACCATCGAGAAGTATTGTTATTGGCTTATCTCGTAATTTCTTAATCCAGCTATTGAAATATTCAGCAAGATTAGAAGTGTTAATATCTAATCTAGAACAAGTAGCATACGCTGTTATCCAATGTTCAAATCGACGACTTTCATCGTTTACACCAATAAGCCAATCGTACAACATTATGTTCTCGGCTTTAATTATATCAAACACACTCTCTGCATCCGTTATATTATATGATCTAGCAAGCGAGTCTAACAAGCGTTGAAATACTGGTTCTTTTGTAACTTTTTTCATGTTTTGTTTAAAATGTTGAATACAAAAAAAATGAGCAGATGCAGAAAAAATAGCACGAACATCATTTATTAAACCCTTTTGCTTGTCAGATATAAATGAAATTGTACTCCAATCATTAAAACAACTTTCAAAAGATATTTTAAGAGAATTTAAAAACCAAGACCAAGAATCACTATTCTCACCTTCAGCAACAACATAAGCTATAGGATATAATTGATAGTTAGGATCGTGAGCACAAGCAATAAATAAGATACCTTGATATTTAGACGAAAGAAATGTAGCATCAGTACTAATAATTGGTAAACATCCACTTAAAAATCCATCAATACATGACTTAAAACAAATAAAATTTCATTGGAAGCTATTATTTTCGGCAGTTTTAATAAAACATGTACTACCTGGATTTGTCTCCATAATTCTATAACAATACTCCTCAAGACTAGCGTATGCCTCATCATAACTACAATTAATTTCAGCTAATGCTGTCTCTCGGGCTCTCCATGCTTTGGAATAACTAACTTGTATACGGTGCTCCCTATATATATCTTTAATAATTTGTGATGGACTGTATGACTGGTTATCTCTAATAATGTCAATTATCATGGTCTTAATCCATGAAGCGGTAGCTAGTCGATGACGTCCTGTACTAAGTCTTCCTAAACAAGAATGACGATTTTCTAATGTACTAACTTTAACTATATCGCCATTTCCAATAGATTTGACATATACTCTCCAATTACAATTCGGTTGATCACAACTATATATAATTCCACGAGCATTATTCATAAGACTAGCTGAACAACTAAAATTATATTTAATTGCTAAATTACTTATAAAGCTTCTAAAGTGAGAACGACTAGGAAATGATTGTCCCTTAAATAATTCATCAGTGATAGCTTTTACAACATCATCATCTACCGTATAATCTACATTTTCAACTAAATCATCACTATTTCCATCGTCGTTGTCACTATCATCATCAGGGTTAGATTCATCTGATGAATGACCTTCTTGGATAAATGAAACTATTTGTTGAGAAGAACTAGCACCCGAACTAACATGCTGATATTCAGAAAAATATTCATTATTTCTACTATCTAAGGTTGCTGCTACTTTAATAACATATATTTTTCTATACCGTGATTGTGAATTAATCTCAAGAATATAATTCCATGCATCTTCACTATCTATCAAAAAACAATTAGAACAAAAAATAGACTTCAGAATAAAATCATAATGAATAGAACAACGTTCAATAATATGATTACGTATATTTTCAAAACTAATATTCGGATAAGTTGAAAAAATTATACTTTCTCCTCCTTCGTAATTTAACCCATTTACTTTACCGCCGTGCGAGCATACAATTCTTACGCTACGATCCATGACGGTTGAGAACTTTTGCTACACAAAACTCAAATGAACTTTAGCTGCCGGCAGAGAGACAGAGAGAGTGTTGAAAACTTTGCTAGAGGGAAGAGAGGAAATAGAGGAAGTAGATTGAGTGTGAGATGATTTGGTTGAGATAGGTAATTTATAGAGGGAGAATGTAATAGCCGTTGTTAATAGCCGTTGTGGAACGGTCGGGAAACGGATCCTTACTCGCCAACTCAGTTGGCGAGCATATTGCAACGGGGCTAAGCCAACTCAGCATGACCCGCCAACTGAGTTGGCGAGCAGCCTCTCGAGGAGAGCGCCCCGCCAACTCAGTTGGCGAGATGCTGTCCAACTCAGCACCCCGCCAATTAAGTTGACGAGTGGTCCCCCCATATGCAAATTCCCTCAACTTTTTCCGTTTTATATAATTATATTATAAATTATTACTTTAAACGAAAAAATCCGTTAATTTTAATTCATACAACATTATTTAGGAATATTTGATCACTTTACTGCAAAGTTAACTGTGACTACTGAAAACAAACGGTATGGAAAAACTTGAAGGAACAAAATTTATGGTAAGGAGGTAATCTAAAAGAGCTGAAAGTGATAGGGATTTCATGCAGTTTTCCTAATTTTTGGATAAATAAATTATATTTTTTTTACTTTGGATTATTAATAATGTATATACATTCTATTTTTTTAAAAATGTGTTAAAAGTAATGAGTATATATATTTTTTTCCTTGAGGAGTGCATGAATAAAATTTTCGGCAAGAATAAGACAATTAACAAAATTTTATATTTACAAAGACATTAGCAAAATAAGAAATTATATAGACATGACCTTCTCATAGTGTAGTATCATGTCAATACTTCTACTATTCATAATAATAATTATTTATTTATTTTAATTTTTTAAATTCATCGCTTTCCAAATTTTGTCATGGTCGTTTTTATATTCCTCCAGTAGATTTATGTTTCTTTTCAAATTGGACATTATTTTTTGAAACGAAGGAAAGAGATGTTAGCTTAGAAGTAAAATAAGAAATTAATGTCTACTAAAAAAAAAGAACATGTAGAATAATATTTGTGATTATTGATATGTTACAATTAATAACATGATACTCTTTACAATTTAAACGAATATCAATGTATTATAAATTATTTTAGAAGATGAATTCCACAAGTTAAAATAAAGAAAACTAAGGAATAACCAAAAGCACCCATTGGATAAGTATTAGACAGTTTATTGTAAATAACCAAAAACATGGTTCCACAAATTTGTTGAAAACAACACCAACAAATAATCCCAAATAACAAACATTGTACCGAAAGTCAGTGAGAAAAGGTATAATCTCTCTGGCTGGACGGAAGTTTCGAGATCAAATCTCAGAAGAGGTACAGTAGACCCAAATAACATACAAAATTTCGTACGTATCACCGGACGTCTAAAAAAAAAAAGTATTCCATGACCTAAATGACAACACAACAACGCAATATTCAAAGTAAAAAAAATCTTAGTTCTACGGCAACACGATATATTAAGAAATCCACTTATCAGACACTACTTTTGAAACTTACACTTGTAAGAGCATCCAAAAGACCTTGTGTTATGTGACAAGATCATAATTTTTCATATATAACTATAACTAATATATGACAAGATCATAATTTTTCATATATAACTATAACTAATATATCTCCTTCATAAATAATTTTTTCATAATATCGAACTCGAGTGACCCTTGTGGTTACCGAGAAGAGATATAAGATTCCGGTTGGGTATCAGAGAAGTTCAGGAGATCGAACCACGGGGACATATTATTCTTTCCATTTATAAATAGTGAAAGTTGGGGACAGTGGACCCAAAGACATGCATTGCAGTGTGCACAAAAGTTTCGAACGTTACGTCGGATCCTGTGCGTTATGCCGGAAAGCAAAAAAAAAAAAAATTTGATTTCTCCATAATGTTCACGAACCGTTGCTCCCAGAATAGTCAAATAGGACTTAGCCGATCTTATAATTAAAGAGTAAATATCAATAATTAAAATTTGACCTATTTTTTTTTTATGTATGATCCATCTCGAAATAGACATATTTTCACACAAAAAAATGTCCAAGGCTCATTATTGCGGATGTCTCTTCCAAAAAATCGACTTCGATAAAGTATCGATATAAATAAATAGAGTGGAGTTAAAATGATGTCATCATCTGTATAAATCATTTAATTTTCAAATATTATATAGCAATGAAATACTTGAAGTTACTTGGAATGTATGTTTCAAATTGTCAAGTTTCAAATATTTATTTAACAAGATCTGATTACGAGTTATTAAATAAAAAGATGAATGAAAATTCACTATTTTAGGTACAATAGTACCTCCAATGCAATTTGGGACCCAAAATAAAAAAAAGGTAAACGTAGAATGGGTTGGGTTTGTACGAGAATACTAGGAAATGATAACGTGAGCTCCGGTCCAAAAGATTGTGTGGTCAAAAAGTTAACGTGGAAAAAAAATAATGTAAAATGTAGAGTCTAGAAATTGGAAGACCCAACACTTAGTGCCTATGGATGGGATGTAACCGAAAATTTAGAAATTGGAACTAGAGATGTGACTTACTATTCTATAAAATGAACTTCAAAATTCTAAATTTAAAAATTGGAACTGAGGATGAGCCATACTAATGATCTTTTGAACATTCTTCCATGGCTGTCTCTTGTTTGAACATTCTTCCATCTCTGTCTCTTGTTGCAACATTTAATTGTGAAATCTAATTTGGACAAAACTTTAAAATACAACAAATGTGTGTATAAAATTATAACTTTTAATATAATTTAACCATGATTTCAACTTTGGATCCGATCCATTAAACAATAACAATAGTCCAACTGAACAAACCGAATAACTTATTCGGTTATGTCTGGTTTCGATTTTAACTAATTTCGGTTCGTTTTCAGTTTTAGATTTTTAGAATTACGGTTCATTCAATTTTGTCTATTTTGATTCGGTTGAAACCGAATAAACCGAATGCTCACATCTAAATGTATGGCTCAAGAAAGTCCCTAGGCCAACCAATCCTTATATACAACCGAAATTCAACACAAATAGTACAATTGTTGTTGTGCAGTCAGTATACCACTGGTTTAACGCTCTGTACAACGACGACTTTAAACGGCTAGTTTTCTAGCCGTCACAATATTAAATGCTAAAAAAAAGAAGATCAAGGCACTGCAATTCTTTGAAAAAGGAAGATCAAGGCACTACTTATAAAGTGTGTCTAGGTCGAGCATAATATCACATATTATAATCATTTATGTTCCTTGAACAAAATCTAATTACTAAATGGGCCAACAATGTAGCTCGTTTTGATAATTGAATAAAAAATTATAATAACTCCCCATTAACCAATGAGATATCCCTCAAGTAATGAGTTCTTTGACATTTTTATCCCTATTGTCAAAATACACAGCCGAAAATGGACCGAATTCGGGCCGATTCGGGTCCGAACCCAAAAGAGAACCGGGCCGGCCCGGAGGCGTGGGAGTCGGACCTATGAATCGGTATTATCCGGCTGTCCGGTATTAAATATTTTGTAAAAAAAAAAAATTACCAAAAGTAAAATTTGGAGGTCGAAATATCGTTTTTTTGCGATTCTAAAAATTTGGAAAGTCCGTCAAACGGTGAAACGGTTTATCCCGAAGTACTTTTCCATACGGTCATTTTGGCACAAACTGGACCTTGTTTCGATCTTCCAGTCAAAAGTTATGATACTTTAAAGTTTTATATTATATATTTTTGCCTGTAATATGTACGTCTTACTTCGGATGAAAATTCTCTCTACATGAATTATGTTACTTTCGTCGAAAACATACAAATCGACCTATTGTGTGACGAAAAATAATTTGAAAACAAATATTTATGGCCGTTCGAGGCCGTTCGAAGTCTGATCGACGGCAGACGTAATATTCGTACGGTAGAATTTTTTTTTGTTTGGGTTCAATGATAACATATTTTATTTTGGATGTTAAACTAAATAAAAAAATCAAAATCCAAAACTAACTAAATAGAAAAAAACTAAAAAAAGAATATCCTGACAATTAAAATGAGGACTGTCAAAATTTTGACAGTCCTCATTGTTTGTGGGACTGTCAAAATCCTGACAGTCCTAGTTTTATATAAAATTTTCAGTGGGTTAAAATTAGGACTGTCAAAATTTTGACAGTCCACATAGCTTGTGGGACTGTCAAAATTATGACAGTCTAACAATTTGTAGGACTATCAAAATTTTGACAGTCCTTCCAAGTGGTAGGACTGTCAAAATTTTAACAGTCCTGATTATAACAGTCCCGAATGAATTTTGGTGGCAAACTTGTAATTATCAATGATAAAAATTTGGACTAGCCCCAAGTAACTTTAAGAGTGGCAAACTTGTAATTTTGGAAAAAATTACATTTGACTAGCCCAAAGTAATAAGTGTAGTGCCCTTATAATTTGCCAATAAAAAGACGAATAAAAATTCACCATTTTAGGTACAATAGTACCTCCAATGCAATTTGGGACCCAAAATTTTAAAAAAATGATAAATGTAGAATGGGTTGGATTTGTATAAGAATACTAGAAAATGATAACGTGAGTTCCGGTTTCAAAGATTGTGTGGTCAAAAAGTTAACGTGGAAAAAAAAATGTAAAATCTAGAATATATAAATTGGGAGGTCCAACACTTAGTACCTATGGATGGGATATAACCGAAAATTTAGATATTGAAAATAGAGATGTGACTTACTATTCCATAAAATGAGCTTCAAAATTCTAAATTTAAAAATTGGACCTGAGGATGAGCCATGATGCTCTAATACAACTTTTGAACATTCTTCCATGGCTCTCTTGTTTGAACATTCTTCCATCTCTGTCTCTTGTTGCAACATTTAAATTTTGCTCTTTGCACATTACTTCACAATTATTCTTCCAGTACTCGACTTTGTACCGGAGCTTCCCCTTGCACTACAACTTCTGAGCACCATTAGTAAGGATGTTAGTCCACTTTGAGCTCATTCCACATTCTAAATTTAAAATTTAAAATTTAAAATGTAAGAACTTATTTTGTAGAATAGTAAATCATATTCATAGTTTCAAATTTTAGATTGTGTTCCATTTCACTCATGGAAATTATAGAGTGGACCTCCAAATTTCTAGATTTTAGAATATATAAACTCATTTTGTAAAATAGTAAGTTTCAATTTGGAGCCCAACTTTCTATATTCTAGATTTTACATTATTTTTTTTCCACGTCAATTTTTGACCACACAATCTTTGGGATCGGAGCTCGCTTCATCATTTCCTACTATTCTCATACAAATCCAACCCATTCTACATTTACCCTATTTTTTTTTAATTTTGGATCTCAAATTGTATTGGAGAGTCCCAACTACTAATGATGCTCTTATAAGAACCCTTGATCTGGTGGTGGTGGTGAGTCGGTGGGTGGAAGAGAGAATTTAGAATTTTATAACTAATTTGAACTATTAGGAATACAGAGATCAATTCAAAAGAGATGCAAGAGAATCAAACGCACAATGTATCATTCTCTCCTCCTCAAAGGTAATCTAATTTTGGAACTCTCTACGACTTTAATCCGCTATTGAAGAATAACTTAGAGCAACGAGCTTTGATTAGAAAAACTCGTCAACTTTACACTCGAGTTTTGATATGAAGAGCTCGACGACTTCACCATCAAATATGAAAAGTTGAATCTTCTAACACTTTGAAGATCGCCGACTTCACCATCAAATATGAAAAGTTGAATCTTCTAACACTTTGAAGATCTCGAAGTTACAACTCCAAATCACTCTAGCACAATGGTAGCAGACGATTGAAAGCTTTAGTGAGTGATTGGCTTTGTGACACTCTATGTAGGGATGAGCATTATTCGGTTTTGGACCGAAAATCGAACCGAATCTATTCGGTTCGGTTTGAAAAAAAAATCGATTCGATTTTGAAAATACTAAAAAAAATTTATTTGCTTTCAGTTTTGGATTTCGGTCCAAAACTGAAAACCGAGTTTAGATTTATACAATTATATAAATATTCTTATTATATGCATATTTTGTAATTATATATATATATATGGTCCTTCTACAATACAAACCGTGTATTGATACATTCCATACAATTGAAATCTAATTTGGACAAAACTTTGAAATACAACAAATGTGTGTATAAAATTATAACTTTTAATATAATTTAACCATGATTTCAACTTTGGGTCCGATCCATTAAACAATAACAATAGTCCAACTGAACAAACCGAATAACTTATTCGGTTATGTCTGGTTTCGGTTTTAACTAATTTCGGTTCGGTTTCAGTTTTAGATTTTTAGAATTTCAGTTCATTCAATTTTGTCTATTTCGATTCGGTTGAAACCGAATAAACCGAATGGTCACATCTAAATGTATGGCTCAAGAAAGTCCCTAGGCCAACCAATCCTTGTATACAACCGAAATTCAACACAAATAGTACAATTGTTGTTGTGCAGTCAGTATACCACTGGTTTAATGCTCTGTACAACCGAAATACACAGCCAAAAAGGATAAGCCAAAATAAATTCAGAAGTTTGTAATAGCAAATCAAATTCATTTCATGAAAAATTGGGGCTGAACATTCACCGACTTCTGAAAATATGGCATATGCATCTATCAGAAATTTGCATAGTGCAGCTAGTCCGATCTGAGAACTATTGAACCATGATGGTTTATTAAAGAGCTCACTGATAAAACTAGCTAAACTGTCCAAATAACATAAATTCACTGATACCATATTTAGTCCAGATTTAGACTCTTATGTGACATACATATAAGACAGAGATCAACCTTGCAAATATACATGATGTTGTTGTCCTCGACCTTGCAAATATACATGAAGATCTTTCATAATGGATTGGAAATACATCCATGAGAATAACTAAATATTCATCTATGAGAATATCTAAAGGTCCTTTTGGATAAATTAGAAAGTTTCACAAATTAAATTGGAAAGTATCATCATCCATCCAAGCCTTCTTCAATATAGAATTGCTCGGTTATGGAGCATAATAAAGATTCATAAAAGATCTAACAATTTTTTTGTGACCGACATGAGACCCCGTTGGATCCAAAATCCAAGACATTTGCTACAAGAATAAATAAAATGTGTCATGCTATAAAAACACAACACAGGCTGCCAGTTAAACATGTAGGCTGATCTGTCTTTTGAATGTGAAATCTAGGCTCATGCAAGCAAACAGCACCCTCTAAATTCCACTTAAGTACGTATTTGGTTTAGTGGAAATTTGAAGTGTTTCATACAGAAATGAGATCAACCTTTCCATTCTTCCATAGAAACCTAATAACCACAAGAGCCTAAACAGAGTAGGATGACACAATTTGCTATAGAGTGAGTCTACAGAGTTGCAATCATCTCTACAACACAACTAAAAATTGGGTTTTCACAAATGTAGAAAATTTCACACCAAGCACACTGTAACCTATCTTGAGGTCAATCTAAACAGGGTCCATTTCTTACAAGCTATATGGACAAAAGAGTTGAGAAAAGCTTTTAGACTGTCTCAAAGTGCAACTAATACCCATGCCTTACAGTCTCAAGTGCACCCATCTCTTGTGTCTAGGAACGGTGTAGAAAGCATTCATTCAATAATGTAGATCAATCTTTTGTAAGCAATGATGGTGGTTCGTGCCTCCTTTTCCTGCATGAATTTAGCAAACAAAATCTTGCAGGAAGTCGAAAGAACAGTTGATGATTTCAATTAACCTTCTCATGCAAACCATCAATCCTACAACGATTCCATGTAAAGTTCTCTAACCAAACTAACGATGACGACGAACATTTATCGACGATCTACCAATCTTCCATCAGGAACATGTACTCAAAACAAAACAAGACAACTGAAGCCGTTTCCTACTCTGATTCATCAATGAATCCTATTATTCATACATGTCCAGGAAGTAACACGTTCTAGAAATCACAGGTGGACGGAAAGGCAGCAGTGACTGAGTGCAGGACAACTGACATGTGGCCACATTCTACACTCTACTATCTCTAATTGCCTGAACTACTGAGGGAGGAAAGTTCATAGACTACATAAAAACAACCTCATGAAATGACTGCAAGCAAAGTTTTCTTAGAAGTTATAACAGCATGCATCCGTTCCCATAGCCGAAAACAAATGCCAAGTGATAGATTCGGAAGCAAACAGCCCATTTACACTACAAAGCATCACAGCCACTCGTGACAAAATCATTTGCAACAAACAAGTAGGAAGATTTTTAGCCCAATTCAACATTAGCAAGCATCACAGCCACTCATGACAAAATCCTATCATTCTCCTACGCAAAAGAACATTCTTTTTTCACAGTACGAACTCTAAAAGGAGGACTTTCTAACAATTTATAACCCATAGTAGCAACAAGGGGGGAAGTTGACGCAAACCATAGTAGCAAAAAGGGAGAAGTACACAAACTGCATGAGGCATATTCCAGGCATGACAAATCCAGAACCCACTGTCAAAAAATAACAAAGAAATTCCCAGCTACAACCATAAAGAAACCAATCCAACAACACACCAATGGGCTATTTGGTTCGACTGCAATTGAAAATCCCGTGCAGCTGCACGGGCATGTTTGATTGCTCGAGCGGTGGACTTATTTTTGATATTTCAGCTGAACTCAGCCTACTCCCACCATTTGATTACTCTGAAGTGAAGTGGAAAAGCTTGATTACATCATGTCTCCTCTCCTTCCCTTCATCACTCTTCACCTCCTCATTTTTTAGTTCCACTATATGGCAGAAGTGCTTGATTTCTTGGCTCTGTTTCCATCACCCCAACCAACCGTCTCCCGCCATTCCCAAAGCATGGTTAAGTTGGAAAAAATAAATTTAAATTGACTTTTTTAATGTTTATCTTTTGATTTCCCAATACTTTCTTTTTAGTTCTTTTAGATCTGCTAGATCTGCGTCGAACAAAAAAAAAGGTATAAATTTTAGTAGATCTAAAAGATCTTCAATCGGATCTAATTTTTTGAGTAAATTTTTTAGTAGTTCTAAAAGATCTTCAACCGGATCTAAATTCCTGAGTAAAAGTTTTGTTTTTAATTTTTTAATGAGATGTGCATGGCCGTAATTTTATTTTTGACATTGTTCGTTAGATCAACTAGGTCTACTAGGGGCTGTGTAAATGTTGAAAGGATCTAGCAGATGATATCTACCGACTTTAGATCTACAGACTGGATCCTAGATCGGATTTTACATTTTTTTTTGGAAGTCCTTTCTTTCCTTTCGACATTGCACATGTTTCTCTATAAATCTCTAGATATGTGTATGGTAGAAATTTTGATTTCGAAATTTCTTTTGAGGTGTGCATGGCAGTATAATTTTACTGATATAAATAGTTTGGTAGATCAACTTAGATCTACTTCATGGTGTGAATCGGGCCGGGATGGCCCGAGGTCCGGGCTGGACTGAATTCGGGCCGGTTCGGGTTCAAACCCAAAAGAGAACCAGGCCGGCCCGGAGGCATGGGAGTCGGACCTATGAATCGGTATTATCCGGCGGTCCGGGTTAGGCCGGACCGGCCTGGTCTTTTATATTTTACTATATATATATATATATATATATATATATATATATATATATTAGTTATTAAATTAGTTATATATATAATGATTATATATATAAGTTATTAATTCTAAGTTAATAAATATAAATAATACGTTATTTAATTTGAATTAGCTACTAAGATTAAATGTAGACAACCTTAACTAAAATTATAATGTTATATATATATATATATATATATATATATATATATATAAAGATTTTTTTATATGAGTTATTTTTTAGTATAATTAATAAATAGATGATAGAATTTGATTTAATTAATGAGAAAATTTTCATAACCAAAAATATTAAATGTAAACAACCCTCATCCTAATATAAATAAACAAATACTTAATTGAGGCAAAAATTTATTAATGACTCGTACTAATATTACCATTACATAAGAATATCATAAATAAGATTAATTTTTATTATATATATTATTTTTGTTACATAAGCATGCAACATATATATGTGTTTCAACTTTTCAACATCTTCAAAAATTATTTGTAATACTGAAAACTGAAACTCAAACATAGGTTGCATGACTTATTTAACAATAATAAAATATATTAAAATAAGATAACTAGATATTCATACACATTTTCAGATGCCTACTTAGCTTTCTTGTACCATAGTTATGGTCTCATTTGAGTCGTTTCCTACAATGCAAGCATTCAACAAGAACTTTTATTCGAGCTTCTTTCCGTATAACGCTCATTGTAAACTCCGCTAAAATGATACCAAATTTTCGATTCAAATTCTTGTTGCGGTACGGGTTGAGATTGTTGTGCGGGTTAAGCTTCTTGATCTTGCGGTTGATGTGGTGGTTGATCATTTTCCATGATATTGTTTCTAAATTTTGTAAGAGTAAAATTTTTTGTTTTGTTCATTTTTCATGAATTATGGTCTATTTATAGGATTTGTTTGGTACAAAATGATCCTAAATACCATCAAAAAAGAGTTATTATAATGGATATTTTGGTCATTTTTAACAAATGACCAAAATACCCCTAAAATGGTCATAAATCTACCAATAAAACGAGAACATTTTGGTAAAAATACCCCCAACTACCGAACCGAACCTGCACCGGGCTTAAATCGAGCCGGTCCGGAAAGGACTTACCGGGCCAACCAAATTGAACCCGGATTGAACGACCATGCAGCGGGCCGGGCCGGGCTAGCTGGTCAGATTCTCCGACCCAACCCGGACCCGGGGGGAGGGTGGCCCGGTTCGGGCCGGTCTGTTGACAGGGTCGGACTGGGCCGGGTTACGGGCCGCCCGACCCATCTTGCACCTTTTGATATGCTACTTTACTAGATGTTCCAACTAGATCTAGAGATTATCTACAAGTTTAGATTTTATTTATTATTGGTAGATCAAAAGTAAATCCATTTTCAAGCCACTTCCGAGCAACCAAACAAGCCCCAGTATTACAGCCATTTTGGTGCAACAAATGCTGCAGAAATTGGAGTAATTATTGCCGCTTTTTTTTGGCACAAGCAACACCATTTTACAGTGAAACAAACACTAGAAATGGTGTAAATGTTGCGACAAAAGCTGTTGCATTTCCATTTACAACCAATCCTAAATAAAAAAAAAAACTGGATATAAGAAGAAAATATACTAAAATTAAAAACACATATGACACTTAACATCAATGTAAATCTCCAGCTTCCATCAATTGCTCTACTGGAGCCCAACTGACAACTTGGTCACCAGGCAAAATTACATTTCCACACCAACCTCAATTTTAGCACAGCTCGCAAGTTGTGATACCTCAAGCCAACCAAATATGCATCACACATCCTAACATGTAACACTGCTAAGAAACAGGCAGCTGATCTAAATCAACAACAGTCCAATTACATTTCCACACCAACCTCAATTTTCGCACAGCTCGCAAGTTGATACCTCAAGCCAACCAAACATGCATCGCACATCCTAACATGTAACACTGCTAAGAGACAGGCAGCGGATCTAAATCAACAACAGCCCAAGACACCCATAAAGTTCTCCAGACCTAAAGATTATGATTTTTCGGCAAGCAAAATAATAAAAAAGAAACCCACTAACGTTAATGAGGCAAAAAAAAAAAAAATTGACTACTTCGTCTCATAATACCTCCAATATTGCATATGGAATATTATCAGTTCTGTAGGAAATTTTTAAGGGAATAGCCTCCAGGACAACACAACACACAGAAGAAAGTTTCAGTACTAGTGATTATGAATTGCCAAGACAAAGCTTGAACAATTTGACTACTTTGTCTCAGGTCTCAAGATTTTTTCCCATTCATACAGCCACATATTCATAATAGAGGGGGCTTGATTCAGTTGAGATGGAGGAAACTTGGATATATACCAAAGACAAAACTGGGCAGTGATTGACACAAAAAGTAGTGGATTTTTAGTTTAATACGTCTACTCGCAGTTTCACCCTATAGAAAACTTCTATAGAACAAGTGTGCCATGATTATACTAGGAAGAAACCCAAATCTTATTCACCTAGCTAGGTATGCAGAAGCAGGGTATGTAATAGTTTAGATATGCTCAAACATCTCTCTCATACTTGAAAGTTGTCCAACTTGCAATACAGTTCTTTCCTAGCCAATAAGAAATGAGGGCCTCTAGCCAATGCCCAAAATTAAGAGCATCATCTAACCCATAATTGACATCTTTAACAGAGGTAGTAAATCTTAAAGGAGTTTGGTGGCACCAGCTGATTAAGGATCTAACTCAGGGTCGAATTCAAATTGAAATCAATATCTCAAGAAAAGATGCATCATATTTAATATTTGCAGTTGCCAGTTGGTATTCCTCATAACGAATCCAGTAAAATATCAATCCATAATATGGAACACCGCAAAATATGAATTGCAGTTGGTATTCTTCACAAGGAATCCAGTGAAATATCAATACATAATATGGACCGCCACAAATTATGAATTGCAGTTGGTATTCTACACAAGGAATCTAGTGAAATGTCAATCCATAATATGGACCGCCACAAATTATGAATTGCAGTACTTCAGAACACGAAAAAACTTGCAATGCATGTGCTACATCTGATTAAATAGAAGAGATATCATTCCCAATATCAGTATGAGACGGCAGCGTGTTCAACTAAAATCAAAACAAACAGGTTCCAACACGAGATTCGGCTGAAATCTAAGTGCTTTTTAACAGCAATACTGAAAAATAGGTTCAGTTGAAGCCAACTATTGGTTGACCATTGAAAGTAATGGGGTTTCAGCAATGATTTACACGAGGGCAGCCGCAAGATCATCATCAGTAAGCAGAAAATGAGAGCACGTAAAAATGTGTAGGAACCAAGTAAACTGACCAGAGGTTTAAGTTTGAAATGAGCATTGAAGCTTTCTGAAGATGGACATAAATTTATGAACACAATAAGCTTCTTGAACCAGGAAACAATGTTCGAGTTCAGGAGAAAGTATATGAATGTATGATTATAAAAAAAGACAAACAATTCCAAGAAAAATTACATAATAAGAAATTTTGGAAGGCCTAGAATAAATTTTGTCGCTCTAGTAAGAAAACTTCCTTCGCTTATATTCTATCATTAGCATATGCTTAACTTTTATGCTTGAGCAAGAAAATTCACTAAACTAAGGGCAATTGAACAGGTGACAAGTTACATATAGAGAACTATAATACCAACTCAGCAGAGGAACTTCATGAAAGACAGCACACAATAACGGACATTATAACTCTCCATCCGTTTTTAAAAATAAGAAAAAAAGAATGAAATGAGACTGCCATAAGATTCCATTCCTAAGTTGAGGACAATGAAAATCTATTTACTTCTCCAACAGTTACTCTGTTGTACCAAATCCACAAAGGTATTGCTCCAATTTAACTTCCATATTTGCCATCGAAGGACTTTAGGAATTATAAATTTCCGATCACTCTCATCGTCTCGGAAAATGCTTCTTCCAATTAAATATTTAAACAGGTTTTCCAATATATGGCGGTCCTTCATTTAATCATTCAAACTATCAAATGACCATTTCAACTGGGATTTGACTTCCGACCCGGAAACCTCACCTCTCTAAGATATCTACAAAAACAAGCAGATAACCTTGTCAGAAAAGGAGACCCCTCAATTAACCATCGGTGATGGAAGGATGGTTCATCAAGGGATTCCTTCTATCCCTCCATCCCAACCCCAAACTCTCCAAGAAAAAAGGTTTCAAACAAATCTTCAAGTAACAAATCCCTGAGTAACGTGATAATTAGACATAATAAAATATCACATCGATTATAGTGATAGTTGTTAGTCATGGAAAATTCCTTCTATCTTATATTTCACAGACACTAACACAGCATGACATTCAGACACAGCAGCAAGCATTCAACACATATTTAAGTGTACTAGCGTATTGTGGAGTGCCCTGTGTTGTGTCTAACACAATGCAACATGGACGGTATGATTTTTTTGGAGTGGATGTGCTTCCTAAATTCCACCCTTTGTAAACTAACCCAAACTCTTCGAATTGATGCATATTCACATCTATAATCGATACTCAACCTAATACAGCACAGACTTCTATATGATAACAATCAATTATTATAAGTACATGCATCAAACGAACTAAAAAAAAGAAGAAATGGGACACCTATCCGTATTGTCTATCTCAGTAATATCACCATTTCGTCATTCAATAAGAGGGAAAAAATCATTTCAGCGATCCTTCATTGTCATTTAAGAATCAAAACCCTAACCCACACATCATTAGACAAGTGTGGCAGCATTTCATCATTCGATCGATTAAAAAGATATCTTTTTCATCAGAAACTCGTCATTTTTGAAGGATCCACAGGAATCACTCCACAATATACTTAAAACTAAAAAAAATCCATACTAAATCGACAAAACAAAAGTACGATGATAATAGAAAGAATTATCCAAAATCCTCGACACAGAGAAACAAACCCTAGATAACTAGAAAATTTACCACCAAATGAGCATCAGTAAGACCATTTCGTCAATCAATAAGAAATGAGACACCAATCCGTATTATCTATCTCAGTAAGACCATTTCGTCAATCAATAAGAAAAATCCTAACCCACACATCATTAGACAACTGTGCCAGCATTTCATCATTCAATCGATTAAAAAGATCATCTTTTTCATCAGAAATGCGTCATTTTTAAGGATCCACAGGAGCCATTCCACAATATACTCATGCAAAATCCATAATAAAACAAAAGTACGATGACAATAGCAATAATTATCCAAAATCCTCGACACACAGAAACAAACCCCTAGATAACTAGAAACATTACCACCAAATGAGCAGAGCATCAGACGCCGCTCAGAACCTGAGCTTGGTGAAGAACCACCGGTTCTTCCCGGTCTTGAACCTCTCCTCGAACCTCTTCTTGATCTCCTTGCACGCCGTCACCTTGCTGTCGCCGCCCCCCAGCGCCTCGGCGGTGACCACGTCCTTGAGGTCGATGTCGAGGTTGTACCTCGTCGGCATCAGGTGGCTGTAGTTGACCACCTTCACGAAGGCCTTCACCCTCGATTTCTTCGCCGTCTTCTTCGCCGAGTCCTTCCGTATCACCTTCTTCGGGTACTTGGACACGCCGGCGACCAGGCAGTGTCCGTATCCCCTGTCGCGGGTCCCGTCGTCGAAGTTTCGGACAATCACCGCCTTACGGCCGGCGAACCGCCCCTGGAGAAGGATCACGGCCTTGTTAGGCTTCAAAAACTTAACCATTCCTTCTAATTCGGAGGAACGAAAAGTTAGGGTTAGTGTTTTGTATGGTGCTGCCGATAGACAATGGAGGATGGTACCCTAGATTTGGAAGAAAGGGGATTATATAGAAGAAGATTAGGGTTTCGGGCTTTTTTAAAGTTACGAGTTTACCCTTCATGGATGGAGGAATTTGAAATTAACCAAATTGCCCTTATTTTCATTTTCCAACGCTTTTATTCATCATTCCCTCTCCCTCAATTTTTCTTATTTTATGTTTTCGCTTATCTGAATCATCATATTTCGGGGTTTTTTTTTTTTTTTTGTATTAGGTTTTTTTTTCATGAATCAGGGGTGAACATTATTCGATTTTGGGCCAAAAATCGAACCGAATCAAATAAGAGATTATGTTCGGTTTGAAAAAAAAATCTGTTCGATTTCGTTTTGAAAATAATAAAAAAACTTATTCGGTTTCGATTTCGGTCCAAAACCGAAAATTGAATAAGTCTTATAAAATTATGTAAATACCCACAATTTTATACATATGTTGTAATTAAAAGTGTCTATATTTTAAAAGCAATCATTTTACGTATGTGTTTTAAAGATCAACTTTGATAATTTAACAAGTAGTCTAACTTTGGACGCAAATACAACAAATGTGTATATAAAAATTTAATTTTTAACGCGCCACTGCGTCAAAATACCTCGCTTGGAACCTGTAAACCCCCTGAATTTCTAAAATTATTAAATCTTGGATTTTTCTCAATTTTCTGGAATTTTCTGGGAATTTTCTGTAATTAAAATCAAGCTTTTCAATTAATAAATAATTTTTAATTAGCAATAAATAATATTAAAACATCATGAAAATAATATTTTTGGGTGTAAAATAAAAATTTGGACTTAGGGTAATTTTTCTGGATTTTTCTGGGCCTCAGACATATATTTTAAAATGCCTGAAAACTAATTTATTAATTATTTAAATTAATTATCTATTTATTTATTTATTATTATTATTATTATTATTATTATTATTATTGTTAATATTTGTTTGAGCCCATTGGTTCAACCCAGCCCAGCCCAACCATCACCCTAACGGGTCGGGCGGGTCGGCCTGACCGGATCCGCGCCCGACCCGACCCGGCGCCTCACCCCTGTTCCCCGTTCTTCCCCACGACCCGAACTTCGTGCCGTCCGCCGCGTTCTCCGGCGATGTGGCCGGAGAACCCCCCACGTCGACTCCCCCTCCGTTTCTCCCGCGGCCACGACGCCCCGGCCTCACCCCGCCTCGTCCCCTATATATATCCTCTCCTCCGCCCTCTTCCTCCCCCACAAACCCTAACCCTAACTCCACCCTAGCTCGCCGCCGACTCCCTCCCAGACCGCCGTCCTCCTCCCTGCGCCGCCCAGCACAGCGCCGCCGTCCAGAGCCCCTCCACCCTGCTCCTCTCTCCTCCCCGACCTCCAGACACCTCCCTCAGCCGCTCGACGCCGCTCGACGACTGCTCGAGCCGCCGGCCGACCCCTCGGCGCCGCCCTAGCCGCTGTCGACGACCCCGCCGGACCACCCAGGGCCTCGCCGACCGACGGCCAGCCCCCCAGAGCACCGGACACAGCCGAGGACACCCGGACACGCCGCTGGACACGTGGACACGTCCAGGACACAGAACCGCGTGTCGGACTCGAAAAACCCTGGTTTCTCGGTCCCCTTCAGGTATTCGTAACTTGCAACCCTGATCTCCGTTTTCGATTCTGTAAATTCCTACGCGTAGCCTGTATGACCCTCTCGGTGTCCGGACAAACTGTTCGGGGCATCGCGGCCTGTGGCGATCGCACACCGCGATCCAAAAAACAGGAAAAGCCAGACCCTGTTTCACCCCGGAACTGAGTACGCTCCGCCAAACGGGACGACTTGGTCGCGCACGGTCTTCACAGATACGTGCGCCTCGTCGATACGGACGTGTGAGACTTCGCGGAAGCTGATTCGGGTGTGCGTGCACACCGGAATCAACGCGTATCCGCGGACATCGCCCCGTATCCGACTTTTTTGTAATTCACCCTGATTTCGTGCACACACGTCGGATCGAGACGAAACTTGCGCCATCGGACTCGTAGCGATACGCTGGTCCTGTGGGTCAAGTTTGGTTCGATTCTGAGAACGTTGACGAAATCGCGTGTCGTGGGCCCCACAGGCCCCGCTCGACGGGCGATTTTGTGTTCGGCTCATCGGAATCCAAATCTGGAAGTTCCGTTGGGTTCGTATCAGCGTTCCTGACCTGTTGACACTAAGTTTGGTGAATTTGGAGACCTTTGACCCGGACGCATTTTTCGGTGCAAAGCGGGCCCACCGGCGGACCCCGTTTTGACCCAAAACTGCCGTTTTTGCCCTTGTCTCCAAATTGGACCCAAGGACAGGCGTTTCTAGCTATTTGACATCTTCTGAGCATGATGGTAATGTCTATTTCAGCTTTTGGACTCATCTGTGAAAATTTCTCCCAAGAACCAAATTAAACAGATCCAAACAACAGGCAAGTACCTGCACTTCAAGTTAATCTTTATATTGTGATAATTAAATTCCCTGCTCTACTAGTACTCTTGCTGATTACACGTAGTGTTAGAATACTATATTTCATGTCTTGAATATTGGAATTCATGTCTTGTTTTTCATGTCGGGTGGGAGAATACTGAAAGGCATGTAGTTACCCTTCCCCTTGCCGTGAATAATAGCTGTTGGTACACGACTGTCCATCAGCCGGATCCCGATTATTCGTGACTAATAGCCGTTCATGACGGCCGGATTAGCCTTATAAACCCCTACATGCCAACTAAGTATTCTAAAAACAAACACAAGTTTCATACAGATAACTTCAGGTCATGTTATATTCTTGCTGACTGTGTAGTTTCTTTTCCTGCTCGTTTACTTCTGTTTTCTCATATTCCTGTTTATAGTTTTGACTCTGAAATATTAACATTCTTTTATGCAATTTCCTTAACATGATATTCAATGTTTAATTGTCATAAATATTTAGTTTAACATTGTTGTGCACTGTGTACTTTGCTCCTTTCCTGACTGGATCTGTTGATTTAGGCGATGATGAGGATCTTGCCCCTACTTATTATGGTCCTTATGAGGGTACAGATGATACCTATGAGGAGCCAGAATCCACTCAGGAGACCCCTGCTGCAGAGTAGCTAGCAGTAGCTATCTTTTATTTTGTTTCTTATCTTATTTAATCGGGTTTGTCCCCGATTTCATTTGAAATTCCTGTATTAAACATTTGAATTGTTGTCACATTTATTTCAGTTGCAAATTTTAAGTTTCTATTCTCATTATTATCTTGCCTATGTTAGTTGTGAATGAGTTAGACTAGTTAGATGGATTGACCTAGACAGCGTATTACCGCCGACTCTGCGGCGTAGGCTGGACGTACCCGCGTACTCGTGCCCGAACTTCCGGGTGCGGGTTGTGACACGTTTTTATGGTGGCCCATGCAGGTCCTATCCTAAAATAGGGTAATACCCTAGGACAGGGTATGGAATAAAATTGAGGATTCTAGGAAAAGCTCATTCACAGTATAGCGTCCTTATTTCAATTCTTGATATCATTGCTGCTCAATTTTTTTTCCTATCGCCTTTGATTTCCAAGTATTCTATTCTGATCTTCCTATCCCTTAATCTTTCAGAATGGTCCAGACCAGGAACACAGTAGGAGGCACATCAGAACCAGCTGAGCAGAATGTGCCCGAGACTCTTGCACTCCCGCCGCCTCCATCTGTCCCGGCAGTTACCCTAGATGGGGCACAACTGCTAGGAGTGTTCCAGGGATTGGTGGAATCCCAGAAAGAACAGACGGCACTTCTGCGGACCAGCCTCTCAGAAGCCCTTAAGCCCCAGGAGTCGTCACTCAAGAGGCCAGGGAGTGCCAAAGACTTCAAGAATCTGAGACCCCTGGAATTCTACGGAACTGAAGGCATTCTTTATGCCGATGAATGGATAGAGAACGTAGAGAGACTCCTGAAGACTGCTCGGGTTCCTGATGATCTTAAAGTGGAGTCCGCAAGCCTGCAACTGTTCGACATTGCTCGAACCTGGTTCAGAGATGAACCTCAACTATCTGCTCCCGACATCACCTGGGAAGATTTTAAAAGGCTATTCAAGGAGAAATTCTACCCCGAAGTGGCTCGGGAAGCTCTCGAAAGCCAATTCGAGAGACTAGAACAAGGTAACCTGTCTGTTGATGAATATACTGCTGAATTTAGCAGGTTAAGCCACTTTGCGGAGTACATGGTTCGTACCCCGGAGGACAGAGCCCGTAGATTCAAGAAGGGGCTGTCTCCGGATATTCGCCTTGCTGTAACCACCAGCCGAGCTCGCACCTATGAAGAAATCCTGAGCGTGGCACAAGGCGTAGAGAGAGATATGGGGCACAAACTGAAGCGAGAAAGAGATACCGAAAATGCGGGACCCAACAAACGTCCTTTTCAACAACAGCAACAACAACAACAGAGGGCCCCGCAGCAAACTCAGCGTCCTCTCCCTCGAGCTCCAGCACCCCAACACCAGGCTCAGGGACAGAACCAGCGAGCTCCCCCTTGCAACTATTGCCAAAAACCAGGCCACACTTGGCAAGACTGTAGAAAGAGGCTAGGTGCCTGCCTCTATTGTGGCTCCCCAGCACATCAATTGAGGGACTGTCCTGCTGCTCAAGGACGCCCAGCTGCACCAAAGGCTCCAGTCCAGGCCAGGCCCCCAGCAGCACAACAGAGGGGACCCCCGCTTCCAACTCAACAACAACGCTTTGCTCAGCACCAACAGCAGCAACAGAGGGGTGCACCGCAGCAAGGTCGTGCTTATGCAATGACTCTGGAAGAAGCAGAAGCCGCAGCAGACGTGATCACAGGTTCTGTGCTTATAAATTCAATACCAGCTATTACTTTATTTGACTCTGGAGCTTCTCATTCATTCATGTCAGTAGATTTCCTTATGAAGCATAGCTTAACCACTAAACCCCTTAGGAATTGTTATAAGATCATTACCGGTGGAGGAATCATCCCGGTTAGTGATGCCTGTAACAATTGTCCTATTTCACTATGTGGAAGAGAACTGTATGCTAGACTACTTGTAATGCCAGTGCCCAGTTTTGACATTATACTGGGTATGGATTGGTTAAGTCAACATCATGCCACAATAGACTGTCACAGAGGCAGTGTAATCTTCAGACCCCCTGGCAAGCCAGAATTTGAATTTGCTAGAGATTCTAGAGAAATGGGTAATAACATAATTTGTGGAGCCCTAGTAACAGAAGAATTGCTACCTATCATCTCTGAATACCTTGATGTCTTCCCTGAGGATCTCCCAGGCTTACCCCCAGACCGAGAAGTTGAATTCTCCATTGACTTAGTGCCAGGAGCAGCACCAGTATCTCAAAATCCCTACAGAATCAACAAGAAGGAGATAATAGAACTAAATGAGCAAATCAAAGAACTAGAAGACAAATGCTTCATTAGGTCTAGTGTCTCACCCTGGGGAGCTCCAGTATTATTTGTGCCCAAGAAGGACGGAACATCCCGAATGTGTATTGACTATAGGGCCTTGAATGCCTTAACAATTAAGAATAAGTATCCCCTGCCCAGGATAGATGACTTATTCGATCAGCTGAGTGAAGCTCGGGTGTTTTCAAAGATTGATTTAAGGTCGGGTTACCACCAAGTAAGGGTGAGAAAGGAAGACATCCCTAAAACTGCTTTCAATACCAGGAACGGACACTACGAATTCTTAGTAATGCCGTTCGGGTTGACGAATGCTCCAGCAGTTTTTATGAACCTAATGAACAGAGTTTTTCAGCCTTATCTAGACAAATTTGTAGTGGTCTTCATTGATGATATTTTGATCTACTCCAAGACCCCCGAAGAACATAAAGAATATTTGAGGTTAGCCTTGGAGACTTTGAGGAAGGAAAAACTTTATGGAAAATTGTCTAAATGTGCTTTCTTCCTAGAAAAAGTAGAATTCTTGGGACATATTGTGACTGGAGATGGAATAGCAGTAGATCCTAAGAAGATAGCTGCAGTAGAATCCTGGCCCACTCCAGACTCTGTAGCTGAGATTAGAAGTTTCCTGGGACTAGCTGGCTACTATCGGAAGTTTGTGAAGGACTTTGCTAGAATTGCGGAGCCCATGACAAAATTAACAAGAAAAGATGAAGAGTTCACCTGGACTGATGAATGTCAGCGTGTTTTTGAGGAATTGAAGAAAAGACTGACTTCTGCCCCTATTCTGACCTTACCTTCCGGAACCGGAGGTTTCGCTATTTATAGTGATGCTTCTGGAAAAGGTCTAGGTTGTGTATTGGAGCAGAACAAGAAGGTAATAGCCTATGCCTCTAGACAGCTTCGACCACATGAAAAGAATTATCCAACTCATGATTTAGAATTGGCAGCTATCATTTTTGCTCTTAAACTATGGAAACATTATCTTTATGGAGAAAAGGTGGAAATATTTACAGACCATAAAAGTCTAAAATATATCTTCACCCAGAAAGAGCTGAACATGAGGCAAAGAAGGTGGCTGGAACTAATGAAAGACTTTGATATCACCCTTCAATATCATCCTGGGAAGGCCAATGTAGTTGCTGATGCCCTAAGCAGATACCCTATGGCGATGTACTTGACTTTGAACCGACACTTGCTCGAGGACCTGGAAAGTCTGGGTATTGAAGTAATTATCCCAGGAAAAGAAGGCCAAATGATGAACTTGCAGATTCAGTCTACCTTAATAGACAAAATCAAGGAGACTCAATTTCAAGACGAAGGCCTGCGAAGCCTTCGAGGTCAAGTGCAAGCTGGATTAGTAGAAGAATTCAGAATTCATGAAGATGGATCACTGAGGCATGGCGATAGATTATGTGTACCTCAAGGAGACATAAGAGAAGAAATTATGCAAGAGGCGCACAGATCGCAATACTCTATACATCCAGGGGCCAACAAGATGTACAAGGACCTGAGGACGCATGTTTGGTGGCATGGCATGAAAAGAGAAGTAGCCAGGTTCGTATCCCGTTGCTTAGTGTGCCAGCAAGTCAAGGCAGAGAGACAAAGACCTGGAGGATTGCTCCAACCACTACCCATTCCGGAGTGGAAGTGGAAACATATCACAATGGACTTTGTTTCCGGACTTCCGAGGACACCTAGTGGAAAGGATGCAATCTGGGTGATAGTGGATAGACTGACCAAGTCGGCACACTTTCTACCTTTCAAAGTGGGGCTATCTACAGAGAAGCTGGCAGATCTATATATCAGACATATTGTTAAGTTGCATGGGGTTCCAGTAAGTATTGTCTCCGACAGAGATTCAAGATTCACCTCTCACTTCTGGAAGAGCTTACAAGCCAGCTTGGGGACGCAACTCAAATTCAGCACAGCTTATCATCCCCAAACTGATGGACAATCGGAACGTACAATCCAGACACTTGAAGATATGCTCCGTACATGTGTTCTGGATTTTGGAGGATCCTGGAAAGACTATCTACATCTTGTGGAGTTCTCTTATAATAACAGTTATCAAGCCAGCATCGAGATGACTCCATTTGAAGCTCTGTATGGACGAAGATGTCGTACCCCGCTATCATGGGACGACGTTGGAGAAAGAGCCCTGCTGGGACCAGAGATGGTGATCGATTCGGCTGAGAAGGTAAAACAAATAAGGGACAGACTTCGAGTGGCTCAAGACAGGCAACGACATTGGGCAAATAGCCACCGAAGGCCCTTGGAATTTGAGGTAATTAAATTTATGAAATTCAAGTCAAATTAAATATTTTGCTTATGGAACTAAGGCTTGATTATGACTTTATTAAAGGTTGGAGAGCTGGTGTTCTTAAAGATTTTCCCGACACGTGGCACCATTAGGTTCGGAAGGAGTGGAAAACTCAGCCCCAGATTTATTGGACCTTTTGGCATACAGGAGAAAATCGGAGAAGTGGCATACCGACTGGCATTGCCACCCTCTCTGGATGGAGTACATAACGTCTTCCACGTGTCGCAGCTGAGAAAGTACGTGTCAGACCCCAGCCACATTTTGGATCACTCAGAGCTCGAAGTAGGCCCAAGTCTGACTTACCAGGAGCAACCCGTGGAGATACTGGATCGCTCGAAGAAAGTCCTACAGAACCAGGTTATCTCCCTGGTTCGCGTAGCTTGGAAGCACCATTCTCCCGGCGAATCCACCTGGGAGCGAGAAGACGAGATTAGAGAGCGATACCCCTATCTATTTGAACCCTGAGGTGTATTTTATTTCTCGGCCTTTCCTTTCGTGCCTTGTTATTCTTAAATTTCGAGGACGAAATTTTTGTAAGTTGGGTAGGTTGTAAACTCCCTGAATTTCTCAAATTATTAAATCTTGGATTTTTCTCAATTTTCTGAAATTTTCTGGGAATTTTCTGTAATTAAAATCAAGCTTTTCAATTAATAAATGATTTTTAATTAGCAATAAATAATATTAAAATATCATGAAAATAATATTTTTGGGTGTAAAATGAAAATTTGGACTTAGGATAATTTTTCTGGATTTTTCTGGGCCTCAGACATATTTTTAAAATGCCTGAAAACTAATTTATTAATTATTTAAATTAATTATCTATTTATTTATTTATTATTATTATTATTATTATTATTATTATTGTTAATATTTGTTTGAGCCCATTGGTTCAACCCAGCCCAGCCCAACCATCACCCTAACGGGTCGGGCGGGTCGGCCTGACCGGATCCGCGCCCGACCCGACCCGGCGCCTCACCCCTGTTCCCCGTTCTTCCCCACGACCCGAACTTCGCGCCGCCCGCCGCGTTCTCCGGCGACGTGGCCGGAGAACCCCCCACGTCGACTCCCCCTCCGTTTCTCCCGCGGCCACGACGCCCCGGCCTCACCCCGCCTCGTCCCCTATATATATCCTCTCCTCCGCCCTCTTCCTCCCCCACAAACCCTAACCCTAACTCCACCCTAGCTCGCCGCCGACTCCCTCCCAGACCGCCGTCCTCCTCCCTGCGCCGCCCAGCACAGCGCCGCCGTCCAGAGCCCCTCCACCCTGCTCCTCTCTCCTCCCCGACCTCCAGACACCTCCCTCAGCCGCTCGACGCCGCTCGACGACTGCTCGAGCCGCCGGCCGACCCCTCGGCGCCGCCCTAGCCGCTGTCGACGACCCCGCCGGACCACCCAGGGCCTCGCCGACCGACGGCCAGCCCCCCAGAGCACCGGACACAGCCGAGGACACCCGGACACGCCGCTGGACACGTGGACACGTCCAGGACACAGAACCGCGTGTCGGACTCGAAAAACCCTGGTTTCTCGGTCCCCTTCAGGTATTCGTAACTTGCAACCCTGATCTCCGTTTTCGATTCTGTAAATTCCTACGCGTAGCCTGTATGACCCTCTCGGTGTCCGGACAAACTGTTCGGGGCATCGCGGCCTGTGGCGATCGCACACCGCGATCCAAAAAACAGGAAAAGCCAGACCCTGTTTCACCCCGGAACTGAGTACGCCCCGCCAAACGGGACGACTTGGTCGCGCACGGTCTTCACAGATACGTGCGCCTCGTCGATACGGACGTGTGAGACTTCGCGGAAGCTGATTCGGGTGTGCGTGCACACCGGAATCAACGCGTATCCGCGGACATCGCCCCGTATCCGGCTTTTCTGCAATTTACCCTGATTTCGTGCACACACGTCGGATCGAGACGAAACTTGCGCCATCGGACTCGTAGCGATACGCTGGTCCTGTGGGTCAAGTTTGGTTCGATTCTGAGAACGTTGACGAAATCACGTGTCGTGGGCCCCACAGGCCCCGCTCGACGGGCGATTTTGTGTTCGACTCATCGGAATCCAAATCTGGAAGTTCCGTTGGGTTCGTATCAGCGTTCCTGACCTGTTGACACTAAGTTTGGTGAATTTGGAGACCTTTGACCCGGACGCATTTTTCGGTGCAAAGCGGGCCCACCGGCGGACCCCGTTTTGATCCGAAACTGCCGTTTTTGCTCTTGTCTCCAAATTGGACCCAAGGACAGGCGTTTCTAGCTATTTGATATCTTCTGAGCATGATGGTAATGTCTATTTCAGCTTTTGGACTCATCTGTGGAAATTTCTCCCAAGAACCAAATTAAACAGATCCAAACAACAGGCAAGTACCTGCACTTCAAGTTAATCTTTATATTGTGATAATTAAATTCCCTGCTCTACTAGTACTCTTGCTGATTACACGTAGTGTTAGAATACTATATTTCATGTCTTGAATATTGGAATTCATGTCTTGTTTTTCATGTCGGGTGGGAGAATACTGAAAGGCATGTAGTTACCCTTCCCCTTGCCGTGAATAATAGCTGTTGGTACACGACTGTCCATGTAAACCCCCAGAAAATTTCCAAATTATTAAATCTTGGATTTTTCCCAATTTTCTGGAATTTTCTGTGAATTTTCTGTAATTAAAATCAAGGCTTTTAATTAATAAATGATTTTTAATTGGCAATAAATAATATTAAAATATCATGAAAATAACATTTTTGGGTGTAAAATAGAAAATTGGACTTAGGGTAATTTTTCTGGATTTTTCTGGGTCTCAGACCTATTTTTAAATGCCTACAAACTAATTTTCTAATTAATTAATTATTTAACTAATTAATTATCTATTATTATTATTAATTATTATTTATTAATTTATTTTTATTTTATTTTTCTTTTCGGGCCGGCCCATTGGGCCGCGGCCCAGCCCGCTACCCAGCCCAGACCCGCTCGTATCGGGTCGGGTCGGGTCAGCCAACCCGACCCGCCCGCAACCACCCGACCCGCCGGCGACTCCGTCCCCCCACGATCCCCGAAACCCCCGGCCGCCTCCGCGCGCAGCGCCGCCCCCCGCGCGCTGCGCCGCTCCCCGCGGCCCACGTCCCCCTCGCCCCCGCCTTGGCCGGCCCCCGCAACCGCCTACCCTCCCTATTTAAACCCCTGCTGCCGGCCGTCTCCCCCACTCCCTCGCACCACCCTAGCCACCCGCCGCTCCGCCGCAGCCCACCACCCTAGCCGTCCCCTCCTCGCCGTCGACCCGCAGAGCCCCTCCGCCGCCTGTCTCCTCCGTCCCCCGATTGCTCCGGCGGCCCCCGACGCAAACAGCAGCAGCAGCAGCGACTCGAGCGGCTCCCCGCGCCGCCTCCGGCCGCCCTGAGCCGCCGCCGACGCGCCCCCAGCCTCGCCGCGCCGTCCTCCGCCGTTTGCCCCGAGCCCGGCCGCCCAGCAGCCGCCCTCCGCCGGATTCCGACGAGGAATCCCTAACCCTAATTCGCTGTGTCCGACACAGGACACAGTGTCCTGTGTCGTGTCGGACACGATCTCGACCCTGATTTTCGGGTCCCCTTCAGGTATGTGTAACTTTCGCCTCGTAGCTCCTTTTTCGATTCTGCAAATTGTGTTGTGAAGCCTGTATGACCCTCTCGGTGTCCGGACAAACGGTTCGGGACATCGCGTCCTGTGGTGATCGCACACCGCGATCCAAAACCAGGAAAAACCAGACCCTGTTTCACCCCGTTCGACGGGCAATTTTGTGTTCGGCTCATCGGAATCCAAATCTGGAAGTTCCGTTGGGTTCGTATCAGCATTCCTGACCCGTTGACACTAAGTTTGTTGTATTTAGAGACCTTTGACCCGGACACGTCTTTCGGTGCAAAGCGGGCCCAACGGCGGACCCCGTTTTGACCCGAAACTGCCGTTTTTGCCCTTGGCTCCAAATTGGACCCAAGGACAGGCGTTTCTAGCTATTTGACATCTTCTGAGCATGATGGTAATGTCTATTTCAGCTTTTGGACTCATCTGTGGAAATTTCTCCCAAGAACCTAATTAATCAGATCCAAACAACAGGCAAGTACCTGCACTTCAAGTTAAACTTTATATATTGTGATAATTTAATTCCCTGTCTTACATGTACCCTTGATGATTACTTCTAGAGTTAGAAATGCTGGATTTCATGTCTTGAATATTGGAGTTCATGTCTTGTTTTTCATGTCGGGTGGGAGAATACCTAGAAGGCATGTAGTTTACCCTTTCCCCTGTCGTGACTGCTAGCTTTTGGTACACGACTGTACCATCAGCCTGATACTCGATTATTCCTGACTGCTAGCCGCCTATGGCGTGCCTGATTAGCCTTATAAACCCCTACATGCCAACTAAGTATTCTAAATATAAAAATAAGTTCACACAGCTAGTTTCTAGATCTTGTTGCATTTCTTGTAGACTGTTGTAGTTTCATTTCCTGTCTCATTTATTTCAGTATTCTCGTATTTCCTGTTTATAAGCATTAACTCTGAAATATTGATAATCTTTATGCAACTTTCTCAAAATGATGCTCTAATTAATTGTCATAATTATTTAGTTTAACCTTGTTGTGCACTGTGTACTTTGCTCCTTTCCTGACTGGATCTGTTGATTTAGGCGATGATGAGGACCTTGCCCCTACTTATTATGGTCCATATGAGGGTACCGATGATACCTATGAAGAACCAGAACCCACCCAGGAGACCCCTGCTGCTGAGTAGCTAGTTTTAGCTATCTTTTATTCTGTTTTCTATCTTATTTAATCGGGTTTGTCCCCGATTTCATTTGAAATTTCTGTATTAAACATTTGAATTGCTGTCACATTTATTTCAGTTTGCAAATCTTAAATTCTATTCTCATTATTATCTTGCCTATGTTAAATGTGAATGAGTTAGTTTAGTTTAGATGGTTTGACCTAGACAGCGTACTACCGCCGACTCTGCGGCGTAGGCTGGACGTACCCACGTACTCGTGCCCGAACTTCCGGGTGCGGGTCGTGACACGTTTTTATGGTGGCCCATGCAGGTCCTATCCTTAAATAGGGTAATACCCTAGGACAGGGTATGGAATGACATTGAGGATTTTAGGAAAAGCTCATTCACAGTATAGGGTTCTTATTTCAATTCCTGATATCATTATTGCTCAATTTTCCTATCGCCCTTGATTTCCAAGTATTCTATTCTGATTCTTCCTATCCCTTAATCTTTCAGAATGGTCCAGACCAGGAACACAGTAGGAGGCACATCAGAACCAGCTGAGCCGAATGTGCCCGAGACTCTTGCACTCCCGCCGCCCCCATCTGTCCCGGCAGTTACCTTAGATGGGGCACAGCTAATAGGAGTATTCCAGGGATTAGTGGAATCCCAGAAGGAACAGACTGCACTACTGCGGACCAGCCTCTCAGAAGCTCTTAAGTCCCAGGAGTCGCCACTCAAGAGGCCAGGAAGTGCTAAGGACTTCAAGAACCTTAGGCCTCTGGAATTTTATGGAACTGAGGGCATTCTCTACGCTGATGAGTGGATAGAGAATGTCGAGAGACTCCTGAAGACTGCCCGTGTTCCAGATGATCTCAAAGTGGAGTCCGCCAGCTTGCAACTGTTCGACATTGCTCGAACCTGGTTCAGAGATGAACCCCAACTATCTGCTCCCGACGTCACCTGGGAGGACTTCAAAAGGCTATTCAAGGAAAAATTTTATCCCGAAGTGGCTCGGGAAGCTCTCGAAAGCCAATTCGAGAGACTAGAACAAGGTAACATGACTGTTGATGAATATACTGCTGAATTTAGCAGGTTAAGCCACTTTGCGGAGTACATGGTGCGTACCCCGGAGGACAGAGCCCGTAGATTCAAGAAGGGGCTGTCTCCGGATATCCGCCTTGCTGTTACCACCAGCCGAGCTCGTACCTATGAAGAAATCCTGAGCGTGGCACAAGGCGTAGAGAGAGATATGGGGCACAAACTGAAGCGGGAAAGGGATACCGGAAATGCGGGACCCAACAAACGCCCTTTTCAACAACAGCAACAACAACAACAACAGCAGAGGGCCCCGTAGCAAAATCAGCGTCCTCCCCCTCGAGCTCCAGCACCCCAACCCCAGGCTCAAAGACAGAACCAACAAGCTGCCCCTTGTGGATATTGCCAAAAACCAGGTCATACTTGGCAAGTCTGCAGGAAGAGGCTAGGTGCCTGCCTCTACTGCGGCTCAGCAGCGCATCAGATGAGGGACTGTCCAGCTGCTCAAGAACGCCCAGCTGCACCAAAGGTTCCAGCCCAGACCAGGGCCCCAGCAGTACAACAAAGGGGACACCCGCTTCCAACACAACAGCAACGCTTTGCTCAGCACCAGCAGCAACAGAGGGGTGCACCGCAGCAAGGCCGTGCTTATGCAATGACTCTGGAAGAAGCTGAGGCCACAGCAGACGTCATCACAGGTTCCGTGCTTATAAATTCAATACCAGCTATTACTTTATTTGACTCTGGAGCTTCTCATTCATTCATGTCAGTAGATTTCCTTATGAAGCATAACTTAAGCACTAAACCCCTTAGGAATTGTTATAAGATCATTACCGGTGGAGGAATCATCCCGGTTAGTGATGCCTGTAACAATTGTCCTATTACATTATGTGGAAGAGAACTGTATGCTAGACTACTTGTAATGCCAGTGCCCAGTTTTGACATTATACTGGGTATGGATTGGTTAAGTCAACATCATGCCACAATAGACTGTCACAGAGGCAGTGTAATCTTCAGACCCCCTGGCAAGCCAGAATTTGAATTTGCTAGAGGTTCTAGGGAAATGGGTAATAACATAATTTGTGGGGCCCTAGTAACAGAAGAACTGCCACCTATCATCTCGGAATACCTAGATGTCTTCCCTGAGGATCTCCCAGGCTTACCCCCAGACCGAGAAGTTGAATTCTCCATTGACTTAGTGCCAGGAGCAGCACCAGTATCTCAGAATCCCTACAGAATTAACAAGAAGGAGATAATAGAACTAAATGAACAAATCAAAGAGCTAGAAGACAAAGGGTTCATTAGGTCTAGTGTCTCACCCTGGGGAGCCCCAATACTATTTGTGCCCAAGAAGGACGGAACATCCAGAATGTGTATTGACTATAGGGCTTTGAATGCCTTAACCATTAAGAATAAGTATCCCCTGCCCAGGATAGATGACTTATTTGATCAGTTGAGTGGAGCTCGGGTGTTTTCAAAGATTGATTTGAGGTCTGGTTACCACCAAGTAAGGGTAAGGAAAGAAGACATCCCTAAAACTGCTTTCAATACCCGGAACGGACATTACGAATTCTTAGTAATGCCGTTCGGGTTGACGAATGCTCCAGCAGTTTTTATGAATTTAATGAACAGAGTGTTTCAGCCATACCTAGACAAATTTGTAGTGGTCTTCATTGATGATATTTTGATCTACTCCAAGACCCCCGAAGAACATGAAGAACATTTGAGGTTAGCATTGGAGACTTTGAGGAAGGAAAAACTTTATGGAAAATTATCCAAATGTGCTTTCTTCCTAGACAAAGTAGAATTCTTGGGGCATGTTGTGACTGGAGATGGAATAGCAGTAGATCCTAAGAAGATAGCGGCAGTAGAATCCTGGCCCACTCCAGACTCTGTAGCAGAGATTAGAAGCTTCCTGGGACTAGCTGGCTACTATCGGAAGTTTGTGAAGGACTTTGCTAGGATTGCTGAACCCATGACAAAGTTAACAAGGAAGGATGAAGAGTTCACCTGGACTGATGAATGTCAGCATGCTTTTGAGGAATTGAAGAAAAGGCTAACTTCTGCCCCTATTCTTACCTTACCTTCTGGAACCGGAGGTTTCGCTATTTATAGTGATGCTTCTGGAAAAGGTCTAGGTTGTGTATTGGAGCAGAATAAGAAAGTAATAGCATATGCCTCTAGACAGCTTCGACCACATGAAAAGAATTATCCAACCCACGATTTAGAATTGGCAGCTGTCATTTTTGCTCTTAAATTATGGAAACATTACCTTTATGGAGAAAGGGTGGAAATATTTACAGATCACAAAAGTCTAAAATACATCTTCACCCAGAAAGAGCTGAACATGAGGCAAAGAAGGTGGCTGGAACTAATGAAAGATTTTGATATCAACCTTCAATATCATCCTGGAAAGGCCAATGTGGTTGCTGATGCTCTAAGCAGGTATCCTATGGCGATGCACTTGACTTTGAACCGGCACTTGCTCGAGGACCTGGAAAGTCTGGGTATTGAGGTAATTATCCCAGGAAAAGAGGGCCAAATGATGAACTTGCAGATTCAGTCTACTTTAATAGACAAAATCAAGGAGACTCAGTTTCAAGACGAAGGCCTGCGAAGCCTTCGAGGTCAAGTGCAAGCTGGATTAGTAGAAGATTTCAGAATTCATGTAGATGGATCACTGAGGCATGGCGATAGATTATGTGTACCTCAAGGAGACATAAGGGAAGAAATTATGCAAGAGGCGCACAGATCGCAATACTCCATACATCCAGGAGCCAACAAGATGTACAAGGACCTGAGGACGCATGTTTGGTGGCATGGCATGAAGAGAGAAGTATCCAGGTTCGTATCCCGCTGTTTAGTGTGCCAACAGGTTAAGGCTGAGAGACAAAGACCTGGAGGATTGCTTCAACCACTACCCATTCCGGAGTGGAAGTAGGAACATATCACAATGGATTTTGTTTCCGGACTTCCAAGGACACCTAGTGGAAAGGATGCAATCTGGGTGATAGTGGATAGGCTGACCAAGTCGGCACACTTTCTACCTTTCAAAGTGGGGCTATCTACAGAGAAGCTGGCAGATCTATATATCAGACATATTGTTAAGTTACATGGGGTTCCGGTAAGCATTGTCTCCGACCGAGACTCAAGGTTCACCTCTCACTTCTGGAAGAGCTTACAAGCCAGCTTGGGGACGCAACTCAAATTCAGCACAGCATACCATCCCCAAACCGATGGACAATCGGAACGTACAATCCAGACACTTGAAGATATGCTCCGTACATGTGTTCTGGATTTTGGAGGATCCTGGGAAGACTATTTACATCTGGTGGAGTTCTCTTATAATAACAGCTACCAAGCCAGTATCGAGATGACTCCATTTGAAGCCCTGTATGGCCGAAGATGTCGTACCCCGCTATCATGGGACGACGTTGGAGAGAGAGCCTTACTGGGACCAGAGATGGTGATCGACTCAGCTGAGAAGGTAAAACAGATAAGGGATAGACTTCGAGTGGCGCAAGACAGACAACGACATTGGGCAAATAGCCACCGAAGGCCCTTGGAATTTGAGGTAATTAAATTTATGAAATTCAAGTCAATTTAAACATTTTATTATGGAACTAAGACTTGATTATGACTCTATTTTAAGGTTGGAGAACTGGTGTTCTTGAAGATTTCCCCGACACGTGGCACCATTAGGTTCGGAAGGAGTGGAAAACTCAGCCCAAGATTTATTGGACCTTTTGGTATTCAGGAGAAAATCGGAGAAGTGGCATACCGCCTGGCATTGCCACCCTCTCTGGAAGGAGTCCATAACGTCTTCCACGTGTCGCAGCTGAGGAAGTATGTGTCAGACCCCAGCCACATTTTGGATCACTCAGAGCTCGAAGTAGGCCCAAGTTTGACTTACCAAGAGCAACCCGTGGAGATCCTGGATCGCTCGGAGAAAGTCCTACGGAACCAAGTTATCTCCCTGGTTCGTGTAGCTTGGAAGCACCATTCTCCCGGCGAATCCACCTGGGAGCGAGAAGACGAGATTAGAGAGCGATACCCCTATCTTTTTGAACCCTGAGGTATATTGTAATTTTCGGTTTTTTTCTTTTCGTCCCATGTTACCCTTAAATTTCGAGGACGAAATTTTTGTAAGTTGGGTAGGTTGTAAACCCCCAGAAAATTTCCAAATTATTAAATCTTGGATTTTTCCCAATTTTCTGGAATTTTCTGTGAATTTTCTGTAATTAAAATCAAGGCTTTTAATTAATAAATGATTTTTAATTGGCAATAAATAATATTAAAATATCATGAAAATAACATTTTTGGGTGTAAAATAGAAAATTGGACTTAGGGTAATTTTTTTGGATTTTTCTGGGTCTCAGACCTATTTTTAAATGCCTACAAACTAATTTTCTAATTAATTAATTATTTAACTAATTAATTATCTATTATTATTATTAATTATTATTTATTAATTTATTTTTATTTTATTTTTCTTTTCGGGCCGGCCCATTGGGCCGCGGCCCAGCCCGCTACCCAGCCCAGACCCGCTCGTATCGGGTCGGGTCGGGTCAGCCAACCCGACCCGCCCGCAACCACCCGACCCGCCGGCGACTCCGTCCCCCCACGATCCCCGAAACCCCCGGCCGCCTCCGCGCGCAGCGCCGCCCCCCGCGCGCTGCGCCGCTCCCCGCGGCCCACGTCCCCCTCGCCCCCGCCTTGGCCGGCCCCCGCAACCGCCTACCCTCCCTATTTAAACCCCTGCTGCCGGCCGTCTCCCCCACTCCCTCGCACCACCCTAGCCACCCGCCGCTCCGCCGCAGCCCACCACCCTAGCCGTCCCCTCCTCGCCGTCGACCCGCAGAGCCCCTCCGCCGCCTGTCTCCTCCGTCCCCCGATTGCTCCGGCGGCCCCCGACGCAAACAGCAGCAGCAGCAGCGACTCGAGCGGCTCCCCGCGCCGCCTCCGGCCGCCCTGAGCCGCCGCCGACGCGCCCCCAGCCTCGCCGCGCCGTCCTCCGCCGTTTGCCCCGAGCCCGGCCGCCCAGCAGCCGCCCTCCGCCGGATTCCGACGAGGAATCCCTAACCCTAATTCGCTGTGTCCGACACAGGACACAGTGTCCTGTGTCGTGTCGGACACGATCTCGACCCTGATTTTCGGGTCCCCTTCAGGTATGTGTAACTTTCGCCTCGTAGCTCCTTTTTCGATTCTGCAAATTGTGTTGTGAAGCCTGTATGACCCTCTCGGTGTCCGGACAAACGGTTCGGGACATCGCGTCCTGTGGTGATCGCACACCGCGATCCAAAACCAGGAAAAACCAGACCCTGTTTCACCCCGTTCGACGGGCAATTTTGTGTTCGGCTCATCGGAATCCAAATCTGGAAGTTCCGTTGGGTTCGTATCAGCATTCCTGACCCGTTGACACTAAGTTTGTTGTATTTAGAGACCTTTGACCCGGACACGTCTTTCGGTGCAAAGCGGGCCCAACGGCGGACCCCGTTTTGACCCGAAACTGCCGTTTTTGCCCTTGGCTCCAAATTGGACCCAAGGACAGGCGTTTCTAGCTATTTGACATCTTCTGAGCATGATGGTAATGTCTATTTCAGCTTTTGGACTCATCTGTGGAAATTTCTCCCAAGAACCTAATTAATCAGATCCAAACAACAGGCAAGTACCTGCACTTCAAGTTAAACTTTATATATTGTGATAATTTAATTCCCTGTCTTACATGTACCCTTGATGATTACTTCTAGAGTTAGAAATGCTGGATTTCATGTCTTGAATATTGGAGTTCATGTCTTGTTTTTCATGTCGGGTGGGAGAATACCTAGAAGGCATGTAGTTTACCCTTTCCCCTGTCGTGACTGCTAGCTTTTGGTACACGACTGTACCATCAGCCTGATACTCGATTATTCCTGACTGCTAGCCGCCTATGGCGTGCCTGATTAGCCTTATAAACCCCTACATGCCAACTAAGTATTCTAAATATAAAAACAAGTTCACACAGCTAGTTTCTAGATCTTGTTGCATTTCTTGTAGACTGTTGTAGTTTCATTTCCTGTCTCATTTATTTCAGTATTCTCGTATTTCCTGTTTATAAGCATTAACTCTGAAATATTGATAATCTTTATGCAACTTTCTCAAAATGATGCTCTAATTAATTGTCATAATTATTTAGTTTAACCTTGTTGTGCACTGTGTACTTTGCTCCTTTCCTGACTGGATCTGTTGATTTAGGCGATGATGAGGACCTTGCCCCTACTTATTATGGTCCATATGAGGGTACCGATGATACCTATGAAGAACCAGAACCCACCCAGGAGACCCCTGCTGCTGAGTAGCTAGTTTTAGCTATCTTTTATTCTGTTTTCTATCTTATTTAATCGGGTTTGTCCCCGATTTCATTTGAAATTTCTGTATTAAACATTTGAATTGCTGTCACATTTATTTCAGTTTGCAAATCTTAAATTCTATTCTCATTATTATCTTGCCTATGTTAAATGTGAATGAGTTAGTTTAGTTTAGATGGTTTGACCTAGACAGCGTACTACCGCCGACTCTGCGGCGTAGGCTGGACGTACCCACGTACTCGTGCCCGAACTTCCGGGTGCGGGTCGTGACAGTCCATCAGCCGGATCCCGATTATTCGTGACTAATAGCCGTTCATGACGGCCGGATTAGCCTTATAAACCCCTACATGCCAACTAAGTATTCTAAAAACAAACACAAGTTTCATACAGATAACTTCAGGTCATGTTATATTCTTGCTGACTGTGTAGTTTCTTTTCCTGCTCGTTTACTTCTGTTTTCTCATATTCCTGTTTATAGTTTTGACTCTGAAATATTAACATTCTTTTATGCAATTTCCTTAACATGATATTCAATGTTTAATTGTCATAAATATTTAGTTTAACATTGTTGTGCACTGTGTACTTTGCTCCTTTCCTGACTGGATCTGTTGATTTAGGCGATGATGAGGATCTTGCCCCTACTTATTATGGTCCTTATGAGGGTACAGATGATACCTATGAGGAGCCAGAACCCACTCAGGAGACCCCTGCTGCAGAGTAGCTAGCAGTAGCTATCTTTTATTTTGTTTCTTATCTTATTTAATCGGGTTTGTCCCCGATTTCATTTGAAATTCCTGTATTAAACATTTGAATTGTTGTCGCATTTATTTCAGTTGCAAATTTTAAGTTTCTATTCTCATTATTATCTTGCCTATGTTAGTTGTGAATGAGTTAGACTAGTTAGATGGATTGACCTAGACAGCGTACTACCGCCGACTCTGCGGCGTAGGCTGGACGTACCCGCGTACTCGTGCCCGAACTTCCGGGTGCGGGTCGTGACAGAACCTCTCAGTAAAAATCGTCCATAGAATCAGTGCTATGAGAGAAACCTCCTGCCCAAAAGTCACGAACCAAGTCCAACAACTGTAGCCTCACTACTGCTACATGCTCTCTAACCGGAGTCCCTGCTGCCTCTAAGATGACCTTAGTGTCCTGCAGCCAAGCATTGGATGAAATCGCGTCCTCTGTGCCCAAGAAGTACGAGGACTACGGAGGACTGAGACGCCTGAAGCTGGTTGCAGAATTATGGATCTGAGAACCACCTCGCTCCAATGTTGTCTGGACCGACTGAGTTCGTACGTCACTCTGGTGCTGCTGGGTTGTCATGAAACCTCGAAGAACATCCATCAGTGCTCGGGCAATACCCTCTGACTGCTCGGGCTGAACTTGATGCACAGGTACTACCTGCTGGTCCGATAGTGCCGGTCGATCTGCCTCAAGATATACTCTAAACTTTGCCCCTGAATGCTGAGGCCACCTCAAGGAATACGATGGGCTCCCGAATAAGACCCTCCTCGAGCTACATTCGATCCATCTGGCCGATAGTAACATGGACAGTGCCCCTGAAAGTTAAGGACACAATAGTCAATCGAAGAACATAATAGATCAACGAATAAGCAGATAACATGTCAAGAATCGGGTATAGAGATAAATGACTAGGGATCAAGAAGAACAGTTTAGGATTGAGACATCTAGCAACAGCAACAAACCCCACATATTTGTAAAAACTAGATCAAATCTGCTCGGACAGACATAATCCGCTCAGACAGACCTACATGGGCCACCACTAAAATCATGTCATGTCCCAAACCAGAATGCTGGAAGGCAGAACTGACAAGGCCATCTACGTATACTTAGAGCACTCTGGTACTCTGCATATACGGTGAAGCTGTAATACATGAGGGGTCACTACTATAAATCATCAGTCAAGACTAGGTCCAACAAACCCTGGTGTCTCAATCACAAGAACAACATGAATAATATCAAGATGTAAGATCAGTTAAAATATATAGTAAAGCGTCATAAACTATAATATACAGATGGTCATGATGCTAGTAAACACAAAATGAATAAACTAGCCAGAATCTAAGTCAAACATGATCAACCCTAGGATATGTCAATCATGCTAATGCCCGTAGGCTAACTGATCAAACCAAAATATAAGATAAACACGTGCTCGATGGCTAAACGCCAACAAAATAGAATGTACATCAGAGTGGAAAAGTAAGAAAACCCACTCAAACGGTCTGGTGCTCCTGGTGGTCACCGTCCTCAGGAAAGTACGGAAGATCATCTGGTGCCACTACAGAATCTGGTCATGTAAAACCAGTGGGGTCAGACCCCAAATAGCAAATACCACAAAGAAAGCCAATATAGGAACTTAAACCAACAATACAAGCAATACAAATACTGAAAGTAAAGACTGAATATAAATGATCTCAGGATAGTAAAAGAAATATTGTAAACCTAAAATGAGACATATCCTGAACTGATAAGCAATAGAGTAACAAGTATAGAAAATAAATATGTGATCATGTAAAGCCTAGACTAACCATTATCTACAAATCACGGCAAGTCATATAAGTATGACTTGATACTTTAACTAACTAGAGTTATCACAATCCTTAATTACTAACAATTATAATGCAACGCGATACTAGAGTTCCTTCTGATCGCCCCTGCAGTCTGTCCGGGATATCCATATGCACAAACCAGCACCGGATACTCCTCAAGATACTCCACAATATAAACCACTGGATACTCCACAAGATAACAATATTAGTTGAGATATGGTATTAAGTTAGTACCTATCAAAGTTGAGGGTATTAAGTTGAATATTTAGAATAGTTGAGGGTATCAAGTTGTAATTTAGCCCAATAAAATTTTATCTTTTTTTTTCTTCTTCTATGTGCTGCTTTCTGATTTCTTAACATATATTGCACAATGTAATTGTGCATAGTGTGTTTATAGGAATGTTCGTAGAATCGATATGGTATCAAACCCTTCCTGTGAGCATCAGGATTGACATAATCGACAGTATCTGCGATTTCGGATCAGAGTATCTGATTCTTTTGTATCGAAAAACAAATAATTAGTAATAAATTATTAAAATTGTAGATTTTTTTTGTACATTTAGATATAATTTTAATTATTTCTTACTTTTCAAACTGAATGAAATAGTAGTCACACTTGTCAATGCGATAAATAATTTTTTTTTTATACTTTTATAACTTTACTTTGCTTTTATATCCTTTCTTATTAGTCTTTTACATTCATTTTTTTTGTCTAATTTACTAGAAAAGAGATCCCCAATGTCGGTATAGATATTTGTCAGTATCGAATTGGGACATACCAAATCGTATCGATATCGGCCGTATCGGATTGGTATCTACCGATTAGGGGTGAGCGTCGATATAATCGGTCGGTATTCGATCAATTTTTTTTATATTTTTTTATTCGGTATTTAAAAAATCAATACCAATAATATACCATTTAGAATCAGTTTTTTCGGTTTCGGTTAATCGGTATTCGGTCGGTTTTTGTTCGGTAACGATATTTTACCAATTAACATTCTATCAATCAATACACTTATAATTATGAAACCTCTTAACTTAGATTTTAAAAAAAAAAAAAATTTAAGAAGCATTAAATTTTAAAGCCAAGCAATATATATATATATATATATATATATATATATATATATATATATATATATATATATATATATATATATATATGGTAAACGGGATATGAGCCATAGTGTTCATATTCCTACATGAGCCATGCACATGTGGATCAACAGGAATAGAGTGTACTAGTGCACATGGGCGCACATGAGATGTAAGAATTTATTCCTATCAGTCAACATGTACATGACTCATTTAGAAAATGAGTACTATGACTTATATCCCGTTTATCCATATATATATTTACCCATATATATATATATATATATATATATATATATATATATATATATATATATATATATATATATATATATATATATAAAGTTGTTATTTACTCCATATAAGACATGTTTGGCCCCTGAGCTCCTAGCGTCCTCATTATTGAGCACAAAAGCAAGTTCATCACATTCCTATAATATGCAAGCATTAGTAATAAGTTTTTACTGCATGTTATAATTGAGAATTACTTATAATATTTGACTAAGACAACAAATGCATTACTATTTTATCTAAAATTTACCGTCCTTTCCTTTTTGGATTTAGGTTCTCATAAGTATACTTTAAAGCCGATCACAAGGCTATCATATATAACTCTATGCATAAAGTTTAATAGTCTGTAAGCCATCATTTATCTATCTTTTGCACAAAGGGTTGCATAAGATTAACATTAGACCAATCTGGATCAATGACGACCACATAGCTATCTACCAAATTCTTCAGAGAAAAAAACCAGTTTCTTTCTGATACACACTATTCATAAGATTTTGTCATGCTCTCAACTTTGCATGGATGGCTGTCACGATATCTAATGAAAATTTCATAGAACAGTCAATATTGATCAATAATGATGATGTTCACATTTTGTTAGCTGCTTTTATATGAAAAATGGATACGGTAGATGTTACTTGTATCTCTATCTACCAAACAATTAATCAAATTTATTAGAACAATACATAACATACATAACAAGTCGCAAACATCTAAAAATGAGCTTAAAAGATCCAACACAATCAATAAGTTCAATTCTAGCATAAGTTCAAGTATACCAAAATCCACATCTAAGTTCTAAGAAAACACAAAAATATAAGATCAAAAGATAAAAATACAATTTTTAGCGTTCTTAACATAACTTCAAATCAACCAAAATCCATTCTAAATTCTAAGAAAACTGATTCTCAACTAAAACAAAGATAAAAATAAAAATAAAAATGAGTAACATAAAATTAATCATGAGAACATTTTGAGGAAGAAATATATATATATATATATATATATATATATATATATATATATATATATATATATATGTTCGGTTCGGTATTTTTGGTATGGTATTACACTCAAACCGCTACCACTACCATTATACCATATTTTTTCGGTTCAACAATTCGGTATCGGTTCATAATTTCGGTTCGATTTTTCGAGATATTTTTAATAGATATTCTGTCGGCTTTTCGGTAACGGTCGGTATTTGCTCACCCCTACTATCGATACTGTAAACTATGGTTTATTGGCCAGACTCCTTTGCAGTTAAAAAAAAAAAAATTTGGTGTTCCTGCGAGGAAAAGGCAATCTCTATGGAGTAAAGGGTCCAGACGGATAACCTATCTACCATGAATAGTATTTTAACATAAAAGTTTGCAAGGTCCTTAACTTAGACTTTTTATAAAGGCACTACACAAGGTGATCGGTGCTAGTCCAATATTTTTTTTTAGCTTGGACTGTCAAAATTTTGAAAGTCCTATCTGCAGTTAGGACTGTCAAAATTTGACAGTCCTGTAGTGTGGGACTAGACAGTCCATGGGAGTGACAAATTTATAAATATTTAAAAAAATTGAATTAGTACCGATCAACTTTTGTAGTGCTTTTATAAAAAGTTTCAACTTATTTTCCTTTTTAACTGACAGTAGTAGTCTGGTCAATCTTTTATGAAGCTTCTTTAGTTGGGTGTATGCTCTTTTGGTGATAAAAAGGTGAATGTAGTATTATAGTTTTTAAGACCTTAATGCTTATAATGTTATTGGTGTAGTTTCTATGATATAGACAGACTCCTACTAGTAACCAATATTCCTTGATAACTTGGGTAAATTACGCGTCAGCAATGTTTTGCACTTTCTATTTTCCTGAATGATTTAAAGTTCTAAAATTGTCGTCGCGGACTGACCTATAATTCTTACATTTGTAACTTATTGAAATACTAGAAGTTAAGTTTAACATTTGCATTTAAAACTAGGATATGTTTGAGGAGAAGAGGAGCATTTTGGAACCAGCTGGTGCTCTTTCTCTAGCAGAAGCATATATAGGCATGTTACTTGTGTCTGGTGTCCAGTTTCCAGTGTCCTTTATACTTGCTCTTGGTTTGGAAGGAGGATAGAAATGAAGTGGAAATATTACTTGCTTTTAAGTGGTTGACATTGAACTTGTTGCTGGAACATCTAGTGTTTTGAACCGCTTGATGTTTAGCTAGGAAGTACTAAAAGTTTGAAGGTATTTTAAACTTCATAGATCAATGTGGACCTTCAAATTTAGTTGACATATTCTGCATTTTATGTGTCACATTATATACTCAGGTAAGATGTGTCCTTATATGATCACATTTGTGTTCTTACTTCTATATAGGTTTGTATACTCATGTATGCATGTATGTCCACGTTCATGTGTACTAATTGTAAAGTACTATGCAATGTATTTATTATTCCTTTAAAGATATGTATAGGTGGTGCCGAACTTTAGATTTTGAGACCTACGAACTTTAAAAGTGGTGGCCCTCAAATGTTTATATATTTTTTCCATCGACGATTGATTATATATATATATAGTTGTACATTAGTGCATTTACGAAAGAAACAAAAGTCTATAAAAAGAAATCACACAATTAAAGTATTGAATTTGAACTTAGGATATATACATGATTAATTATATATGCAACAGACTCGTAGATATGAATCACATGATCATACATGCATATATGATAATCGGTGAGAAAATAAATCTATACATATGATGTACTCAGCCCTCTGAAGTCATAAATATCGAGACTCAAGAATAAAAATACAACTTGTTATGTTGTTCAATTACCTCCAAAAAATACACACAGATCGACAGAGGAGATTGGCAACGACGGAAGGACAGAGGAGATTGAGAGCGTCAGACTGTTAGAGTGACGGAAGAGAAGATGAATTTGACATCAACTACACAATATTTTTTTTCTTTAGTTTGACTAGCTGATTTGTCTCTTGGTATTTTAGTATATGGAGTTTAGAGATATCTTATAACAAATTTTTTTTATTACATGGACTAAAAGAATTATAATGAGTTTGTTGATTTTTTGTTCAAAATTGAACTTCCATACATGAAATAGAATTAAAAAAATGGTGCCCTCTAAAATTGTAGGTGTGAGTTAACCGTCCAGGACCGACTCCAGCATTCTGGAGGCCCTAGACAATCCAAAAAATGAGGCCCACATATCTCTATATACTTTTTCTATAAATTAAAATTTCAGCAAATCCAATAAATTTAAAATACAATATAATTACTTCTTGAATACACAAATTATCACAAAAATCAAATAAATTACACAACTCCAACTTCTGAATTTATTACATTAAATGAAACCAAATATCACTGAACTAAATCTACGCAAAAAAAGTTCACTATTTTCGCTTTTTGATGTGCAAAATTGTCAATTAAAAGATACCAAGATAGTTCAATGATCAGCAGTCGGTGAGTTCTCACTGCTTTAGGTGGAGGGTGTCCGACGACTGGTCGAGGTGGCAAAGGACGACGAGTTGTCGGTTGCGTTCGCTGATCGTAAGTGAAACGTTAAGTGCAGTGCGTAAGAAAAAATGCAACACGATAATGGTCCTCATAGGGGCTGAGTTTTTATTTTATAACACTTAAAAACTAAAAGAATTGAGACCTTTTGGGAGAGGAGGTCCTAGGCAGCTACCTAGTCTGTCTCTCTCTGTAGCCGACTATTTAACCACCTCATGAGCCGCGTCCTATTGGTAACATTCATTTATGTCCATCCTCGTGGACCTAACTTACATGTAATGGCAAAACCTGCCCTGAAGCATGGATAGCTTTCAAGTTAGTACATTTATTGCTAATAAATCATTTGAATTTATGATGCATATTTCACAAAGTAATGCTCTATGAAACAGTTCCTTCTGAAATATTTTTTGTCAATATATGCAGATGGTTGGCAGTTCTAATGTCCAAAATGAACCTTCTAATGTCCAAAATGAACCTTTGCCGATACGTAAATACATGGCTACATTATTGTACTTTTTTCATGATCGCCAGAGTCGTACTTAGGGTCTGCTTGGTAATGATATTTTTATCGGTTTTGAAATATTTTTGAATCGATCGTTTATGAAATATTTTAAAAATCGATGTTTGTTAATTTTTTTGAGACATTGATTTTGGTCGGCTCAAAAATCTTTCAAAATTGAAGTTACATTTCAGACGTTTTTTCGATGACGCACTGTTTTCTCGTCTTCTTGTAGGCTCATTGAAGATGGCTACAGACACGGACACAAAAGTGATACCAACTTATCTGAAGATAACGAACCAATCTGTCAAGAAAGTCAACACAGATCAAACACGACATTTTTCGACGACGCACTGTTTTCTCGTCTTCTTGTAGGCACATTGAAGTTACATTTCAGAAGTTTTATTTATTTATTTATTTATGAAATTGTACTACCTAGCTAGGTACGTAGTTCAACTTTCAATATGCTTACAAACAAATCTACCACAGATATTCGACAGTAGTGTTTACGTCTTTCTTTCTTTCTTGTAGTATTTCTAAAAGTTGGATCTCTTAATTCAGTCTTTATGAAATTGGAAAATAAGAGTTAATTGTCGAAATAGTACATGAGAAATGTAATATTTATCATTTTTGTGATTGATTTTTTTTGTTGTTGTCAAAATAGTGCATGAGCTTTGCATTTTGGCTCAATTAGTGCCTGAAGTAAATTTTGTTGGTAATTTTGGATAGAGTTAATTGCCGAAATGGTACATAAAGAATGTAATATTTGCCATTTTGGTAATCAAACTTTTTTTTTTGTCGAAATGGTGCATGGACTTTGCATTTTGGCTCAATTAGTGCATGAAGTAAATTTCGTTGGTGTTTTTTGATAAAAATCAATCAAAATGGACATTTAATGGCCACGTGCCATATTTTTAATAGTTCTTTTGTCAAGTTTTGGATTTTGTACTATCATTTGAGAAGAATATTAGTGTTTGAAGAAAATTATTTGGGTAAAAATTGTTAAAAATAGTAGTCCAAAATCAAAAACTTAAAAAATAACCATTAAAAATAAGGTACGTGAAAATCACATATTCATTTTTATTGATTTTATCCAAAAATACCAACGAAATTTACTTCAGCTACTAATTTAGCCAAAATGCAAAGCTCATGTACCATTTCGGTAATTAACTCTTTTGGATAAAAATCGATAAAAATTGACATGTGATGGTCACGTGCCCTAATTTTCAATAGTTATTTTGTCAAGTTTTTGGTTTTAGACTACTATTTTTAACTATTTTAATCCAAATAATTTTCTTCGAACACTTATATTCTTCTGAAAATGATATTCCAAAATAAAAAACTTGACAAAAGAACCATTAAAAGTAGGACACGTTACCATCACATGTCCATTTTTATCGATTTTTATCCAAATTTACTTCAGATACTAATTGAGCAAAAATACAAAGCTCATGCACCATTTCGACAAAAAAAAAAAAAAAAAAAAAATTCGATCACAAAAGTGGCTCACACTACATTCTTCATGTACCATTTCGACAATTAACCCAAAAAAAATTCCACAGTGAAATAAAGAATTGAAAACTTTGGACATGCTTACAAGCAAATCTAACACATAATCGTCATTACTTAGGTGTCGTTTGGTTCAAGTTTTTGAGGCTTAAGAACGGATTTTAGATTCTTATCCTTATTTGGCATGTGTATGATTGAAAAATGCTTAGTTGTCCGTCAACCGCGTGGCCGCACCCCATTGGCCCCTCCAGCATTTACGGGCCCCACGTCGGTTGACTTGCCAACCGGGGGTACGCCCCATGGTGGGCGGGCCAGGCGTGTATAATGTACATAGAGATTGTCCAGACGTAAAAGTTACACATGAAGCATAAGCATGTGAGTTATAAAATTTCAGTTACTTTTGTATAATGTAGTGAATTAAATACGTATAATTGTCCTCCATTTTACGGGTAGGATACGATCTCTGTGTACATGACCAAATTCGGTCCCCAATTTGTAAATTATATGGGTAGGAGTTTGATAAGTGTTAGGGCCCGGGCCAAGATTTGGGCCTAACACTAAGTGGATTCGCCTCGACATCAGCCCTACTTGCCACCTTAAAGCCACTTAGGAGTCCAGGCCACGTTCCCAAGTCTCCATAAGCATCTCAATAAAGTTACAAGATCTTGGGTCAAAGTCTAGATCCCCTTTTAGTTAGGGTTAATCTATCTAGGCTTGTGGGAGAGTACTGTCCATACATGTCAAACCTAATCCTTGGGCCATGTTGGATATGTGGGCTTTTATTGGGCAGAAGAATATCTCATATTCTCAGCTTTTGATGAACAAAAGAGGGACTATGCAATGCCTTTGGGGGAACTTTTTTTTTTTTTTTTTTTTTTACTTCCCGGCATAACGTACGGGGCCCCATTGTATGTCTTTCGGTCCACTGTTCCCCAACTTCCACCATTTATAAATGGAAGAAATAATACGGTCCCGTGGCTCGATCCACTGACCTTCTGCCACCCAGCCGAGATCTTATACCTCTTCTCGGTAACCACAAGAATCATTCGAGTTCGGTGCCTTTGGGGGACCTAAAGCATCTTTGTGGCATAGCTTATTTATTTGTTATTTTAATAGATGACTCCCATATTATTCTTGGTGTAGTATGCATATTCTCACATAATAATTTTTTTTAAATAAGTAAATTTAACTAATTGTTTAATTACCTAATATTATCTAACTATATCCAAACATCTCTAACTCATGTGGTTAAGGTGGAGGGCGATCTCTTTGGCTGTGTGGATTTAATTTCTCGGGGTAGTGTTATCTATTAACAAAAAAAAAATTAATAATTTTTTTTATGTGCGTGCAATGCACATACACGTTAGTAGTATAATTTAAAGGGTGTTGAGCAAAGGTACTAACTGTTGGAAGCCTTGTGGTAGCCAACATCTTGCCATTAGGGTTGCCATTTGGACCCGAGGATTCGGGCATGCCAACGCAACTTTAGACTTATAAGTGTCGGTCCGATTTCGGATCTACACAAATTATACCCGATCTTGAACTAGATATTGTCCAGATGTAAAAGTTAGACATGATGTATGGGAGCTATAAAATTTTGGTTATTTTTGTATAATGTAGTGAAATACCTGTAACCGTGTCCTGTATTTTACGAGTATGGTACAATCTCTATGTACACGACCAAACTTGTTCCCAAACCCATAACTTATATGGGTAGGACTTGGATAAGTGTTATGGTCCGGGCCTAGATATGGGCTTAACTCTAAGTTGATTCGACTCGGACACGACACAATATTAACCCTACTTGCCACCTTAAAGCCACTTCTCCTCTTTTAGGAGGCCAGGCATGTTCCCATATCTCCATGAGCATCTCAATAAAGATGCAAGATCTTGGGTCAAGTCTAGAGCCCCTTTTAGGGTTAATCTATCTAGGCTTGCATGCCAAACCTAGTCTTTGGGGAGGAACAATGTGTCCATATTGGATATGTGGGCTTTAATTGGGCAGAAAAATCTCTACTTCTCTGCTTTTGAGGGACTAAAGGAGGGACTATGCAATGCCTTCGGGGACCTAAAGCATCTTTGTGGCATTGTTTATTTATTTGTTACTTTAAAACCATGACCCCCCATATTAGTCTTGGTGTAGTATGGGAGAACATTTTGATACAAGGGAAAGTGTCCGTAAGGTTCATGGCCTGAAAAGAAAGGTCGTATTTTGGTCTGAATACGTCCAGATTATCAAAAATACTTTACCACACAACTTAGAAACGATATACATTAGTTTCCCAAATATAGTTTAATGGAATGAAAAGTTATTGCTGGATATTTGTATTCTTTATATTATTTAGGATGAGACTCATTGTATGGATATATATTTGCTGTATTCTTTACGACGATATTTGCTGGATATTTTATTTTCTTCAAATTTTATTATATTATTCATATTAAATATATGTTAATTTACCGGTGTTGAGTGTTCAACCCAAGGGGGTCGGCAAACCCAAAAAATTCAACGGAGGGTTGCTCCAGATCTATTTGTACAGATTGTGAATTAATAAACTGCAGGAATAATAGTTTGGAAATAATTCAGTATTCATTTTTTTTTATTTTTTCACTGTACAATTAGCGACATTTTTAGCGACGTTTAGCGACGTTACTACACGTCGCTAAATACGTCGCTAAGTTGCGACGTTACTACATGTCGCTAATGACGTCGCTAAAAATGTCGCTAAAAACGTCGGTGTACGTTGCAACTTGCTGACATGGCAATATTGCCAGGTCATTAAAGACGTCGCTGTAACGTCGCTATATAAGTCGCTAATTAGCGACGTTAAGCGACAGATGAGAACGTCGCTAATTAGCGACGTTGCGTCGCTAAACGTCGCTAATCTAGCGACACATTTACGTAGCTAAAAAACGTCGGTATAGCGACGTTTTTTCTTTCAGCGACTAGCTGAAAGGCGACTTCTGTAAAACGTCGCTAATTACGTCGCTAAAAGTAATTAGCGACGTTTATTGGTCATTTAGCGATATTTCTTTACGTCGCTAATTTGACTTTTTCTGGTAGCGCAAGTTTATTTTCTTACAAATCTTAAGAAGAAGGCCAATGATTACACAATGAAGTCACTTATCAACCCTGTGAAGATCTTCCTGAACATAGCAAATAGAAATTCTCAAAACTATCTTGAAGAGTGACTCTACGAGTAAAGCACGGACTTTCCAGTATATTTTGTGCACTGTCTCCTTGAATCTCCTCAATGAGCGCACATAGTTCGTGACATATACTCCTAATATATATAATTGAGAACCCCAATTTCGGTTATGGAACAAAACTTCTAAAACCAGTATACTAATATGATACCCCCAAGATACTGTTAGTGTACTGTTGCTACTATTTAGGTTCTGTTATTTGAGCTATGATTCATTCACTAAAACTCAATCATCTTTGTCGCAACTCTCGTCGATCCTTCTGACTTTTTTTACCTCGAATCCCTAACACTATTCTCTACGAGGAAGGTAGAGGTGAGAATATCCAAATGTTAGTCAAGGGACCCATGTTAGAATACTGTCGTTTCCTAAACCTGGACCAAAACTGAAACTATTTGAGGGACATATAATAGTTTAAAGAAAAGTTACTACCTGTTACTAATTTTCTAATACAAGAGAGGGCTTATATATATTGTATCACATTTTAAAACACAAAAGTGTGTGCCTTGTTAAAGCATTCTCATATTAAATTCAGTAATGCATTATGCAGACTGTTCGGCTGTCCGGATAACTCTATCCGGTATTCTGTCCCCTCCTACTTACATCTGCTTTTAAATTTTTTTTTTTTATTATTTGTTCGGTGAGATCCACATATCATATATGGGGAATAGAAATCGAACAGAATTATTCGAACAACTGATCCGGTCCCTGCATTATGGCCCCTCTTTCTTCTAGACAGAGGTTGGTTTTGCGTGCTGACGTGGTCAGCTCTCCCCCAATAACTGGAAACTACGTCGGTGCGGGAACCAACCGAAGTTCAGAAAAAAGCGGCCATAAATTTTTTTTTTTTATATATTAAATTTGGGAATCTTATCATATAGCTCATCACCAATTATCTAAGTTTGGTTTCCACGGGCTTTCAGCGAGGGGACCAATCGGAGTTTAGAAAAAAGAGACCATAAACGAATTTTTTTAATTAAATTTGAGAATCTTATCATATAGCTCATCAACCATTGGTTTAAGTTTGGTTTCTGCATGCTGACGTGGCCATCCAATCCAATAGCTGAAAGCTACGTCAGCTAGGAGACCAACCGGAAGTCAGAAAAGAGGGACCATAAAATTGTTTTTATATTAAATTTGGGAATCTTATCATATAGCTCATCACCGATGATCTAAGTTCTTGCCTAGTTTGTTTCCATGGCTTTTGTAAAAGAGGAGAATGTTCAAGTTCAATAATGAGGATCTCTTGGATTACATATGTTCTTCATGTCTCCTTTGCACCACCCCCACTATCTTCCTTTTACTTATAATTGTATAAAACTTTGCTTTCTACTCTGCTTCTATTTATTTGTTTGGCTGGCACATCCAGATGATATAGACTTCTTAGACGTTTGGTGTTGGTTTCTAGGTTCCAAAGTGATCCCAAACATATAATTGAAATACAAGAAAATAATTTATTTATTTGGCTTTTAAGGATTTTATATGTTCGTTATTTTTTTGATTTGTTATTTCCACCGGATAGAAACTAAGTTTCAAAAAAAAAATTCGAATAATGACCATCTTCACGAAAGTCTCCCATCGTAACCAACATACCACAATTCCACATACTATATGTTTATTTATAGATTGAACATTTGGAAACTACCAAATATATTTTGTTGGAGCTAATAGATCCTGAATTGTCGAATATAACAAAGCTAGGCAAGCGCGTACACCATTTTATTCTCAAGTTATAGTAGGCTGTTTGAACTTCAAGGTCGTTATCTATACTACCACATAATGAGAAAAGTTCAGCTTCACCGTAAAAATTTTCTTTTCAAATATACTCTTGCATGCGTGTACTAATTGAAATTATTCATTAAAGTTAATAGAGGGAACAAGTAATTACGGAAGTTGTCCTTTGGTCTTCCTAAATAGTCTTGAATGATTTATTTTTTAGTCTTCCTAAGTAGTCTTAATTGTTGGAGTGGGTGGAGTTCCCAACCTATGTAGAGAATACCCCGGAGTGCGACGAGCGCCATCCGTGTGTCGAAAAAGCTCGAAAAGTGCATCGAACGTCTTGTATTGGAACATTTATGGTAAACAAATATTATATTTGATTTCCATCTTTGACTTTAATTATATATTTATGATTGGATCTTTCATATATTAACTTTCCATATAATTGGATTTCCAATTAATGGTAAGCTAATTTATTATTTGATTTCCATTAAATATATGATTGAATGTAATTGAATTTTCATAAATATTTTTGGCTTCCATATATAGATTTCCATATGGAAACCCTAATTCATGCAAAGGTTTATATAAAGGCTCATGCAATATACAACAAGAGGAGAAAAAAATAAGAGAAAAATGTGGCAAGAGTGTCATTGCAACTTTGGAGAGGAGAAAGAAGGATTGTAGGCCGTTTCGAAGAAGGAGATCAATTTTGGGTATTTCTCATTGTCTTTTTTTTTTCATTGTTATAATCTATTTTTTGTTCTAAAGAGTTGCGGTGATCCATGTTGGATCGGTGAGGAGCTTGTAGAGGGTGTAATCTCTTTATTCTATTAGTGGAGGTTCTTCAGGGTTGGACTCCGATTGTTCCGTAGTTTTTTTCATGTGTTTGTGATTTGTGTTTGGTATTTTTTGGTTTGTGCGTTTTGCTCGGTTCTCTCGCAGGTACTCTCTGTTTTGGTGAACGATTTTCGTATTTCGTTCCCAACCGTGTGGTATTAGAGCCAGGTTCTGGAATTTCAGAAGGGTGTCAAGAGTTTACAGGAAAACCAGGAAGGAGAAATGGGCGCGAAGCCGGTGCGCATGGTAAACCTGAACGGTACCAACTATCATTACTGGAGGAGCAAGATGAAGGATCTGATATTTGTCAAGAAGCTGCATCTGCCGATATTTGCTTCTGAGAGGCCCAGTGACAAATACGAAGAGGACTGAAAGTTTGAGCATATACATGTGTGTTAGTACATTAGAAAATTCGTTAACGAGAACGTGTACAACCACGTTGCCAGTATTGAGCATGCGAGGACACTGTGGGGTAAGCTAAAATCTTTGTATGCGAAGAAGACCGAAGTAAATAAATTATTCCTGATCCGGATGATGATGGGTCTGCAGTACAAAGATGGGGCGTCTATTACGAATCACTTGAGTGAGTTCCATGGCATGGTTGACCAGCTATCCTCGATGTGAGTCAAGTTCGACGACGAGGTTCAGGGACTATGACTGCTATGTACATTGCCAGACTCGTGGAAGACCATACGAGTGTCTATGATCGCTTCTGCTCCGGAAGGCGTGGTCAGTCTGGAGTTTGCCAAGAGCGGGGTACTGAATGAAGAGATGCGGAGATGTTCTCAGGGCACTTTATCCACATCCCACTCAGAGGCGCTGGTTTCAGAGAGCCACGGAAGGGGTAAAAATATGGGTCCAGGTGGTGACAGAGACAAAAGCAGAAAAATGTCCAAGGGTCGGTACGAGGACTCGGAGTGATACCATTGTGGCAAGAATGGCCACATCAAGCGAAGTTGTTTCGCTTGGAAGAGAGAGAAGAAGGGCAACAAGGGAAAGCAAAGCGAGAACACTACAGCGGCGGTCTCGGCACATGTAGGCGACCTGATCATTGTAGGTGATGCGGTAGTTATGAACCTCGCATGCGATGAGAACTCTTGGCTGGTGGACTAAGGTGCTTCAGTGCACGTATCTCACAACATGGCACTATTTGCTACTTACACAACAGGCGACTGTGGAGTGTTGAAGATGAACAATGGAGATGTATTGAAGGTAGTTGCCATTGGAGATGTGCATTTGAGGACAAAGACGGGTGTACTTCTTATTCTGAAAGATGTTCGTCATGTCCCTGATATCCGTTTTAACCTGGGGTCGGTTGGAAGGTTGGATGATGAGGGTTTCTTCAATCTCTTCGGGAACAGTCAGTAGAACATTTCCAGAGGTTCGATGGTGATTGTCAGAGGAAGCAAGAGGTCCAGACTCTACTATATAGAAGGGAGCACACATGGGGCACATGAGGTGAACGCAGCTACTGATGCGTCTACCGAGCTGTGGCACAGGCGGCTCAGCCACATCATCGAAAAGGTGATGAGCTACTTGGTGAAAATAAAGGTGATTCCAAGGCTAAAGTCTACAAAATTAGAGAGGTGAACGCACTGTTTGGCGGGGAAGCAAAATAAGGTGTCTTTCCAAAGTCACCCAAGTTCAAGGAAGCTGGCATTGCTCGAGTTGATTCACTTGGATGTTTGCGGTCCGATGAAGGTAAAATCTATTTGTGGTACATATTATTTTGTAACTTTTATTGATGATTGTTTCAGAAAACACTACCAGAAAAAGACAAATTAGCGACGTAAAAAAACGTCGCTAAATGATCAATAAATGTCGCTAAATAATTTAAGCGACGTAATTAGCGACATTTTACTGAAGTCGCCTTTAAGCTAGTCGTTGACAGGAAAAACGTTGCCAAATGTCGTTATACCGAAATTTTTAGTGACGTAAATGCGTCGCTAGATTAGCGACGCAACGTCGCTAAATTAGCGACGTGTATTGTTGTCGCTTTATGTCGTAAATTAGCGGCGTAAGTAGCGACGTTAATAGCGACGTTACTATGACCTGGCAATACTGCCATGTCAGCAAGTTACGAAGGACATCGACTTTGTTTAGCGACATTTTAGCAACGTTTAGCGACGTATTTAGCGACGTGAGACAACGTCGCTAAACGTCGCTAAAAACGTCGCTAATGATACAGTGAAAAGAAGAAGAAAGGATACTGAATTGTATCTAAAGTATTATTCCTGCAGTTTATTAATTCACAATTATACAAATAGACCCGGAGCAACCCTCCGTTGAATTTACTGGGTTCGCCGACCCCCTTGGGTTGAACACTCAACACCAATAAATTAACATATATTTAATATGAATAATATAATAAAATTTGAAGAAAAAAAATATTGAAATTAAAAACCGAATCAGGAAAAAATATCGTCGTAAGACAGCAAATATCCATACAACAGAGCCTCCTAAGGAATACAAAGAATACAGCAAATTAAAAGCCTTGTCCTAAAGAATACAAAAAATAAAGTCTAAAACACAAACAATAAATAATAAAATAGTCCTAACTAGGACTACTACAGATCTGCAGGAGGATGAGCACCGACGCGCATGAAGGATAAGAACATATCATACTGCTCCCGTAAAATCGACACCGATGTCGATGGAGAAGGCAGTAACGTCGGTGGAGTCTGTGTCGATGTAGGCGCACCAGGAGGAGGTATCCGCTCCAACTCTGCGAGTCGCTGGTTGTAAGAATCTATGGTAGATAACAGCCTCGTACTGCTATGAACCATTGAATCCTGCATCATCGTCAGCCTCTCGTCCGTGGATAGCTGTGATGCCTGCAGCTTCGTCACGCTGCGCTCTGTCGAGGCTCTAAGATCAGCTGTCAAATCCCGGAGCTCCATGATGCTGCGCTCGAGCATTTCAAATCGTACGATGAGCGTCGCATCGTCCGCCTGCGGCTAGGACTGGGGCTGCTCCTCCATCCTTTGCAGCAATTCATCATGGAAAGACGCAATCTGACGGTCAACGGCCTCCTGGACTCGGGCCGACGACTGCGAGGGCTGTGGGGAATGCGCACTTGTCGGGGAGGCCCTAGATGACTGCATCACAACCAGGGTGCCATAGGATCACGTACCATAGTACGTACCCCTCTGGAGACCACCATCGGCGGTCACCCACATCTTGTCCGCCGAAGGAGCTGGAGCGGGCTGCGAGAAAGTACCAGCCTCTCCAGCTGTAGGTGCACTAGCAGTCGCCCGCTCACGCAGCCTAAGATACTCGGCCTAGAAAAGTTTTGAATACTCGATAATTGCCTAAGTTATATTAAAATTAACACAAAGTAAAGTAATACTTACATAGGTCTCCGAGGCCCTCTCATCAATGAGATTTTCGTCCTTTCGATGGGTGGCCAGGAAAACGATCACCATGTTTGCATCCTCACCCATCTGTACCTGTTAAAAATATATTATTTAGTACTAAAATTAAATATTTTTTTCTACTATCTTTTTATCGTACTTACATTAAAATAATATATCTTAAATAAAAATATACCAAACGACGAAAATATTTTGTCATCAGAATCGAGCCACCACACCACTTTGCAGCATTCCACCTAGCCGCCTTGGCCTTCTCAGACCTTTCCTTGTACCTTGGATCGTCGAATCTAGCCCTCATCGCAGTCCACTGCTCAGGTGTGATCCAACCTTGGATCGGTTTTCCAGTACGATCACGAGCCTTCTGGTCATCCAGAGCATCACGGATAAGCTTGGCGGCAATAGCAAGAAATATCTGCTCGATCAACTCGGCCAGGTGCGGAGGATAGAAATACGTTTGCTACAATAAATAATTTAGTAAGTGAGCATCACAGATAAGTTATATAATATGCATAAATTAGAGGATTTATATAATATACTTTTACCTTGAAGTACGCAAACCAGAACGCCTTCCTCTCCTCCAGAGCTTCAGAGTAGTTGATCCAAGGGCCACCATAGTTGTTCCTCAGAAAGAGGCCCAGGCGTCTCTGAACTGACGATGGACGATATCTATACAGAGATAATTATTTTGATCAAAAAAGTCAATATATGATGAATAAAGAAATACATGATATATTTGATGCTAAACCATTTAATTGACTTACTTTGTACCGTCGGTCCAAATCTCTGTCCTCATCTCCTCCGGAGGTGCGCACGGAGGATCTAGCTGATACTGGGACAACGTCGGCACGACCTCCTCCACATGCTCATCTGTCTCCATGGTACCGTCAGCAGGAGGAACGCAGGACGAGGGAGTACTATCAGGCCTGTAACTACTCGTCCCAGGAGTAATGTCACGTAACGTCGTCGCAGTCGGAGATATGACTGATCGATATACTAGAGTACTGGGCGACGAGGATCCAGAACCAACAGTAGGCAGTACCGGAGGAGCACTCTGTCTACCTCGGGACCTGCCGAACCCTCTGTGTCGTCCTGTCATACATGATAACAACATATGATGAATAAAGAAATACAAAAATATATATACTACATTCTACAGTCAAAATGTTATGCATATCACACAACATTCATAGAATTATACAGTAAATAACTAGTGGTGTGACAAGTCTAAATTGATAATACATTCTACAGTAAAAAATATAATACATATATTCGTCAAAATAGTACATTCTACAGTCAAAATATAGTACATTCACTACTAAAAATTGCGGGAATAGCGACGTTTTTAGCGACGTTAAGTTAAAACGTCGTTAATATTAAAGATATCAGTGACTCAAAATATAAACGTCGTTATGCGTCGCTTTTTGGCGACGTTTAGCGACTATAATTTATTTTTTTAAAAGAATAGTCGCTATAAGTTATCTAAGGTCGCTAAACGTCACTGAAATTTATAATTTAGCGACGTTTAGCGACCTATTTAGCAACGTTTATATTTTTATATTTAGCGACGTACTTAGCGACTTCTGTGACGTCGCAAAATATTTCTATTAGCGACGTTTTAATTTGACTTCGCTAAACGTCGCTAAAATTTTGTTAATTAGGGATCGGTTTTGATTTCCCCCTTCTGTCGAATTTTTTAAAAATTCTCAAACTCGTGACCTTTCCCCCCTCTTCGGCGACCGACGTCCTCCACGGCACCCTACTCCGGCATCCCCCTCCTCCTACTCCTCCTCCTCCTCTAGGTAAATCCTCTCTCTCTCTCTCTCTCTCTCTCTCTCACAGGACACGGCATGACACAGACACGATAAACACACACACACACACGTGACACTAACCCTAACCCAAAACTGACACGACTTGGGATCAGGACCTAGGGTTAGGGTTAGGGTTTTTGACCTAGGGTTAGAATTTTTGACCAGGGGTTAGGGTTTTTGACCTGGGGTTAGAGTTTTTGACCTGGAATCTTGGTTCTTCCAGTATTACAAAAAGAAGCTGTTGTTGCTGTAACGCAATGTTGCTTGTTGTTGCTGCAATGCTGTACTGCTTGCTGTGTGCTCGAAGGGCCTTGCTGCATTGCTGCTGGTGTAGCTCGGTTAGTTGCTAAATGTTGCTGCCACTGAAATGTTGTTTCAGTTCTAAAATGCTGATACATATGGCTGCACTGCTTTGGCCTTGCTGTAGTGCATTTCTGTACTGAAGAGGCAGCTGATGCACTGCCCAAGCCTCTCTTAACACACACACACACACACACACACACAAGCACATATAACTACTCTTATATATATCTATATACATATATATGTAACCACTTAGAGACACAACTATATATATATATATATATATATATATATATATATATATATATATATATATATATATATATATATATAACACATGAGCAATATAAGTAGATACATAGATATCTATATCTATATACATATACATATACATATAGCTAGCTGCTAGCACATAGCTGGCACACTGATTCCTTACTGCTGCACTGTGAACTGCTCTCCCTAGTGACCCGTGCTCACTTAATCACTCAAACAACCATATGCACACACACACACACACACACATACATAAGGTATTGTGTATCAAGTTAGAGCAGTTCTTACCTTCCTCCAGAGAATTACATTGTATTTAACGATTTATAGGACACATACTGTCATTTTTGCAGAAGTATCTATAAATGGATATGAATTACTATCTGCGTCATCGTTCGTGGATGTACAACCGTCATCCTGATGACATGTACGGTGTGCGGGATGAATTCATTGAGGGTGTACAACAGTTCCTGCAGTTCGCCAAGACGACGAGGATGAAGTAGAGAATCTAGAGGGGTAAGTAACGTTCACGTTTACATCATCTCAATATAATAGTATAAGCTACTATTATGCTACTAATCAGCAGTTGCTTCATTGTTTTTTAGCACATATAATGATGAGTTGAGGTCGGTTAGACCCTACATAAAAGATGAAGAAGTAGAACAAGAAATGAGATATCATTTCCTTCTTGGTTGAGCGCATATGTAAGGTGCTTGGTAATTACTTTTTATCTCTGCACTTGCAAAACAAACAACTTACTATCGCTACTTTGGTATTTAGGTCGATCGTCTAATAACACCCGAGACTGAATCTATTAGAACTCTAACCAAGGGAACAATTACTGCCGTTAAAATATGGCCAAGTTTCTGTGTATGGGTTTAGGTTCAAGTCAACAAATGCTCCTATCAGAGATAGCTTTCTGGTTCTTGATTCCACAAAAAATAGTTGTTTGTGTATCAAATCTTCGAACTACAGAGACGTCGATCAAGGCAATAATTTTTTTGGCATCTTACGAGAGATTATGGAGTTGATATATAATTATGGCACAGAACCTGCTAATATCGTACTATTCAAGTGTGAATGGTTCGATCCGATTCAAGATCAAGGTTGGAAAATTGACAAGCATGGCCTTGTGGATATAAACTACAAGCGTAGATATTAAGGCTACGAACCATTTGTCCTATCAAGTCAGGCTTAGCTCGTGTACTTCATAACTTATCCTAGACGGGGGACAGCGAGGTCGGATTGGTGGGCAGTATGTAAGACTAAAGCTAGAAATACCTTTGACATTGACGAAATAGCTTATCAGGAGGACGAGCTACCTCTTGTAACAAATATTGTAGATGTGGACTCAACGGAAGTTACTCATTACACGAGTAATAATGTAGAAGATGCAGAATTATCCGAAGACGAAGACGAAGTAGCTGAAAGTGAAGACGAGGCGGAGGAAGAGGAAGCGGAGGACGAGGAAGGCGAACAAGATGAATTTTATGAAGATGATTGAAAATAAAAAAATTTGCCTGTAGAATGTACTATATTATGACTGTAGAATGTACTATTTTAACGAATATATATATTATATTTTGCACTGTAGAATGTATTATCCATTTAGACTTGTGACACCACTAGTTATTTTTTGTACAATTCTATGAATGCTGTGAGATATGCATAACATTTTGACTGTAGAATATACTATATATATTTGCTTATTTTCTTTATTCATCATATATTGTTATCAGGTATGACAGGACGATGTGGAGGGTTCGGCACGTCCCGAGGTAGAAAGAGTGCTCCTCCGGTATTGCCTACTGTTGGTTCTGGATCCTCGTCGCCCAGTACTCCAGTATATCGATCAGTCACATCTCTGACTGCGACGATGTTACGTAGTATCACTCCCAGACGAGTAGTTCCAGGCCTGATAGTACTCCCTCGTCTAGCGTTCCTCCTGCTGATGGAACCATGGAGACAGATGAGCATGTGGAGGAGGTCGTGCCGACGTTGTCCGAGCATCAGCTAGATCCTCCATGCGCACCTCCGGAGGAGACGAGGACGAAGATTTGGGCCGACGGTACAAAGTAAGTCAATTAAATGGTTTAGCATCATATATATCGTGTATTTCTTTATTCATCATATATTGACTTTTCGATCAAAATAATTATCTTTGTATAGATATCGTCCATCGTCGGTTCAGAGACGCCTGGGCCTCTTTCTGAGGAACAACTATGGTGGCCCTTGGATCAACTACTCTGAAGCTCCGGAGGAGAGGAAGGCATTCTGGTTTGAGCACTTCAAGGTAAAAGTATATTATATAAATTCTCTAATTTATGCATATTATATAACTTATCCGTGATGCTCACTTACTAAATTATTTATTGTAGCAAACGTATTTCTATCCTCCCTACCGGGCCGAGTTGATCGAGCGGATGTTTTCTGTCGTTGTCGCCAAGCTTATTCATGATGCTCTGGATGACCAAAAGGCTAGTGATCATGCTATAAAACCAATCCAAGGTTGGATCATGCCTGAGCAGTGGACTGCGATGAGGGCTAGATTCGACGATCCGAGGTACAAGGAAAGGTCTGAAAAGGCCAAGGCGGCTAGGAGAAATGCTGCAAAGTGGTAGGGTGGCTCGATTTCGATGACGGAACATTTCTGTCATTTGGTATATTTTTTATTTAAGATATATTATTTTAATATAAGTACGATAAAATGGTAGTAGAAAAAAATATTTAATTTTAGTACTAAATAATATATTTTTAACTGGTACAGAGGGGTGAGGATGCAAACATGGTGACCGTCTTCTTGGCCACCCATCGAAATGACAAAAATCTCATTGATGAGAGGGCCTCGCAGACCTATGTAAATATTACTTTACTTTGTGTTACTTTTAATATAACTTAGGCAATTATCGAGTATCCAAACTTTTCTAGGCCGAGTATCTTAGGCTGCATGAGCGGGTGACTGCTAGTGCACATACAGCTGGAGAGGCTGGTATTTTCTCGCAGCCCGCTCCAGCTCCGTCGGCGGACGAGCTGTGGGTGATCGCCGCTGGTGGACTCCAGAGGGGTACGTACTACGGTACCGGATCCTATGGTGCCCTGGTTACCACGCAGTCATCTAGGGCCTCCCCGACAAGTGCGCATTCCCCACAGCCCTCGCAGTCGTCGGCCAGAGTCCAGGAGGCCTTTGACCGTCAGATTGCGTCTCTCCATGATGAGTTGCTGTGAAGAATGGAGGAGCAGCCCCGGTCCCAGCCGCAGGCGGACGATCCGACGCTTATCGCACGATTTGATATGCTCGACCGCTGCATCATGGAGCTCCATGATTTGACAAATGATCTTAGAGCCTTATCCATGGGCGAGAGGCTGACGATGATGCAGGATTCAATGGTTCATAGCAGTACGAGACTGTTATCTACCATGGATTCTTACAACCAGCGACTCGCAGAGTTGGAGCAGATACGTCCTCCTGGTGCGCCTACATCAACACAGACTCCACCGACGTCACTACCTTCTCTATCGACATCGGTATCGATTTCACGGGAGCAGAATGATCTGTTCTTATCCTTCATGCGCGCTTGTGGTCATCCTCCTGTAATACCCTATTCTGCTTAAGCAGACTGCCGATTCAAACGGTAAAAGTGCAACGTTCTGACCCACTTTGCTCAGGCGAGAACACTCGTTTGAGGCAAAGGATATCCATACGTGTTCCTTCAGGAGTTCGGCTTAGGCTTTCAGAGGCTCGCTCGACGTATCGCTCAACCGAGGCGAATCATCGCTAAGGTGGGTGGCTACGGTGAACTTGTCTTTGCTTAGCCAGCACACCTAAAATATGGAATGATACATGCTAGTCGCGAGATGAATCACCCTCTGCATGCTAATAACAATACAATGCACCTAGCTAAGGGAATAATCCTAACTTGTATTGCTTATGTTAGAACATGGAAATAAAACATTGCTTATATTCTGACCCTCACATGCTGCCTTTGCCTTGTGCAACTGGACCCTGCTACATCTCGAATAGAACGATATGAATATTACACTCTTCGTTGTGCACTTCTTTACTGCAACATTGCACGACCCTAGACTATATAGCTCGGGAAGTCCCCTTACAGTTTCACTACTCGGCTTACCTTCGGGCCTGAGCTAACGTGAATGCTTATGAATGAGATGCCTGCCTGCTAATATGTTAACTTAAAATATTGCCTAAACTCAATGTTTGCCACACAAAACTTATGCCACAATCAAGAACACTATCGCATATCGCGAACCAGAAGACTATCAAATAGCTCTTCTGTACAATTGAACCTGCAAGTATCCAGAACCGTTAGGTCACCATGGCAATTCCCGAACCTGGGGCATACATCAAGGAAAGTAGTTCAAGAATCAAGAATCCTGTCAAGTTTAGAGCTGAATGATAATCATATCAAGTTTACCTCTGAACGAGAATCAATCAATCACGGCTCGTGGAGCAAATGCTCGGTTAAGAACAAGAATCAAGGATTATCATATCAGGTTTGGATTTGGAATGACTCAGACTGCGTGTCACGAACAACTTAAAAAAGGTGATCTTCGGATCTCAGTTCCACGGGCGGTCTCCGGGGCACCGGGGCCGATCCGATCCGAATGGAACTTCATGTTTAGTCTTCATGTACATTGGACGGGATGGTTTGTAGTGCCTCATGTTCTTCTGTTGCATTCCATCCTCGTCACCGACTAAAATTGGTCCTTTATGACTATGCCAGCAATAATTGTTCATATAGATAAGTCATCATCGCTTAGCGGCTATCCGCGTGCGAGTCATTGCAACGCATCAAGATTAACCTGAAACACCTGAACGATCATGGTATAATAATACTTGTGCATGAATAGCACTTGAACATCTTGCAACACACCTGAGAAATCCTTATAACTCGTACATCCGAAACATAATCTCGCACTGAAACCCTTGTGTTTGCATATGCTATTGTCTCATAATGTTTATACATGCAGTGCTTGAATTAACTTGGTTTGCCATGGACAGGGAAAGAAAAATGGTAAGTTGGTAAGTCTCGCCGTGTTTCCTTTTATATCGCACGACGCACTGCCACACAAGTTAGGCTTTCCATATATACAATGAAACTGATCCTAAGGCAACTAGCAAGACAACATAATAGTTGGTGCACGAAACCTATATTACGTGTTTGGATTTGTCGAACGGGCGAGTAGCCTCCCCACCAGTGCATTCAATATACTGATAATCCACCAGGTTGTTTGCAGGGTGCGGGAGAACCTCGTTCGGTGCGGATGCCTCCTTCGTGCGTGCTAAGGCACGAAGTTCACTCTGAAGCCTTGGAGCGCTGCATCCGGAACTGAAGCACATATACAAGGCATAATGTTGGAACATTACTTGAACATCTCATGTACATCTTTCCATAAATATAGCCACTTGGCACGCTTTTATTGTCTCAGAGAGAGAGAGAGGCTTGAGCGACTTGTAATCTCGGCTATACGCCGCCTGTAATACTTGTTTATATCAATAAAGAGTTTGTTTTACTTCAACTTGTGTTATTCAATGCTTCCGTTATTGTCGACTCAGAGAACTTGTTATCAATCGCCTATGCGTTTATGACTCCGCTGCACTCGGGCAATCTGTGCGACTCTATGGCTTAGACTCCTTACCGCCAGCCAATGAACCACAGCCTTGCACGGGCGCGGCTTACGTTCGTGCGGCATCACGCCCAGATGGGTCAAAGCGATCATCCCGCGGGAGCACTGGTGCGGTAATTCTCGCCTAGCGGGGACGGCCGATTAGCCTACGGGAGATCGGGGCATGACAGATTGGTATCAGAGCTTGGCTTATACGCCTTTGGACTTCACTTCGATTTTTTTAGTTTCGAAAGCTCGTTCGTGGGTTATGTGCACACTCTCTCTCAATGTCCTAAACGAAATGTTCCAACAATAAGTCTAAATACTTTAGAAAAATGCATGTGAATGGTACGATTGCTTGTATAAATTGTATTACGATTTGGCCTTTGTGCCAACTTGTGCCAGTTCCTTCGGGAATAGACTCGTGCTGGAAACATGACTTGTGTGCAAACCAAAATACCTATACATGTTTTCCCAACTGGTTAATACGAAATCGAATATTGCCCGAACGGTTTGCTTTGCACACAGCCTTTCGGCTAAGTTCTATAGAATATCGTGCGCCAAGACCTTTTGGTGCAAGCTAGTACAAACGAGATTTAGATATCATTCAGGAATAAGGAAAGTTAGACTTAGAATGCTCAATTGATAGAAATATTCTCGGATTTATCGCTTAGGCGAATATAGAGAATCGTGCTTGGATTTTGAAAAATAGCCCAAACGATATTTTCGTATCGGAAGATATAAATTGAATATAGTTTATTTGGATGACTATCGAATATGGATTTAATGGGATGACTCAATTCCCAGTGGTGTATGGATCATTTAGAAATATCCAAACAGATCCATAAGTCTCGTACGATAATCGGACAGAACGATTTCATAATTTCTTGAATAAATGATAAGGCTTATATCAAATTGGAATTCTCGGAAATGGAAATCGATATCTTGGCTAAGAAAACTTATTGGAAACTTAGAGGAACGTACGAACAACTTTGGATTAAAATAGCCGAACTAAACTTGAATACAATATCGCTCGAATAGAAGTTATCCCGAAATAAATATTGTGTTTCGATGAATGAGATGAACGATAATGGATTTGGTTTGGAGTTCGGAAGAACGGTCCTGAAATCAAGTTCAAAGCAATAACTCTCGAAATCAGTCACAATGAGAATGGTTATCCTGCAGGAGCGCCTAGGTGGTGATTCACGTACAACGGGGATGATCGAACTCACGGGAACATGTTCGGTGATTATTCCAAAATAAACTCGATGAATGGAACGTATCAAAATAGAATAGACTTGATAACATTGAATTTGGATGATTTTACTAGACGAAAAATAATCACTGCATGAATGGACTTGACTAGATGTATATATAACTTGGAAGGAGTAAAGGTGAAATATTAAGGTGTCTCGAATCGTATCGAAGATAATCATAACATTCAAACGTTCTTTTCTTGCACGAGCGTAACTCTATGCCCGTACATGCGTCATGTCCGGGTGAGGACGATTATCCAGCGGGAGCGTAGGCGTGATGATCTTACGTCCAACGAGGATGTTCGAACTTGCGGGAGACCGATGCGTAAAAACTTATGGATCATCATGACTTTTGGTTCGACACGATAAGATAAAATTGGAATGCAAGTGATTGGAAAATGTTTCATTGGATAAGTTAGCCTAGAACCTGAAATAAATCACGCTTGATGGTTTCATGAACGAATACATGAATCATGTTAGACAAATTAGAGTTAAACTAAAGGTTTTGAATCAAATTTTGGCTTGGTGGTTTAAACTTGGAATGGATAGGGATCCTATCAAAACATGTTTGGAGGGATAGACTATACAAATCACTAGACTTGTCATGAACCTTGAATATTATGGATTTTACTGAACGGACTCGTCATGCGTGCAAACGAACGTGTTATTCAGTGTAGAAAAATCTGTGCTTGGGTAGATTACCCCGTACAAATGAATAATAGTTTGACCCTACGAATTGGGGGCGATCATGCGATAAATTTGCATGATAAATCACGTGCTTGAACCTGTACCTATGACCTTGTGAGCTGACCTAGCAATTAGTCAGACGATATTGTGCCGAGTGAATGAACCTGTGTTACCGACTTTACCATATTGCTTGAATAAGCTTCACAACTGGGGCAGCAAGATTTAAGGTTAGACTTGGGAACGATAACGAGTGCTAAGTTTGACCCGAACAAATGAACGCTAGTCGGTAAACCAAATAGATCGTACTTAATGGATGTGCAATTACTTGATTGAGTTAGAATAGAAATGATATGGAATTGGATTAACCCTGTCGAAAGTATCCTCGTGATTCGGTAAGACGAGAACCCTTGAGATTTTCGTAAAAGTAACTTGTCCGATTTTACGATCTCTAAGTTTGGTTGAATGCATATGTTTGAGGGACGCCTTGAACGTGTGCTTGATCGAAGTCTCAATGATATGTGAAACTCGAGTGCTAAGACTTCGCTATCACTAAATTGGTTGACATACATGTGTTTGAGGGTCGCTTCAAATCCGTGCACGATCCAGATTCGCGATATGCTGATCTCAAATGCTAGTGCAAGTGAATATCCACCCGAACAAGTATAACAACTTTTATGAGTTTGCCTCAGCCTTAGATCGTTAATCCAGATCGATTGAAACATACTTCGCGTTAAGCAACATGTCCCGTGCTAAGGCGCAAATGAGACTGACTTAGCATACACGCGACACAGCGTAAGGAGCGAGTAGGAGATAGTGTTCAAAATTGGATCTAGTGGTGCCGATTGCTACGCTTGGGATAAATTCCATAATATGATAGAACTGCTTGCCCTCAGTAAGTCTCGAGGACGAGACTTTTTCTGAGTAGTGTATGATGTAATACCCCATTCTGCTCAAGCGGACTGCCGATTCAAACGGTAAAAGTGCAACGTTCCGACCCGCTTTGCTCAGGCGAGAATACTCGTTTAAGACAAAGGATATCCAGACTTGTCCCTTCAGGAGTTTGGCTTAGGCTTTCAGAGGCTCGCTCGACGTATCTCTCAATCGAGACGAATCATCGCTAAGGTGGGTGGCTACGGTAAACTTGTCTTTGCTTAACCAGCACACCTAAAATATGAAATGATACATGCTAGTCGCTAGGTGAATCACCCCTGCATGCTAATAATAATACAACGCACATAGCTAAGAAAATAATCCCAACTTGTATTGCTTATGTTAGAACATGAAAATGAAACATTGCTTATATTCAGACCCTTGTATGCTACCTTTGCCTTGTGCAACTGGACCCTGCTACGTCTCGAATAGAACGATATGAATATTACACTCTTCGTTGTGCACTTCGTTACTGCTATACTGTACGACCCTAGACTATGTAGCTCGGGAAGTCCCCTTACGGTTTTACTACTCGGCTTACCTTCGGGCCCGAGCTAACGTGAATGCTTATGAATGCGATGCCTGCCTGCTAATAAGTTAACTTAAAATATTTTCTAAACTCAATGTTTGCCACACAAAACTTATGCCACAATCAAGAACACTATCGCGTATCACGTATGCATTCAAGTTAACCAGAAGACTATCAAATAGCTCTTCTGAGCAATTAAACCTGCAAGTATCCGGGACCGTTAGGTCACCAAGGCAATCCTCGAACCCGGGGCATGCATCAAGGTAAGTAGTTCAAGAATTAAGAATCCTTTCAAGTTTACAGATGAATGATAATCATATCAAGTTTACCTCTGAACGAGAATCAATCAATCGTAGCTCGTGGAACAAATGCTCGGTTCAGAATAATAATCAAGGATTATCATATCAGGTTATGGATTTGGAATGACTCAGACCGCGTATCGCGGACAACTTGAAAATGGTGATCTTCGGATCTCAGTTCCACGGGCGATCTCTGGGGCATGGGGGTCGATTCGATCCGGATGGAACTTCATGTTTAGTCTTCATGTACATTGGACGGGATGGTTTCTAGCACCTCATGTTCTTTTGTTGCATTCCATCCTCGTAACCGACTAAAATTGGTCCTTTATGGCTATGCCAGCGATAATTGTTCATATAGATAAGTCATCCTCGCTTAGCGGCTATCCGCGTGCGAGTTATTACATCGCATCAAGATTAACCTGAAATACCTGAACGATCATGGTATAATAACACTTGTGCATAAAGAGCACTTGAACATCTTGCAACACACCTGAGAAATCCTTATAACTCGTACATCCAAAACCTAATCTCGTACTGAAACACTTGTGTTTGAATATGCTATTGCCTCAGAATGTTTATACATGCAGTGCTTGAATTAACTTGGTTTGTCTTGGATAGGGAAGGACAAATGGTAAGTTGGTAAGTCTCGCCGTATTTTCTCTTATATCGTACGGTGCACTGCCACACAAGTTAAGCTTTCCATATATTCCATAAAACTGATCCTAAGGCAACTAGCAAGACAACATAATAATTGGTGCACGGAACCTATATTACGTGTTTGGATTTGTCGAGCGGGCGAGTAGCCTCCTCACCAGTGCATTCAATGTACTAATAATCTACCAGGTCATTTGTAGGGTGCGGGAGAATCTCGTTCGGTGCAGATGCCTCTTTCGTGCGTGCTAAGGCGTGAAGTTCACTCTGAAGCCTTGGAGCGCTGCGTCCGGAACTAAAGCACATATACAAGGCATAATGTTGGAACATCGCTTGAATATCGCCTGTACATCTTTCTATAAATGTAGCCACTTGGCACGCTTTTACTGTCTCAGAGAGAGAGGCTTGAGCGACTTGTAATCTCGGCTATACGCCGCCTGTAATACTTGTTTATATCAATAAAGAGTTTATTTTACTTCAACTTGTGTTATTCAATGCTTCCGCTATTGTCGACTTAGTGAACTTGTTATCAATCGCCTATGCGTTTATGACTCCGCTGCACTCGGGCAATCTGTGCGACTCTGTGGCTTAGACTCCTTACCGCCAGCCAATGAACTACGGCCTTGCACGGGTGCGGCATCACGCCCAGATGGGTCAAAGCAATTGTCCCACGGGAGCACTGGCGCGGTGATTCTCACCTAGCGGGGATGGCCGATTAGCCTGCGGAAGATCGGGGCGTGACACCTCTTGCAGATCCGTAGTAGTATGGATATTTGCATGAATATTTTTTGGATATTTGTATTATTTATGATGAGACTCAGTTGTATAGATATTTGTTGTATTCTTTACGACGATATTTTCTCCTTATTAGGTTTTTAATTTTAATATTTTATTTTTTTTAAATTTTATTATATTATTTATATTAAATATATGTTAATTTACCGGTGTTGAGTATTCAACCCAAGGGGTCGACGAACCCAGTAAATTCAACGGAGGGTTGCTCCGGGTCTATTTTTACAGATTATGAATTAATAAACTACAGGACTAATAGTTTGGAAATAATTCAGTATTGATTTTTTAATTTTTTTACAGTATCATTAGCGACGTTTTAGCGACATTTAGCGACGTTAATACACGTCGCTAAATACGTTGCTAAGTTGCGACGTTAATACACGTCGCTAATGACGTCGTAAAAAATATCGCTAAAAATGTCGTTGTACGTCGCAACTTGCTGACATGGCACTATTGCCAAGTCATAGTAACATCGCTATAAAATTTGCTACATACGTCGCTAATTTGCGACGTAAAGTGACAAATCAACACGTCGCTATACGTCGCTAATCTAGCGACGTATTTATGTCGCTAGAAAACGTCGGTATAACGACGTTTGGCGACGTTTTTTCCATCAGCGACTAGCTGAAAGGCGACTTTTGTAAAACGTCGCTAATTACGTCGCTAAATTTATATAGCGACGTTTATTGGTCATTTAGCGACGTTTCTTTACGTCGCTAATTTGACTTTTTCCGGTAGTGATTCTACAGGCAAAATATTTTATTTTCAATCATCTTCACTTTAATCTTGTTCGCATTCCTCGTCCTTCTCTTCCTCTTCCTCCTCCTCGTCTTCACTTTCATCTACTTCGTCTTCCACTTCGAATAATTCTACTCTTCTACATTATTACTCGTGTAATGAGTAACTTTCGTTGAGTCCACATCTATAATATTTGTCACAAGAGGTAGCTCGTCCTCCTGATAAGCTATTTCGTCAATGTCAAAGGCATTTCTAGCTTTAGTCTTGCATACTGCCCACCAATCCGACTTCGCTGTCCCCCGTCTAGGATAAGTTGTGAAGTACATGAGATGTGCCTGACTTGATAGGACAAATGGTTCGTAGCCTTGATATCTACGCGTTTAGTTTATATCCACAAGGCCATGCTTGTCAATTTTCCAACCTTGATCTTGAATCGGATCGAACCATTCACACTTGAATAGCATGATATTAGCAGGTTCTGTGCTATAATTATATGTCAACTACACAATCTCTCGTAAGATGCCAAAGAAATCATTGCCTGGATCGACGTCTTTGTAGTTCGAAGATTTGATACACAAATAACTGTTTTTTCGTGGAATCAAGATCTAGAAAACTGTCTCTGATAGGAGCATTTGTTGACTTGAACCTAAACCCATTCACACAGAAACATGGCCATATTTTAACGGCAGTAATTGGTCCCTTGGCTAGAGTTCTAATAGATTCAGCCTCGGGTGTTATTAAACGATCGACCTAAATATCAAAGTAGCGATAGTAAGTTATTTATTTTGCAAGTGCAGAAATAAAAAGTAATTACCAAGCTCCTTACATATGCGCTCAACTAAGAAGAAAAATGGTATCTCATTTCTTATTCTACTTCTTCGTCTGTTATGTAGGGTCTAATCGACCTCAACTCATCATTATATGTGCTAAAAAATAATGAAGCAACTACTGATTAGTAGCATAATAGTAGCTTATACTATTATATTGAGATGATGTAAACGTGGACGTATTAATTACTTATCCCTCTAGCTTCTTCACTTCATCCTCTTCGCAATTGAGTAATATATACAACTGAGCAGCCCTTAGGTCGTCGTCATTCAAATATCTCTTCTTTATTTTCCCCGAAGGCTTTCTGGACGCATTGAATACTTTGAGTATTGCATCATTAGATTCCTGATATCCGTCGTCGTTTCTCGGAGCTCTCGTTCTATTAGTAGCAACATAAGATTTGAAATACGCCGAGCAAAAGTTTGCAATCTCCTCGAGAACATAAGCTTCACAAATAGAGCCCTCAACCCGTGCTTTTTTTTCCAGCTTTCTCTTTAGGTGATTCAGATGCCGCTCGAAGGGGTACATCTACCGATAACCGACAGGACCACCAACACGTGCCTCATAGGAAAGATGAATTGAAAAATGCTCCATAGAGTCGAAGAATCCAGGAGAAAATACCTTCTCGAGCTTACATAGTGTTACTGCAATGTCTTTCTCTTTCTTTTCTAGACGATCGACAAGCAACTTAGTAGAACAAAGATCTCTGAAGAATATGCTGAGCTCTGTCAATAGATCCCAAACGACCTGCGGTAATAATTTCTGAAATGCAATCGGAATTAACCTCTCCATGAATACGTGACAATCGTGGCTCTTCATACCCGCTAGTTTATTCTCCTTGTGGTCGACGCATCTTCTCAAGTTTGACACGTACCCGTCTAGAAACTTTAGACCCTGACTCCACTTACAAAGTCTCCCTTTATCCTCTTTCTCTAGTGAGAAAACTGACTTAAGCTGCTTTAACTTTTTATTCCCCTCCTCTATTAAATGCAACTCAGGACGTCTACATATTTCTTCTAAGTCCAACCTGGTCTTCGGATGGATGATCCAATACTCCTTCGATCTGTTTTTGCCTGTGCCAACTCATGTTTTCTGCAGTCTCCTTAACCATAATAAACCTCTGCAACCGCGGCGTCAAAGACAAGTAGTGCATCGAATCGGTATGCTTCCTTGTACCGACAGACTTTCCTCTATCAGTGGCCTTATAGCGATCAGCACCACAGAATCAGCACGCATCTTCATCCTTGTCGTCTTTGTAGTACAACATGCACCCGTTATGACATGCATCAATTTTCTCGTATCCCATCCAGAGCGATCTCACCATCCTCTTAGATCGGTAGAAGTCTTTAGGCAACTTTGCACCCTCGGGCAAGATCTCTATAATCAAATTGATCAGTCGATTATAGCATTCTTGCGACATGTTAAAATTGAACTTGTTGCTCAATAATATTATAACCACCTCCAACGGTGAATGATCCTCACAACCAGGATATAATGGAGTCCTTGCATTCTCCAGCAACTCCATAAACTTTGCAGCATCAACATTCGGTGCCTCCTCAGCTGCATCATGATTGTCCGGATTAAAACTAGGCCCCGCCGCATCAAAAACCATGTTCACCCACCCGTCGTCATAAGCAGCGTGGTCATGGACATCCATATACGGCTCCACATATGGCTCCGACTCCGATGCTAGAGACACAAGTTCTCCGTCCGCGGTCCACTGATAGTAATTCAACGTGAAGCCCTTCGAGTACAAATAATATGTGACTTTCACTTCTGGATGATATTTCAAGTTGTGACATCTCACACACGGACACTTAATTTTGGTACCATCCATGTACTAAGGGAATGCCTTGGCGAACTGCAGGAACTGCTGTACACCCTCAATGAATTTATCCCGAATACCGCACATGTCATCAGGATGACGGTTGTACATCCACGAACGATGACGCAGATAGTAATTCATATCCATTTCTAGATACTTCTGCAAAATGACAGTATGTGTCCTATAAATTGTTAAATACAATATAATTCTCTAGAGGCAGGTAAGAACTGCTCTAACTTGATACACAATGCCTTATGTATGTGTGTGTGTGCATATGGTTGTTTGAGTGATTAAGTGAGCTCGGGTCACTAGGGAGAGCCGTTCACAGTACAACAGTGAGGAATCAGTATGCCAGCTATATGTATATGTATATGTATATAGATATAGATATCTATGTATCTACTTGTATTGCTCATGTGTTATGTATATATATATATATTGTTACATATATATATATATAGATATATATAGGAGTAGTTATATGTTCTTGTGTGTGTGTGTGTGTGTGTATTTGGAGAGGGTCGGGCACTGCAGGCAGTACAGTGCACAGGAAACAGCAAGCACAACAGAGGAGCAGCAAGCAGAGTAGGCTCGGGCAGTGCATCAGCTGCCTCTTCAGTGCAGAAATGCACTGTACCAAGGCCAAAGCAGTGCAGCCATATGTATCAGCATTTCAGCACTGAAACAGCATTTCAGTGGCAACAACATTCATCAACTACCCTAGCTACACCATCAGCAATGCAGCAAGGCCCTTCGAGCACACATCAAGCAGTACAGCATTACGGCAACAACAAGCATTATTGTGTTACAGCAACAACAGCTTCCTTTTGTAGCACTGGAAGAACCAAGATCCCAGGTCAAAAACCCTAACCCCAGGTCAAAAAAATCTAACCCTAACCCTAGGTCAAAAACCCTAACCCCAGGTCAAAAATCCTAACCCCGGGTCAAAAACCCTAACCCTAACCCCAGGTCAAAAACCCTGATCCCAGGTCAAAAACCCTGATCCCAGGTCAAAAACCATAAACCCAGGTCAAAACCCTAACCTTAACCCCAGGCCAAAAACCCTAACCCCAGGTCAAAAACCTTAACCCTAATCCTAGGTCAAAAACTCTAACCCCAGGTCAAAAACTCTAACCCTAACCCTAGGTCCTGATCCCAGCTCGTGTCAATTTTGGGTTAGGGTTAGTGTCACGTGTGTGTGTGTGTGTCGTGTCTATGTCAGTGTCTGTCATGTGTGTGTGTTGTGTCTGTGCCAGTGTTATGCCGTATCCTGTGAGAGAGAGAGAGAGAGAGAGAGAGAGAGAGAGAGAGAGTTAGGGTTTACCTAGAGGAGGAGGAGGAGGAGGGGGATGCCGGAGTAGGGCGCTGTGGAGGACGCCGGTCGCCGGAGAGGGGGGGAACGCCGCGGGTTTGAGAATTTTCAAAAAATTCGACAAATGGGGGAAATCAAAATCGATCCCTAATTAACAAAATTTTAGCGACGTTTAGCGACGTCAAATAAAAACGTCGCTAATAGAATTATTTTACGACGTCACAGAAGTCGCTAAATACGTCACTAAATATTAAAAATATAAACGTCGCTAAATACGTCGCTAAACGTCGTTAAGTTATAAATTTCAACGACGTTTAGCGACCTTAGATAACTTATAGCGACTATTCTTTTAAAAAATGAATTATAGTCGCTAAACGTCGCCAAACAGCGATGTTTATATTTTGAGTCGCTGATATCTTTAATATTAGCGATGTTTTAACTTAACGTTGCTAAAAACGTCGCTAATCCCGCAATTTTTAGTGAAAGTATGGGTATATGTCTTAAAGAACAATGATCAGGTGCTGCCCACTTTCAAGGAGTTTCAGGCCTCCGTGAAAGGGAGACGGACAAGAAGCTGCTTTGTGCTCGGTCAGACAATGGCGGAGAATATATCGGTCCCTTTGATGCATACTGCAGAGAGCAAGGGATACGACACCAGAAGACTCTGCCAAAGATATCTCAGCTCAATGGTGTAGCAGAGCGGATGAACATGGCATTGATGGAGAGGGTACGATATTTGTTGTCAGAAGCAAACTTGCCGGGTAGCTATTAGGGTGAGACACTTTACACAGCTGCTTATATTATTAATTTATCTCCTAGTGCTCCTTTGCAGGGTGATGTGCCTGATAAAGTATGATATGACAAAGAGTCGTCATACAATCACTTGAGAGTGTTTGGTTGCAAGGCCTTTGTGCATGTACCGAAGGACGAAAGATCCAAACTTGAGCCGAAGACGAGACGGTGCGTCTTTGTCTGTTACGGTCGGGTTGAGTTTGGCTATAGACTCTACGACCCAGTGGGAAGAAAGCTCTACAAAAGCAGAAATGTGGTATTCGTTGAGGATCAGACCATGGCCAACACTCAGGATTCTGAGATGCCTTCTGAGACTAAGAAATTGCCTGAGTTAGAGTCATTTTGCTTGGAGCAGTTTTCAGAGGACATCGCAGAGGATCTAGTTATGGGGGAGCCAGTACATGAAGTTGCTTCCAACCTTGATCATTGGCCTGCTGATAGTAGTCAGGGTGACCCTTAGGAGGATGAGCATGCCGATGAGGTAGTTCCTGAAGGGGAGAAGTCTGTTGATATACAGCCATCACCAGTGGTTCCATTGAGGAGGAGCGATAGAGAGCGTTGACCATCTACGAGATACTCACCGGATGAGTATATGCTACTAACTGACGGTGGAGAACCCGAAAGTTTCGCAGAGGCTTTGGAAGACAAACACGGGCAGAAGCGGATGGAGTCCATGCAGGAGAAGATGAGTTCCTTGGAGGCAAACTCTACTTTTGATCTGGTGTAGTTGCCAAAGGGCAAGAAGGCTTTGAAGAATCGATGGGTGTTCAGAGTGAAGCAGACAAATGATGCTACTCACCCTCGATATAAAGCGAGGCTGGGAGTTAAAGGCTATAGTAAGCGAAAAGGCATAGATTATGATGAGATCTTTTCAACAGTCGTCAAGCAGTCGTCTATTCGGGTGGTGCTACCATTGGCAGTACTTGGAGGTCGACCAAATGGACGTGAAGATGACATTCCTCCACGGTGATCTTGAGGAGGAGTTATACATGGAGCAGCCAGAGGGATTATGTGAGAAGGGCAAGTCACACATGATCTGCCAGTTGAGAAAGAGCTTATATGGTCTGAAGCAGGCTTCGAGGCAGTGGTACAGGAAGTTCGAGTCGTTTATGGGAGAGCATAGTTACGCACAGACGTTGGACCACTGTGTATTTGTGAGGTACTTTACCGAGGATAATTTTATCATTTTACTTGACCCCACTCCAATGTAATTTCATCATTTTATTGCTATTGGTGGGCCAGAATGCCACTAGGATAGCAGAGTTGAAGCGCCAACTGGGCGCGGCCTTCTCTGTGAAGGATTTGGGCGCAACGAAGACTATTCTTGGGATGGAGATCAGCCGAGAGAGAGAGAGAGAGAGAGAGAGAGAGAGAGAGAGAGAGGGAGAGAGAGTACAAGCTGCTACACTTGTCCTAAAAGAAGTACATTCACCGGATACTTCAGCATTTTGGGATGGACGGGTCAAAGAAAGTGAGTAACCCCCTTGCGGTTCACTTTAAGTTCACCGAGGAGCAGTATCCATCTACCGAGGACGAGAAAGAAGTTATGGATCGGGTTCCATATTCCTCAGTTGTGGAGAGTCTTATGTATACTATGGTGTGTACGTGGCCAGACATCGCTCACGCAGTTGGTACAGTTAGCAGGCATACTTCCAATCCTAGAAGGGTACGTTGGAGTGGGGTCAAGTGGATTCTACGATATCTTCAGGGCACTGCCGATAAGAGACTTTCTTTTGGTGGTGACGAGCCGAATCTGGTTGGTATACCGACGCCAATATGGCTAGAGATGTAGACACGAGACGATCGACTTTGGGCTATGTGATGATGTTTGCTGGTGGAGCAGTATCGTGGCATTCGTAGTTGCAGAAGTGTGTTGCCTTATTGACGACAGAGGCAGAGTACATTGCGGCGATAGAGGCTTGCAAGGAGTTGATGTGGATGAAGAAGCTGTTGCAGGAAATTGGGCTAAAGCAAGAGCAGTATCATTTCCTTTGCGATAGTCAGAGTGCTATTCACCTTGTGAAGAACCAGACATTTTATAACCGGTCCAAGCACATTGAGACCCGGTATCATTGGATATGGGATATTGTAAAAAGAAGGAAGCGACGCTTGAGAGATTCATACAGATGACACCGGAGAAGACATATTCACAAAGGTTCAACGAAGGAAAAAAGTTTGAGTACTGCAGGCAGATCGTCGGGATGGCGACCCCCTCCACATAGTTGTGAAGGGGGAGATTTGTTGGAGTGGGTGGGGTTCCCAATCTATGTAGAGAATACCCCGGAGTGCAGCGAGCACCATCCGTGTGTCAAAAAAGCTCGAAAAGTGCATCGAGCGCCGTGTATTGAAACATTTATGGTAAAAAAATATTATATTGGATTTTCATCTTTGACTTTAATTATATATTTATAATTGGATCTTTCATATATTAACTTTCCATATAATTGAATTTTTAATTTTTGGCAAGCTAATTTATGATTTGATTTCCATTAAATATATGATTGAATGTAATTGAATTTTCATAAATATTTTTGGCTTCCATATATTGATTTCATATGGAAACCCTAATTCATGCAAGGGTTTATATAAAGGCTCATGCAATATACAACAAGAGGAGAAAAAAATAAGAGAGGAAAAAATGTGGCAAGAGTGTCATTGCAAATTTAGAGAGGACAAAGAAGGATTTGAGGCCGTTTCGGAGAAGGAGATCAATTTGGAGTATTTCTCATTGTCTTTATTCTTCGTTGTTGTAATCTATTTTCTGTTTCAAAGAGTTGCGGTGATCCGTGTTGGATCGGTGATGAGCTTGTAGAGGGTGTAATATCTTTATTCCATTAGTGGGGGTTCTTCAGGGTTGGACTCCGATCATCCCGTAGTTTTTCCATCTGAATTTTTTACGTAAAAATTTCTATGTCTTCGATTTGTGTTTGATATTTTTTAATTTGTACGTTTTGCTCGATACCAATGGTTCATGACATGTCAAACAAGAAGCACTCAAAATAAGATCCTCCACATTTTTGAATTAAATTGGTTTCTAATTCATGAGACAAAATAATAATTAGCATGGGATGTTCAGGTTGGGATAAGTGAGTTTTCAGGGTTGTGGACTAGAGTCTACGCAAGCCCATGCCATGCATGCATGCATGGATGATATCAGAGCTATATATTTGCACTACTGATGTGAATAATATTACCGATGAAACAAACGATATAAATTAAGATTGATGGCGACGGTGAGAGTGAGAGCATCATTAATGACTTCATCCATCGGTCGAACAATCCTTGTGGCCCCGTGGAGTAAACGAACTGGCAATCAAGTAGCAGCGTACGTCGCTTAAACGAGCATCCAATCCATAAAGCAAAAAAAATACCCTATCACCCCCCTCTCTCTCTCTCTCTCTCTCTCTCTCTCTCTCTCTCTCTCTCTCTATATATATATATATATATATATATATATATATATATATGTTCGGATCGCTCCGCATCCGGCCGATGCACTGAATGTTGCACACTGTGCAATGCGACCGAAATACGTTGTAGCGGAGACGCGATGACAACTCCGGACGAGCTTAATTCGTCGTCTCGCTCAGTGTGGCGCAACCCGCCCCTCGATCGTGGACCCTCGGGCATCGAGCTTTTCGCTGCCGCCCGGCTGCGTGCGCCGCGACCCGTCGCTGCGCCACGAGATGACGAATTAAGCTTGTCCGGGGTCGTCATCTCGTCTCCGCTGCAACGCATTTCGGTCGCATTGCACAGTGCGCAACGGTCCGCGCATCGGCCGGATGCGGAGCGGTCCGAACATTTCGGTCGCATCACACAATGCGTACACGGCTGCGCACCCCGGTGCCGACGCGGCGGCACAACGAAATTCCGGTGCTGTGGGTGCTAAGTAACACCGTCTACCGGCGCGACGCCGCGTGCGAGATACGGTGGGCCAATCTCCGCATCCGCATGGATCCTCCCTCCCCCAAGGAGAGGGGGGAGGGTGCGGAGCGACCCGAGACGGGACGTCCAGACACACGTTCGTGTGTGTGTGTGTATATATATATATATATATATATATATATATATATATATATTATCTTCATCTTCTACTAGTTCATCTGTTACAGTGGGCGCACCACGATTCTTATTATATGAGCACAAAAATGTGAAATACATTTGAAATGGATGATCGAGTATATAACATATGATTAATACAGAAAGTATAGCTCGAGTCATTTGTTCTTTTATCAAAAAAATTCAATCGATATTAGCTCTTTTATATAGGTAAACAAAATATGAGTCATAGTATTATATTTCTACACGAGTCATGCACGTGTGGACCAATAAAAATAAACTCCTACATCCCACTAGTATATTCAATTTCTATTGGTTCATATGTACATTGGTTCATGTAGTAATATGTGCATTGGGTCATTTGTTCTTTTATCTCATATTCATAAATGAGTCATGTCACGTGGACTCTCACATGGACCAACATAAATTAAATAATTTAAAACAAAATATATATAAATATAAATTTAAATTTAAATTTAAATTTAAATTTAAATTTAAATTTAATATTAATTTTTTAATGTTAATGTTAATGTTAATGTTAATTTTAATTTTAATATTAATATTAATTTTAATGTTAATATTAATATTAATATTATTTTAATATTATTTTTATTTTTAACATTAAAATTAATATTTGTCTTCTTTTTTTTTTCCAAATTACTTAATTACTATTAGTCCATGTGGGAGTCCACGTGGCATGGTCCATTTAAGAATATGAATACATCTTTGAGTCTAATAACCATAGCTATATATTGACTTTCAATACTGGGTTTTTGAACTTCACATATAACTCATCTGCTTGTGACTTCGCACTCTCAATTTCGAGATTGGGAATCGACGGAACTGCCCTTTCAACAAGTCACTTATATCCCATTGACTCATATATATCCCATTATATATATATATATATATATATATATATATATATATATATATATATATATATATATATATATATATATAATGAAGTGACTAAGGTGTGAGTCATCGTTCATGGTGGTGTTGTAAACTCCCTCACCCAAAATAGGTAGTTTGTGTATATTTTATATTATTATATTTATTATATATGTTGAATTTATTTAGAATATGCTCTTAGTTAATTAGAAAATAAATTTTTTGATATATTTACTTATATAAATATTCATTTAGAATTATTTTAGGTTATTTTAGATTTTTAGAGATTTTTCTAGAATTTTTGGTAATTAAAACTTAGAAAACATAAATTTCTAGGACTTCTATGATTTACTATACGACCATACTTGCATGTCGTTCCTACCAAATATTTATTTTAGTTTAAAATATTTAATTATATTTTTTTGTAATTTATTTAGAATTTTAAGAAATTATTTAGATTTTAAAATTATTTAGGATTTATTTGGATATATATAGTCTTAATATTAGATAGATACTAATTTAGTGTTAATAGATATTAATAAGATTTTATAAATTATTTGTATTATCTTTAATTATATTGAAGATTATAAATTATTGAGATAAATTCAAACTCTATTTTAAATTAATTCAAATCCTGAACCTACTAGGAAATCAACTTCATGCATATCCTATCCTTATTTAAATTCATCATAATCCTATCCAAATTAACCAATCCTATTCGTATTTAATTAAGTAGTGTCCACCATTATAAATACCTCATCCTTCATATTTTTCTTTCCCAAACTCCTCTCTTTTTCGTCCAAAAATAGTCAAAATTAGTCTTAAATTCAGCATCATTTTCTACTAGTTATGACGAATTAAAAAGACGATATCTCCTAGCTCCGGACTCCAAACACGCTCCAGTTTTTTTTGTTAGAACGATAATGAGGTTAAATTTCTGATAATATAAATTGTTTTTCTAAATTATTAGTATTAGATTCTGAAAAATTCGTAGAGCACAGCATATCCGAAAATAGACGTGTTTCGATGTTTTTGCGATTCCGGGAGAATCAGGAATCAGAATCACGAACCGTTTAAAGTTTCGGAAAGCTAATGTCGAGATCATCGAAATATAGTTTTCCTAGAATTTATTTCGAAGTATTTACAAACTGTTAATTCTGTAGAACTTCTAGGTTAGAATTTAACCATCGGTGCACAATACAAAATTTGTATGTGCCATAATTCCCAAACGAATTTGAATTCAGATGAGCCGTAAATTTCAGTATATTTTGATGCTGAAATCTACAGGAAATCATACATGAAAGTCGAGTTTGTATCGGTTGACTTTTTGGTCAACAGATTGCCTCGATTTGCGTGCCATGAGTCTCGAGTTGATAAAATTCAGTTTCTTTGGACAAGATTTAGGAATTAACATAAAAACAGAATAATAAGATTAAAATAGGATTTTAGAGTAATTATTCCAGAATTAAATAAATTAAAATAAATTAATGGTTATATTATTATATAGTTATATGAATATATATGTAAGTAAATGCTAATTGATAATTATGACTAAATATTCAGACTGTATGACCCTAGGACATCGTGGACTATCCCATACTTACCTTGACCATGTTGACCCTAAGAACTTGTGAATTTGTCTGCCTTGCGTACACTAACGTACTGGCATAGACACCTGTCCGTTGACTGACTGATTTTGTACAGTACTTGGAGGCCCGACTGTAACACCCCGTTCCGCTCAAGCGGACTGCCGTCTCAAACGGCAATCGTGCAGCTGTCCCGACCCGCTTTGCCTCAAAGGAGAAGCAAAGGATATCCAGACTTGTCCCTACAGGAATCTGGCTTAGGCTTTCAGAAGCTCGCTCAGACGTATCGCTCTACCGAGGCGAATCATCGCTAAGGTGGGTGGCTACGGTGAACTTGTCTTTGCTTAGCCAGCACACATAAAATCTGGAATATTCATGCTAGTCGCTAGGTGAATCACCCCTGCATGCTAATAAATCCAACGCACCTAGCTAAGGGAATAATCCCAACTGTATTGCCTGCTAGAACATGGAAATGAAATACTGCTTATATTCAGACCCTTGCATGCTAAGTCCCTTAACGGTTTTATCCCTCGGCTTACCTTCGGGTCCGAGCAACGTGCCTGCTTATGTTCCTTAGAAACGCATGCTTGTCTGTTTGAATGTTACCGTGTTTTCATCCAAACCCCGGGAGACTACTACGTAGTCGTTCCGTGCCTGAATGAACCTGCAAGTATCCGGGACCGTTAGGTCACCAAGGCAATTCCCGAACCAGGGAATTTGCACCCTGACTGAATAAATCACTGAATCACATCTTATGGAGCAAACTACTGAATCAACTGGCCTGGCAAGCCCTACTGAATCACTGAATCCTGCCTCAACAAGTTCTGTATATATACTGCATCGAACTCGTTCCATACCGGACTTGTTCAATATATACACATACTGCATCGAACTTGTTCCTGTACCAGACCGAGACCCTGACCTGCATGTCGCGGACAACTCGAAAATGAGGCATAGTTCCACGGGCGGTCACCGGGGCACTGGGACCGTTCCGATCCGGATGGAACTGCACGATAGTCTACTGCATCTGGACAGGATGGTCTGCAACCACCACTGCATCTTTGTTGCTTTCCATCCTCGTTCAAGACTATAACGAACTGCACGATAGTCTACTGCATCTGGACAAGATGGTCTGCAACCACCACTGCATCTTTGTTGCTTTCCTTCCTTGTTCAAGACTATAACTGGTCCTTTATGGCTATGCCAGCGACTCATGTTCATATAGATAAGTCATCCTCGCTTAGCGGCTATCCGCGTGCGAGTCACTACATCGCATCAAGAAATAACTGAACACCTGAACGATCATGTTAAAAAGACCCTCGTGTTTGCATATGCTATGCCTCCTGAATGTTATACTTGCCCGCGCTTGAATTAATACTGTTTTCCTCAATGTTTGCCTTGGACAGGGAAGGAAATGGTAAGTTGGTAAGTCTCATCGTGTTTTCTCAAACATCGCACGGCGCACTGCCCGACAAGTTAGGCTATTCAATAATTGCATAAAACTGATCCTAAGGCAACTAGAAAGACAACTTAATAGTTATGTACGGAACCTGTGTTACGTGTTTGGATTTGTCGAGCGGGCGAGTAGCTTCCCCACCAGTGCATTCAATGTACTGATAATCCACCAGTTTGATATGCAGGGTACGGGAGAACCTCGTTCGGTACGGATGCCTCCAACGTGCGTGCTAAGGCCAGGAGTTCCCTCTGAAGCCTTGCAACGGTGCGTCCGGAACAGAAGCACATATAGAAGACATAATGTTGTGAACATAGCTCGAACATCGCCTGTACAAATCATTCCATAGTTGTAGCCACTTGGCACGTTTTTACTGTTTCAGAGAGAGAGGCTTGAGCGACTTGTAATCTAGGCTATACGCCGCCTGTAATACTTGTTCATATCAATAAAGAGATTACTTTACTTCAACTTGTGTTTCAATGCTTCCGCTATATTTGTTGACTCAGTGAACCTGTTATCGATCGCCTATGCGTTCATGACTCCGCTGCACTCGGACAATCTGTGCGACTCTGTGGCTTAGAACTCTTGCCGCTAGCCAATGAACCATGGCCTTGCACGGGCGTGGCTCACGCTCGTGTGGCATCACGCCCGGATGGGTTAAGCGATCGTTCCGCGGGAGCGCTGGCGAGGGTGATTCCCGCCTAGCGGGAACGGCCGATTGCCTGCGGGAGATCGGGGTGTGACATATTGGTATCAGAGCCTGGCTTCTACGTCTTTGGACTTCGATTCGATATCTCTGTTTCGAAAGCTCGTTCGTGGGTTATGTGCGCGCTCTCTCTCAATGCCTCGATGGGATGTTCCAATAATAAGTCTAAATATTTTCAAAATATGTTTTGAATGATATGCTTGCTTGTCTGGTTGTATGCTGCGAGTGGCCTTTGTGCCAACCTGTGCGAACCCTTGAGAGTATCGCTAGTAGCTTGTCCGATTTTCACTAACCCTAAGTTTGGTTGAATGCATCTATTCGAGGGACGCCTTGAACTAGTGCACCATCCAAGACTTAAGAAAAGGTGAAACTCGAGTGCTGAGACTTTGCTATCACTAAGCTGGTTGACGTGCTCACACTAGAAATGCATGTCGAATGTGCACACGATCCAGTCTAAGCGATATGCTAAGATCGACGCTTGTGCAAGTGAATATCCAAATGAACAAGTACAACGACTTGTCTAGGATTGCCTCAACCCTAGATTACTGCTTGTCCTTAGTAAGTCTCGAGGATGAGACTTTTTCTAAGTTGGGTAGGATGTAACACCCCGTTCCGCTCAAGCGGACTGCCGTCTCAAATGGCAATCGTGCAGCTGTCCCGACCCGCTTTGCCTCAAAGGAGAAGCAAATGATATCCAGACTTGTCCCTACAGGAATCTGGCTTAGGCTTTCAGAAGCTCGCTCAGACGTATCGCTCTACCGAGGCGAATCATCGCTAAGGTGGGTGGCTACGGTGAACTTGTCTTTGCTTAGCCAGCACACATAAAATCTGGAATATTCATGCTAGTCGCTAGGTGAATCACCCCTGCATGCTAATAAATCCAACGCACCTAGCTAAGGAAATAATCCCAACTGTATTGCCTGGTAGAACATGGAAATGAAATACTGCTTATATTCAGACCCTTGCATGCTAAGTCCCTTAACGGTTTTATCCCTCGGCTTACCTTCGGGTCCGAGCAACGTGCTTGCTTATGTTCCTTAGAAACGCATGCTTGTCTGTTTGAATGTTACCGTGTTTTCATCCAAACCCCGGGAGACTACTACGTAGTCGTTCCATGCCTGAATGAACCTACAAGTATCCGGGATTGTTAGGTCACCAAGGCAATTCCCGAACCAGGGAATTTGCACCCTGACTGAATAAATCACTGAATCACATCTTATGGAGCAAACTACTGAATCAACTGGCCTGGCAAGCCCTACTGAATCACTGAATCCTGCCTCAACAAGTTTTGTATATATACTGCATCGAACTCGTTCCATACCGGACTTGTTCAATATATACACATACTGCATCGAACTTGTTCCTGTACCAGACCGAGACCTTGACCTGCATGTCGCGGACAACTCGAAAATGAGGCATAGTTCCACGGGCGGTCACCGGGGCACTGGGACCGTTCCGATCCGGATGGAACTGTACGATAGTCTACTGCATCTGGACAGGATGGTCTGCAACCACCACTGCATCTTTGTTGCTTTCCATCCTCGTTCAAGACTATAACGAACTGCACGATAGTCTACTGCATCTGGACAAGATGGTCTGCAACCACCACTGCATCTTTGTTGCTTTCCTTCTTTGTTCAAGACTATAACTGGTCCTTTATGGCTATGCCAGCGACTCATGTTCATATAGATAAGTCATCCTCGCTTAGCGGCTATCCGCGTGTGAGTCACTGCATCGCATCAAGAAATAACTGAACACCTGAACGATCATGTTAAAAAGACCCTCGTGTTTGCATATGCTATGCCTCCTGAATGTTATACTTGTCTGCGCTTGAATTAACATTGTTTGCCTCAATGTTTGCCTTGGACAGGGAAGGAAATGGTAAGTTGGTAAGTCTCGCCGTGTTTCTTCAAACATCGCACGGCGCACTGCCCGACAAGTTAGGCTATTCAATAATTGCATGAAACTGATCCTAAGGCAACTAGAAAGACAACTTAATAGTTGTGCACGGAACCTGTGTTACGTGTTTGGATTTGTCGAGCGGGCGAGTAGCTTCCCCACCAGTGCATTCAATGTACTGATAATCCACCAGTTTGATATGCAGGGTGCGGGAGAACCTCGTTCGGTGCGGATGCCTCCAACGTGCGTGCTAAGGCCAGGAGTTTCCTCTGAAGCCTTGCAACGGTGCGTCCGGAACAGAAGCACATATAGAAGACATAATGTTGTGAACATAGCTCGAACATCGCCTGTACAAATCATTCCATAGTTGTAGCCACTTGGCACGCTTTTACTGTTTCAGAGAGAGAGGCTTGAGCGACTTGTAATCTCGGCTATACGCCGCCTGTAATACTTGTTCATATCAATAAAGAGATTACTTTACTTTAACTTGTGTTTCAATGCTTCCGCTATATTTGTCGACTCAGTGAACCTGTTACCGATCGCCTATGCGTTCATGACTCCGCTGCACTCGGACAATCTGTGCGACTCTGTGGCTTAGAACTCTTGCCGCTAGCCAATGAACCATGGCCTTGCACGGGCGTGGCTCACGCTCGTGCGGCATCATGCCCGGATGGGTTAAGCGATCGTTCCGCGGGAGCGCTGGCGAGGGTGATTCCCGCCTAGCTGGAACGGCCGATTGCCTGCGGGAGATCGGGGCGTGACAGCGACACCCGCGTAATTCAATGCGTAATTGACCGTGTTAGATGACTAGTGTTACCCCTAGTATACCTCCTGATTCCAGTGTAAATGTGGTTGAGTATGTGCTAGTGTAATGACTAATGATTCTATTATATTATATTTATGTGTACATAGGATATTGGATTGTTCTGCGCGATTTCTGGAGCAGGTTATTGGTACATTGCAGCTTTCTTGCCAGGCAAGTATACCTTGCCATTGTACTGTTATTTTTATTCCATATGTTGCATGCATCTTTATTTTCTGTCTTTTCATATATTTTAACTGTTATATAAAATGCGCGCGACGGTGTCGTCGCGGTATATTTTTTTTTATGTATTTGCATTGACCTTGTTTATGAGACTACCCCATCATCATGTAGCATCTTTAGGTTCATCGGTCATGACACAGTTGTTACACGAGTTGTGAGTCTCATATAGATCACGGACTGGCGTGCAGGGTTGGCCTCCTGTACGTGTGGGCCATGCGTTAGGAATAACTGCTGTTAGAAACTTTGTATGCTAGTAGACTTGGCAGTTATTAGAGGTATTATCGTGTCATGGATGTGACATGCTTAGAGCATGGGGTGGGGAGAACAACAAGTAAGGCGTGTGGACTCCGTTGCACTTTCCTTGTGTAACCCGTACGCTCCGCCGGAGATGCGCGGTCATGATGACCCATATATATACTACTTGGCGGGCCTCCGGTGTTCGAAAGACGCCGTGCCTTTGTAGGCCCCTGGATCTCCAAGAGAACTCTGCCAATCCCATTTTAGCCAGATAGCCCACGCGTTGGGAAAGTTGTTCTTAAACTGCATTCACTTTAGACGGTTAGGTGACCCATTGGATATTTATTTCAGTACTTTATTGGCATGTGTTTAAGTATCTTATTATGTCCCTCTGAGGACCTGGTCCGCTGCCAGGTGTACCTGTTCTTGAGTATTTGCAGGAGCGCGGATTTGGATGGTTGGGTATGCTTCGTGGATGTCTTCTCTTCGAGCCGTGATTGATAGCTGGTATTCCTATATTGTGTTGTGGTGTTGTACTCATATGATATTTGCTCTTATATTCGAGTTGGTAGTGGATTTGTTTCCATCCAACTATCATCCTTAGATACTTCTTATTGAGATCTAGTTTCATAGATACTGGTTATTTATTTCTATATAATTTTGGTGGATGAGATTTAGATTTTACCCTGTGACTTGTGACATATGTTTATACCACTTGTGGATTTTGTATTCATATTACAGCGTACGTATGGATTTGGTTTCCATATATTGGAGTTGCCATATCCATGCGGCTGGCATGCTTACGTGTTCCTAGTCCTACGTATTTGGGACTGGGGCATGACAGGTGTGGATTCGAGCCTTTAGAGAAAAAATTAATTTTCAGAAGAGAATTAATTGGTGCAGCGGCTGTGCGAGCGTCGTCCAGACGGACCAGGTGCGGGAGCGGACCAGGCGGATCGTATGCAGGTTGGGGCCTTCGGAACGAGATATTGCCTTCGGACAGAGTTTGTAGGATCAGACCGGATTAGTATGCCTTCGGAGTTAATTTGTAGACTCCCGGATAGATTGTAATTTAGTTTTACGGTGTCCTATAATATTAGGGTTTAGGTAAAATTTGTGTTTTGAATATTATACGAGATCCTAAAACTAAACTAAAATATGTTAGGACTGCGTGACTTGAATTATATAGTTTTACATTGCAAAGATTTGGATTATTTAATTTTTTTATATGATCAATTGAGAATAAGACTTATGACCTTGTTGTTTGTTAGCTCATATCCTGATCTCAACACCCACAACCATTCGTGGCTCTTGAGTTGTAAGCATTCAACAATGCGATCGGACGGGAGGCATCTGACAATACACGATGCTTATGAAGTCGTTTTCATTGAAACTCCCGTCGGAAGGGTTGTGTGGCTGCTGAGATTAGAATATAAATAAACAAATGTGTCACAATTTTTATTCTTAATTGGGCTAAATAATCCAAGTCAAATAATCTCCACCATTCGGAACCGAATAACTGTCCAAGTCATACAATTCTTATATATTTTCGTTTAGTTTTAAAGTATCGCATAATATTAAAAATGTACGTTCAGTCTCCATTTTAAACGGTCATATTCTAAACAAGTTGTGAGGATCTAAATTTTTTTTAAAATATTGTACTCAAGGTGCCTAAATGGGCGGGCCGGTACGGAACCCGCCACTTATCCGGTCCGGTCAAATCCGGTCCGGACCGGACCCGGTCAATGACCCGGACCGGCTCGGCCTACCTCCTCCGCGGGTCCGGACTGGGTCGACAAAATCGGCCTGTAAGTCCGGCCCGGTGTGCAACTTTGCGAGTCCGGACCGTCCCGATTTTTTTATTACTTTAATATATATATATATATATATATATATATATATATATATATATATATATATATATATATATATATATAAGTTAAAAAAAAAATTTTGCAATAATTTTATTGTACAATCCGTTCATAAAAAATAATATATATATATATATATATATATATATATATATATATATATATATATTAAAGTAAATAGAAAAATGAATCGGATCGGTCCGAAATATATATATATATATATATAAAATTTTTTTATATAAAAAGATAAAGAAATCGGACCGGTCCGGTCCGATCGTGGACCGTCCGGACCCAGATCGATTCGGTCCGGTTCTACCATGACCGAGTTATGGATCCGAACTAGATCGGATTATTTGTTAATGGACAGGATCGGTCCGATCCGCTGCTCTCTAGGTTAGTCCGATCCGAACCGAATCCGGTCACACCTTGATAATGTATGAGACCATAAAGGTAAGCCCCTATATGTATGTCACTGAACTTCCAATATAAGCTTTTGCCTACTGTATATTTACTTGTTTTTCAAGGAAGAAGGGTTTGTTTTGATGAGATCCAGCTAAGCTAGTTATTGCTACTTCTGATACATTGCTGGCAGATTTTGATACCTCATCTTCTAGCATAGGAGTCAGTCGCATCAATCAAAAGCGCCCTGACCGTACGCCACTGGTGCATGCACTGCTTGCTTGCTTGCTTGCTGATCCCGCTCGGTCGGTCCAGGCCCCCCGTCCGGAGCGGCGACACGCGTATGCTGCTGGGGCAGCTTGGTTGGCACAATTCACACTCATATAGAGACCTCTCTTCTAAATGTCGTTTATTACTGGACCACATTAACTATGGCATGCATGCATGCATGCATGTGTGTATCCACGTGTCGAAAATACCTTCCACGAGTTCAAACGGGTCCGGTGCATGCATCTCAAAGTGTTTTGCATCTTTTGGAAGAGAGTTTTAAGTTATTTTTTGCTGCTGGTTTTCGAAATCTAGCATTGTTTTGTGTGAATATAATCTTGTTTTGTGTGAATAGAATTTTGTCACATAGAAAAATACATTATCTAATTGTGCCTCATGTCACATAGGAATCACAATACAAAATAAGACAATAGAGTTGGAGATGCTATAAGCATTTTTGTAGAACTCTCTAAAAATAATACTTGTCAGACCTAATCCTATTCTTACCTATATTTTATGGACTAATTAGAGTTTAGACCCTCAATTTAATACCAGCTTAGAGTTTAAGCCATGTCATGTCTAGTTAGAAAGTTTAGATCCTAAATTTTTATTTTTTGTTTTATCTTTTACCTTTATACGCTCAAGTCTATATAAAAAAAATTTATTGTTAGACACGAGGAGGGAGGGTATAATTGTAAAAAAAATAAAATAAAAATATCTAGGGTCCAAATTCTCCAATTGGACATGTTAGGACTTAAACTCTAAGTTGGTATAAATTTCAGTGTCTAAACACTAATTAGCCCATATTTTATAGTGTCATTGTTACTGTCGGATTACAGAGATCGTTTAAAAATACGTAAAAAAAAAAAAAAAAATCAAAGATCACAATTGAAGCAGCACTGGACTTATGCAATCAAACGATGCTTTTTGATTTGACCGCAAATTGTACGGAAATAATTTTTTTTAAAATAAGTCTAGCAAACACAGTTGCTACAATGACATAACAAAATTTAGAAGAAGGAAGAGAACAACTTGTTGGGAGTGGTGATGGTCACTGTTGCTTAAAGCAAGATTCGTCCCTTTCGACAATCTGCTTCTAGAATCTAAGTATGTTCAATGCGTCGAACTTTTTGAACACTCTTGTCACCCTTACTTCTGATCTCGAAGGGACAAATTGGACGAACTAATGGCATTGCGTGACTTTTCTACGGCTGCAGCAAACTAATCTCGTAGCAAATATATTCCGTCTCACACTTGGAAGAAAAGAGAAAAAAATATATACATAGGGAATGCTCTCACCAAACCTTAACAGCCGTAAATCTCATTAATCCGGAGATAAAGTTGAAGGATAAGGACAATAACGCAATGTCTGTGTTGTTCTGCACGGAAGCCCCACGCGGAAGTTCTCACGCAGTCTTGCGTTATGAATTACAAAGTGCACCATCAAAACGTTACTTTACGTCTGAGTAAAATATAAAATGTGCTATCAAAATGCCACTTTACGTCCGAAGAAAGTGCAAAATATGTCATTAAAGCGCCACTTTACGTCCAAGACAAGTTCGAGCCGCTAAGAAAAATCCCAAATAATGAGTGACAAAAAATAATAATATTTTCATGGTGTCTTGAACCTTGTCATCTAGAATAACACCCCCATCATCTCAATCACATGGAATATCACATCTCATATGCACAAGCTAATAAAGAAGAATCTTATATTAAAATATATACTTAGAGTTCCACTAGATGTGAAGCTATTATTCTAGAGTTCATGATCAAAAAATCCCAACAGTCTTTATACCATTTATCACTGTCATGTGGTTAATCTATTCCATTGAATAATTTATGCACAGTAAGACAATTTTTATATATATATGGGTAGGAGGTGGGTCGGAGTATTGGATTGCTTTACCTGTAACTAATTTTAGTTACCCCTAAATTTTTATTGTGAGCTGGTCCTGAAAGATCATCTGTGACTTCAACCCTTTGTAGGATCACAATGAATCAGACGATTGTCCCTAAGCAGATTTTTTTTTCTTCTAAATCCGAAGTCTTGTTAGATTTATTCCAGTGACGACCCTGACTTGGATACCAAAACTGAGCTGGTAAGGATCACCGCCACCACTACCGATAGCAACCTGCGGCTCTAGTTATAGTATAAGAATTAAGAAACATATCTTGGTTAGGGGGCTAATTGGAGGATTGTGTAACCTAATCAATCAGGCGATTGGAGCATTAGAAAATTCTTGAAAGTGCGAAAGGGAGGGAAAAATGTGTCATGCAGCAAGACTTGTGGATCATGTTAGCTCCACCCACCAAAACCCATCCCAGACTCCCAACTCCCCCCTCAATCTTCCCACTCCCCAATCAGAATCAGTTGGTTGGCCATGCATGGGCCCACCACCGATCACTTTATTCCCCACTCTCCCGGCTCCACCATCCAGTATCACGTGTCAATTTATCATTAGTCCTACCATCTTAAATTAAACAATAATGCTAAGTTTACTACCAAATACTTACAACCTTCTTAGAACCCTCTCTACCTCCCCTGCTATGTGGGCCACGTCCGGTCCCATCTCTTCTCCAACGAACGGCTGCCACGTGACGTTTCTGCCACGTGGCGGCCAACCGGGAAACCATCGGACCCGAATTCTCTATCACGACCCGCACCCGGAAAATCGGGCACGAGTACGTGGGCACGTCCAGCCTACGCCGCAGTGTCGGCGGTAGTACGCTGTCTAGGTCATAATCACAGGTAATTTTAAATCTATCTCATCCACAATAAATAGACAAGGAAAGTAACAGGAAATAGGAATGCTAACTTTTATAAAACAAATTGTGACAACAGATCCACAGTTAATACAAGCCAGAAGATAAATCGGGGACAAACCCGAGTATATGCTGAAAGGAAAAAAATAAGCAGCTACTGCTAACTACTCTGCAGAAGTAGCCTCCTGGGTGGGAACTGGCTCCTCATATGGGTCACCTGCTAACTCATAGTGGCCATAAATAGGTGGGGCCATAGTTCTCATCATCGCCTAAAACAACGGATCCAGTCAGGAAAGGAGCAAAGTACACAATGCACATTCAAGATTAAACTAAATATTAGTGACAAGTAGGAAAAGACTGGCTAAGTATCATAATCAGAGTATGCATAATGAATAGTAAGATTAACTGAGAATTAATGCTGTAAATCAGGGCTATAAGTGAAACATGATTAATTTCTCTAAACCAGGAATAAGAGTAAAACAGGAATAAATGTGACAGGGAATGTAACTATAACCAGGCAACAAGAACTGCAACATGACAAGAACTATTGTGTGTGAACACGTGTTTTTAGAATACATAGTTGGCATGTATGGGTTTATAAGGCTAATCCGGCCGTCATAAACGGCTATTAAACAGGGAAAATCGAGATCCGACTGAGGTACAGTAGCGTACCAATAGCTATTAAACAGGGCAGGGGAAAGGGTAAACTACATGCCTTCTAGTATTCTCCCACCCGACATGAAAAACAAGACATGAACTCCAATATTCAAGACATGAAATCCAGCATTTCTAACACTAGGTGTAATCATCAAGGGTACTAGTAAAGCAGGGAATTAATTATCACAATATAAAGATTTAACTTGAAGTGCAGGTACTTGCCTGATGTTTGGATCTGATTAATTTGGTTCTTGGGGAAATTTTCAGAGATGAGTCCAAAAGCTGAAATAGACATTACCATCACGCTCAAAAGATGTCAAATAGCTAGAAACGCCTGTCCTTGGGTCCAATTTGGAGACAAGGGCAAAAACGACAGTTTCGGGTCAAAACGGGGTCCGCCGGTGGGCCCGCTTTGCACCGAAAAACGTGTCCGGGTCAACGGTCTCCAAATTTACCAAACTTAGTGTCAACAGGTCAGGAACGATGATACAAACCTAACGGAACTTCCAGATTTGGATTCCGATGAGCCGATCATAAAATCGCCTGTCGAGCGGGGCCTATGGGGCCCACGACACGCGATTTCGTCAATGTTCTCAGAATCGAACCAAACTTGACCCACATGACCAGCGTATCGCTACGAGTCCGATGGCGCAAGTTTCGTTTCGATCCGACGTGTGTGCACGAAGTTAGGATGAATTGCAGAAAAGGTAGATACGGGACGATGTCTGCGGATACGCATTGATTCCGGTGTGCACGCACACCCGAATCAGCTTTCGCGAAAACTCACACGTCCGTATCGACGACGCGCACGTATCTGTGAAGACCGCACGAGACCAAGTCATCCCGTTTGGCGGGGCGTACTCAGTTCCGGGGTGAAACAGGGTCTGGTTTTTCCTGTTTTTGGATCGCGGTGTGCGATCACCACAGGACGCGATGCCCCGAGCGGTTTATCCGGGCACCGAGAGGGTCATACAGGCTTCGCAACGCAATTTACGAAATTGAAAACTGAGCTATGAGCAAGAAACTACACGCACCTGAACTGGGTCTAAAACCCCGAAAATCCCGTGTCCGTGTCGTGTCCGACACGACACAAAGAATTGGGAAAATTTAGGGTTAGGGTTAGGGTTCTGGTCGTTCCGGCGAGGGGAGGCCGGCCGGAGGTGCGCCGGAGGCCGAGGGCGGCTCGCTGGGGAGCGGGGCGGAGGCTCGACGGTCGGGCGGAGGCTGGCCGGGCTCTGGAGCCGGAGGCGGCTCGGGCTGCCGCTGTGCGGCTGTGGGGGCCGCTGGGACGGCGGAGGCGGCTGGGGGACGCGAGGCTGGGCATGGCGAGGCGGTGGCGGCGCGTGGCGAGGTGAGGCGGAGGAGAGGGGTGTCGACGGTGGCCGGAGGGAGGAGGTAGGGGGTCTGGCCGGGCTAGGGTTTGGGTTTTATACGGGAAGGAGGCGGTCGGGGAGGCCGGGCAAGGCGGCGTGGAGGTCGGCCGGCGGGTGCGGGGACGCGTGGCGGGGTCGAGGGCCGGGCGGAGCAGCGGGCGGCGCTGCCGGCGGGAGACGCGGGGGAACGGGCGACTGGGTCAGGGGGAAACGGGTAGCGGTCGGGTGCGGGTCGGGTTTGGGCCGACCCGACCCGACCCGTTAGGATGTTGGGTTGGGTCGCGGGCCGGGCTGGGCTGGAATGGTTAGGCCGGGCCGGATTTGGGTTTTTAATATTAATAATAATATTAATATAAATATTAATAATAAATGTTTAAATAAATAAATAAATAATTAAATAATTGTTTTCAGGGGTTTTAAATTAGGTCCGAGGCCCGATAAATTCCAGAAAAATTATCCTAAGTCCAGTTTTTCATTTTACACCCAAAAATATTATTTTTATAATATTTTAATATTATTTATTAACGATTAAAAATTATTTAATATTTAAAAACCCTGATTTTAATTACAGAAAATTCCCAGAAAATTCCAGAAAATTGTGAAAAATCCCAATTTTAATAATTTTGAAAATTCTTGCAAAATCTGGGGGTTTACAATCTACCCAACTTATAAAAAATTTGTCCTCGAAATTTAAAATTAAGTCATAATCTGTTAACCCTTCATGCACCTCAATCGCAATCTCCTTGCGATAATTTAAATCCTAATCATGTCCACTGTAATCACTTCAAGGTTAAGACGACTACTTGTTCCAATCAAAATTCAACCTATGGTTATCACTTCTTACTTCCTCAAATTATCCACAGGCAGATTTTAGGTTAAGTCCATATAGCATTTTCAAGATTTGCACATGACTTTGCCTCACGATTTTAATTATCATAATTTCCTATAGAAGTGATTCGAGTCCAACAATATTCCCATTCAAGATGGTATACTTCAAAATTTTAAATTTTATTCACATCCTCAGTAATCCAACTAGGTAGTTTAACCACCAATTTTTAATTTGTAATTTAAATCATCAATTTGAAAAAATATTTTAAATGTAGTCCACCAATGTTCAAGTCTGAAATTCTATAATTTTAACTTCTAAACTCAAGTTGATGATTTTTACCTTCATTATTCAAAATTTAAATCATGTACCTAAGGTACAACTATTGGGTCCTCGATATCAATTCATTAATCATCTTAGTCACTCCTCTAAAATTTTCAAAATTAGAATGGCTTGCTTCTTCCAATCTAACCTTACTCGGTCACAATCCGAAAGACATTCCTCTCGAGTTGACAATGCATTGCTACCCAACTTAGAGTTTATCCATTCATCACAAAAGACTATATATCTTAAGGAAATATTCTTTAATATGTTTACCTATGTCATTCAATCCTCGAACTTCAACGCCGATCATGATATGTCCTCAATTACGAAAGTTAATCCTCAAGTATGTGATCGGCCTATGTGGCATATCCAGTACTATCTATGTACTAACTTATACCAGGCACGAGATTTCGTCTTTCCGAAATAAGGGAAGACGAAGATCAATAATAAAGAGTTCAAGGGTGGGGTGATAGAAAAGAAATATCGGGGTCAAGGCATTTTAAATTATTCAGGTGGGAATTGTCAACCGATTGTGGATTGAATCCTATCGTGGTAGTTCCTACTCACATGCTCGCATTAATACAGTTATGCTCAGACATGTCTAGGGCAGGTATACTAGTCAACTGTATATCTCAATCCACGCAAAGTAGTGCGAAGGGCGAATCAAAATGCACTAAGGTTGATCAGACCGTAATACATTGATTCTGAATAGACAATTGTATTAGTGTGTCGACCCACTAATACATATGTCATGAACAAGCTTGATAAAAGGATAAGCTTGCAAAACTAGGCTATAAAATAGCAGCATAAGTCAAGCACATCAAAATGAAGTGCGCTAGATGGTGATGAAAGAAGATACAAATTATTTAAGTTCACAAACAACCTACATTAAGCAAAATAACAAAAGATTCTACAAACTCTACAGTTATCAAATACAAAAGCATACCAGGTTATTAGCAAGTTTTAAAATTACTAGGTTGGGGCTGAGGTCACGAACCAATAGGCACGAGTTAAATAAAACTAGAAACGGCAGCAAAATCACTTACGCGCATTAGCTGCTCCAAGAGTCTGCGCGTTCTCCACGGTTATGCTGGTAGAGCATCTCGTGGTGATCTTGTAGGAACCCGCCGCTTGCTGATAGGTCCTTTACTCTGCACCCAAAAATAAACGATAAAGGCGCACAGGAATCAAGGCAGGATGCAAGTCAAGGAATTAATTCAAATCCGAGACAGATGTCAAGAACGATTCAAGCAAGTGGATGAGATCCTAAACTTATCCTTATCTTATTGCAGGCTTGTTCGGTCCCGAAGTTGAAACCGAACAATTTAGTCGTTTGACTTGCATGGGCCACCACAAAAACGTGTCACGACCCGCACCCGGAAATTCGGGCACGAGTACGTGGGCACGTCCAGCCTACACCGCAGTGTCGGCGGTAGTACGCTGTCTAGGTCATAATCACAGGTAATTTTAAATCTATCTCATCCACAATAAATAGACAAGAAAAGTAACAGGAAATAGGAATGCTAACTTTTATAAAACAAATTGTGACAACAGATCCACAGTTAATACAAGCCAGAAGATAAATCGGGGACAAACCCGAGTATATGCTGAAAGGAAAAAAAATAAGCAGCTACTGCTAACTACTCTGCAGAAGTAGCCTCCTGGGTGGGAACTGGCTCCTCATATGGGTCACCTGCTAACTCATAGTGGCCATAAATAGGTGGGGGCATAGTTCTCATCATCGCCTAAAACAACGAATCCAGTCAGGAAAGGAGCAAAGTACACAATGCACATTCAAGATTAAACTAAATATTGGTGACAAGTAGGAAAAGACTGGCTAAGTATCATAATCAGAGTATGAATAATGAATAGTAAGATTAACTGAGAATTAATGCTGTAAATCAGGGCTATAAGTGAAACATGATTAATTTCTCTAAACCAGGAATAAGAGTAAAACAGGAATAAATGTGACAGGGAATGTAACTATAACCAGGCAACAAGAACTGCAACACGACAAGAACTATTGTGTGTGAACACGTGTTTTTAGAATACATAGTTGGCATGTAGGGGTTTATAAGGCTAATTCGGCCGTCATAAACGGCTATTAAACAGGGAAAATCGAGATCCGGCTGAGGTACAGTCGCGTACCAACAGCTATTAAACAGGGCAGGGGAAAGGGTAAACTACATGCCTTCTAGTATTCTCCCACCCGACATGAAAAATAAGACATGAACTCCAATATTCAAGACATGAAATCCAGCATTTCTAACACTAGGTGTAATCATCAAGGGTACTAGTAAAGTAGGGAATTAAGTATCACAATATAAAGATTTAACTTGAAGTGCAGGTACTTGCCTGATGTTTGGATCTGATTAATTTGGTTCTTGGGGAAATTTCCAGAGATGAGTCCAAAAGCTGAAATAGACATTACTATCATGCTCAGAAGATGTCAAATAGCTAAAAACGCCTGTCCTTGGGTCCAATTTGGAGACAAGGGCAAAAACGGCAGTTTCGGGTCAAAACGGGGTCCGCCGGTGGGCCCGCTTTGCACCGAAAAACGTGTCCGGGTCAACGGTCTCCAAATTTACCAAACTTAGTGTCAACAGGTCAGGAACGATGATACGAACCCAACGGAACTTCCAGATTTGGATTCCGATGAGCCGATCATAAAATCGTCCGTCGAGCGGGGCCTGTGGGGCCCACGACACGCGATTTCGTCAACGTTCTCAGAATCGAACCAAACTTGACCCACAGGACCAGCGTATCGCTACGAGTCCGATGGCGCAAGTTTCGTTTCGATCCGACGTGTGTGCACAAAGTTAGGGTAAATTACAGAAAAGGCGGATACGGGGCGATGTCCGCGGATACGCGTTGATTCCGGTGTGCACGCACACCCGAATCAGCTTCCGCAAAAACTCACACGTCAGTATCGACGACGCGCACGTATCTGTGAAGACCGCACGAGACCAAGTCGTCCCGTTTGGCGGGGCGTACTCAGTTCCGGGGTAAAACAGGGTCTGGTTTTTCCTGTTTTTGGATCGCGGTGTGCGATCACCACAGGACGCGATGCCCCGAGCGGTTTGTTCGGGCACCGAGAGGGTCATACAGGCTTCGCAACACAATTTACGGAATTGAAAACCGAGCTACGAGCAAGAAACTACACGCACCTGAACTGGGTCTAAAACCCCGAAAATCCCGTGTCCGTGTCGTGTCCGACACGACACGAAGAATTGGGAAAATTTAGGGTTAGGGTTAGGGTTCTGGTCGTTCCGGCGAGGGGAGGCCGGCCGAAGGTGCGCCGGAGGCCGAGGGCGGCTCGCCGGGGAGCGGGGCGGAGGCTCGACGGTCGGGCGGAGGCTGGCCGGGCTCTGGAGCCGGAGGCGGCTCGGGCTGCCGCTGTACGGCTGACGGGGCCGCTGGGACGGCGGAGGCGGCTGGGGGACGCGAGGCTGGGCATGGCGAGGCGGTGGCGGCGCTTGGCGAGGTGAGGCGGAGGAGAGGGGTGTCGACGGTGGCCGGAGGGAGGAGGAAGGGGGTCTGGCCGGGCTAGGGTTTGGGTTTTATAGGGGAAGGAGGCGGTCGGGGAGGCCGGGCAAGGCGGCGTGGAGGTCGGCCGGCGGGTACGGGGACGCGTGGCGGGGTCGAAGGCCGGGCGGAGCAGCGGGCGGCGCTGCCGGCGGGAGACGCGGGGGAACGGGCGACTGGGTCAGGGGGAAACGGGTAGCGGTCGGGTGCGGGTCGGGTTTGGGCCGACCCGACCCGACCCGTTAGGATGTTGGGTTGGGTCGCGGGCCGGGCTGGGCTGGAATGGTTAGGCCGGGCCGGATTTGTGTTTTTAATATTAATAATAATATTAATATAAATATTAATAATAAATGTTTAAATAAATAAATAAATAATTGTTTTCAGGGATTTTAAATTAGGTCCGAGGTCCGATAAATTCCAGAAAAATTACCCTAAGTCCAGTTTTTCATTTTACACCCAAAAATATTATTTTCATAATATTTTAATATTATTTATTAACAATTAAAAATCATTTAATATTTAAAAACCCTGATTTTAATTACAGAAAATTCCCAGAAAATTCCAGAAAATTGTGAAAAATCCCAATTTTAATAATTTTGAAAATTCTTGCAAAATCTGGGGGTTTACACTCTCCCCCCTCCTCCAATGGACGATCGCCACGTGACCGCCATGTGGCGGTTGTGAAAAGGTTGTAAGCATTTGTTTGTAGGCATATCATTGCCCTAAATTAAGTTTGTGGTCGTTAAGGTTGTCTAAAACTAGAGAGTTATTAAGTAGGTGTTGGATTCGAACTCAGAACTCAGTAATAATAATCGAATTCGAGTGAACTTTGCAGTTATCGGGAAGAGAGAGAAGATTTTGTCTGGATGACGAAAGATCGGTAGATCGAGTCACGGAAACGCATTATTATTTTTATTTATTTGGTGGAAGTTGGGGGTAGTGGACACAAAAGATATGTAACACAGCGTGCACACAATTTTGAACATTACACCGAACATCTAAAAGAAAAAAAACCCAGTAATAATAAGAAAAAAATAGCCGTCATTTGGTCCTAAGACCTAGATGTTCACTCGACCAATAATGTCAGAATTATAACCAAAAATCTTACAATTTTTTTTATAATCACGTATGTGACAGTTGACAATTGCCCCCTCCCGTATAGGGGATCGATTGACAACTGTCACGTAGACGATTATAAAAATGTTGTAAGACTTTTGGTTGTAATTCTAGCATTACTCTAACTCGACTAGGTTTCATCTGAATTGGACTTAGATCACGTTGGACAAGTAAGATCATATCCTTCAAATAAGACACAAATATTCTAAGATTGGATTTTGGTATTGCTTATTGGATGTAGCTTCTACTTTTTTTTATGGAAGCGGTTCAAGACTGTTTGATAAATAACAAGTTATCAACTATTTTTTTGAAAGTCGGTTCACTTTTGGGACAAGTTTGACGACAACATCCACTACAAAAATACAGAGTTTTAGCGACGGAATTACATCGATGGATTAACGACGAAAATGTAGCGTCACTAATTTAAGTGTCGCTGCTAGATTTTCGTCTCTAATCCGTCGATTTGGCGACGGATTTGCGACGAACTTAGCAACGAAATTACAACGACGGATTAATGACAAAATATTTACGTCACTTTATTTGGTGACGGATTAGCGACGTATTGGGGACGAAAAGTGTGAGCCCATTTTTGCCAAATTTTTCAGAAGCTCACCGACATATTTTTCGTCGCTAATCCGTCGCTAAAAATGACGGACATAGCGATGGATATAGCGACTATGTCTGATACCAAAAAATTTATATTTTTTGGTACCAGACATATTTAGCGACGGATTTTTCGTCGCTAATCCATCGCTAAAGCGTCGCAGATCCGTCGCTGACATGGAATTTTCTATTTTTCGTCGCTATTCCGTCGCTAAACATAATTTTTTTTACAGAATAGAATCACTTACTTTCTGCTCCTGTAACATTACACAAAATTAAATCACTTATACACAAATACATCCAAACACATCAAATACAATAGAACTTAAATATAAGTGCATAGCCATTAGTTATCATACACTACCATAATCCAAAAATATATAGTTATACACAAATACATCCAACAAATTATCAAATTATCAAGAAAATAAAAATACACATTAAGTCGATGGTGGAGGCGGCGACGGTTGTCGAGTAGCCATGTACTGCGCCATAACCACAACATTGATCTGTTGTAGATTCTCAGGAACGACAGGCGGAGCAGCAGGAGGAGCCGGAGGAGCCATCAGAGGAGCTGGAGTAGCAGGAGGAGCAGGAGTTGCAGGATCACTAGAGTCTGTCAATTGTCTAACCTGCCTCTGTACCTCTAACAGAGTCGTCGTGATCTGCTCCAAACTCATAGCACTAGGAGGAACGGGCTCTGATGGAGCTGGAGGAGCCGTCGGAGGAGCTCTGGAAAGAACCGACGGCTGGGATGTCAACGATCCAGTCCCGCACACGCTGCCGCCTTTTTCTCTCCCGACAGCTTGTACCCACCGATCGTTTCTCTCAATCGGCGTACTGCTCTTAGTCCCACCCTCCAACGTCTCATACGTCTCCTATATTTATTTATTAGATATTGTAGGTTCGGATTAATCTTTTTATTGACTATAACTAATGTTAGGTTTAGAATTAAGTTTAGATATCGTAGGTTAGGTTTAGAGTTAAGGTTTTTGGATATCATAGGTAACAATATTAAAGTTAATGTTAGATTTTTAGGGTAAAAAATATAGTTAAAATATAAAAAGAATGTAATTAAATTTCGTTGACAAAATTTTATAAACACAACTTACGTATGCTTTTGTTGCCCGCTCATCTATGAGCTTCCCATCCTTCTTTCTTTTGTGCGTCCGCTGAAAGATTACGGGAAAGTCGACGGTCTTCGGGTCTCCCCCGGCTCTGATGGCCTCATCGCACTGTAAAAAATTAAGTAATTAATAAGAAAAAATGAGAATAACCAAAAAATGATCTAGCAAAAAATTATAATACTGACTATCCGTCGAAAATGCTCGACGGTCGGAATGGATCGACCCGTGTGGAGACCACCCTTAGCACGTAACGCTCTTGGCTTCTCTTACTTGTCCTTATAGGCCGGGGCCTCCATCTTCTCCTTTATTTTCTCCTAGAACCTCTCCTTGAGCCACTCCTTGGGAAGATCCCCTGAATGTGACGCTAGCACCTTCTGATCATCGATCATATCCCTGAACCTTTTGTTGGCGATGGTCTTGTAGCACTTTTGGATTGCAGACTCTCTATGATCCAGCCACCAGTACTTCTTCTACAAATTCAAAAGATATTTTTTAGCATTTTAATCATAAAATTATATATTATTCTAAATAAAAATCTTATACATACCTGCAGCATATCCAGCCAAACGAAGCGTCGATCCAGCGGAATGTCTCTGAAGTTGATATAAGGGCCATGAAACTTCTCCCGCATGACGTCCCCCAGATCATTGCCAGCCTTGGTCGGGAAGAACCTGAAATAAGTAAACAATATAAAATTAGAATAAAAAGGAATAAATAAATAAATGTGTGAATTGACAATAAGTACTTACGTCGCTCCATCGGCTCACAGCTCGGGATGATCGATATTGGCTGGCCGCTCTAGAAGAGAATGGGGATTTGCAAATCCTAGACGACGGACATATACTCCGTGTTCCACCAGGAGGCCTGGATATGGATTTGCTCCGGTAGGTATCTGGGACCGTTAGGTCGCCAAGGCAATTTCCGAACCAGGGGAATGCATCAAGTCAAGTTTATCTCTGAACGAGAAATATGTCAAGTAAAGCAAGAATCACAACTCGTGGAGCAATGCTCGTTAAGAACAAGAATCAAGGATTATCATGTCATGTTGTGAATCTGGAAGACCCAAGACTTGCATGTCACGGACAACTTGGTAACAAGAGAGATTCTCGAATCTCATTCCTCGGACGGTCTCCAGGACACCGGGGCCAATCCGATCTGGATGGAACTCACGCAACAGCCTTTCATGTGCGAGCTGGATGGCGACTCCGCTCACGCCGCACCATTCTTGCACAAAGGATGTTAGTCTTATGTGCTGGACGGAATAGCTTGTAGCATAACATGTACTTTCGTTGCATTCCATCCTCATCAATGACTATATCTCGTCCTTTATGGCTATGCCAGCGACTCATGCTCATATAGATAAGTCATCATCGCTTAGCGGCAATCCGCATGCGAGTAATTGCATCTCATCCAATAATCGAAAATACCTGAACGGATACAAGTATAACACACTTGTACATATTGGAACACTTGAACATCTTCTAAAATACTTCTGGATAATCTGTATAACTCATGCACCTGAAACAGAACCTCGCTCATGAACACTTGTGTTTGCCTATGCAATTGTCCCTTGATTTTATTATATATACCCGTGCTTGGTTTAACTTGGTTTTCTTGGACAGGGAAGGAAGGATGATAAGTTGGTAAGTCTCGCCGTGTTCCTCTTATATCGCACGGCACACTGCCACACAATTTAGGCTTTTCTTTATGCCATGAAACTGATCCTAAGGGAAGACTAGAAAGATAACTTAATAGATAGTGCACGGAACCTTTATAACATGTTTGGATTTGTCGAGCGGGCGAGAAGCCTTCCCACCAGTGCATTCATGTACTGATAACCCACCAGATTGTAGAGTGTGGAAGAACCTCGTTGGGTGAAGAAACCCCCTTCGTAAGAGCTAAGGATGGAGTTCGCTCTGGAGCCTTGGAACGTTGCGTCCGGAACTGAAGCACATATACAAGACATAATGTTAGAATATCGTCTATGTATCATTCCATAATTGTAGCCACTTGGCACGCATTTACTATTTCGAGAGAGGGCTTGAGCGACTTGTAATCTCGTCCTAGCGCCGATTATAACACTTGTTCAATATCAATAAAGTGTTTGTTTTACTTCTATACTTATGTTATTCAATGCTTCCGCTATTGATGACTTTGTGAACTTGTTATCAATCGCCTGTTTGTTTCTTATTCTGCCGCACTTCGTTTTAGGTGCAAATCTGAACGCCTGCAAATAATTTTTAAGTCATTTCTTGCTTTGAAATTGTTTTTTATTTTTCTCTTGATATCCATCAACCGTATTGAAGATGTTGCCGAATATATTTTTTTATATGCATAATATCAAGATTGTGTCTTATAAGATTGTCCTTCCAATAAGGTAAGTCCCAAAAGATACTCCGCTTTGTCCAATTATGTCTATGTCCGAACCCTTCAAAGTGAAGGGCCGATATTGGATCTTCTATCACAGTCGGCAATCCATCTACCTCTTTTTCAACTTGGTCACCTGTCAGTCTCAACGGGGGCGAAGATAGTTCCTGTTTACCTGCTCTTAAGACATCTCTGTTTCTTCTCTACGGATGAGACGAATAAAGGAACTGACGGTGACAATCAAAAAAGTATGCTTTTTCTCCATTCTGGAGACAGAATGCTTTACTCTTTTCCATACATATCGGACAAGACAAAGTACCATGAGTAGTCCACCCCGATAACATCCAATATACTGGAAAATTATTGATTTTCCACATGAGTGACGCTCTCATCTGAAAGTTTTGCTCCTTCGATATATCATATATTTGAACGCCGAACAGCCAAAATTGTTTCAACTCATCCACCAACGGCTGCAAGTAGATATCGATGTTCTTCTTTGGATTTTTTGAACCGGGTATGATAAGTGTCAAGAACATGTAAGGAGTCTTCATGCACATCCACGGTGGTAGATTGTGAGTCAAAATTATCAGCCAACAAGAGTATTGAGATCCCGACTGTCCGAAAGGAGTGAATCCATCAGAACATAAACACAACAGCACATTCCTGGGCTTCGCAGAAAATTCAGGATGATACCGATCAAAATGCTTCCATGCCTCTCCATCGGAATGATGAGATAATTCTCCATCATCCATCTTTCGTTCTTTGTATGCCATGTCATATGTTCTGCTGTATTTGTGGACATATACATCCTTTGTAGCCTCTTTGCAATCGACAAAAACTGCATGTACTTGTAGGGACGCAACCTTGCTTGGGTAGTTGACTTTCCTTTGCCCTGAATTATCTTGTACCGGTCCGCGTGACAGAAAATACATCAATCTTTATCATTGTTCTCCTTGTAGTACAACATGCAACCGTTTCGACAATAATCTATCTTTTCGTAGCCTAATCCGAGTTTTTATATCATCATCTTCGACTTGTAGAAGTTTTCAGGCAACTCCTGTGATCATTTTGGCAACAACTTTCTAATAAACTGAATTATCCAATCGTAGCATTCCTGTGGCAAGTTAAAATCAGATTTGAGGTTCAACATCCGCATCACCACCGATATGACATAATGAGAATCACAACCCGGGTATAACGGAGTATCGACATTCTTGAACATATCATAGAATTTTTTCGCATCAGGATTCGGATCCTCCGGATCAAAACTTGGACCGGCCGCATCAAATACCAACTCACATGCCAGGTTTCGCGGTCGATATTCAAAGTTATCTCCGATAGTAGACTCTTCTACCTCCGTATTGAAGGAATGATATTGAAGCATCAAAGGTTCTTCTTGAGCCGTCTACTCCTTGTAGTTCGGCACAAAATCCTTCTTGTAGAGATGCTCCCTCACGAGATCCACCTCTTTGAATGGTATATTATGACATTTGACACAAGGACACATGATGAGACTCCCATCCATGAAATAAGGTTTACTACTAGCGTATTTGAGAAATTCCTCAACGTCCGTCCTAAAATCATCTGTCAAACCAATCCTACTCTCATGTCGCCGATTGTACATCCACGATCGGTCAACTAAGTATCGACTCATTGCTTTCTTATAGACTTGAATAATTATGCACGTACCATGTCAAAAGAAAAAACATAAAGAATTATGAGTACCTAGTTAGGATACTTGTTAAAAGCAAATGCAAGAGAAAAACTTATCTATCGCATATTATATTTTTTTGTTTCCGATACCAAAGATTCCGTTACTCCGGTATGATGCCGCCGATATTACCGATATCGTCCATCCCAATACTCATAGTAATGGTCTGATACAAAAAAAAACTAAGAAACAACAATATAAATACTTAAAATTATGCATAAAGTAATATATATATATATATATATATATATATATATATATATATATATATATATATATTCTAAAATGTTAATAATTTACTAATAGTTATTTGTTTTCGATACCAAAAACTCCGATACTCCGTTCCAATACCACCGATAATACCCATATCGCAAATCCCGATACTCATAGTAATGGTCCGATACCGATATCACCGATCCTACATTTTAAATATTTTTTATTTTAATTTCTTTTAACAAAAATTCATAACTAGTATCTATATGACAAATTAGTAGCTTTCCAACACGATCCAAAGCAAACATGTGTTTATACACCTAATGTTTATATGTGTCTTCTAGCGTCTTTTGTCATATGTCTTCCCACAAAATTCGAATATATTCGACATTGTGTATAGTATATGGAGGGTTAGAGTTTACCTTCGGAAGGGAGGAGGGGATCTGACGGAACGCAGAGACGGACGCTTGAGGCCAGTGGTGGGATGATTTGGAGGAACACTTTGGAGAAATGAATATAATTATTCTTATGGAGTACCACTACTTTGAAACTAATTACACGGAGTACCCCTCTCATTTAGAAAAAAATTAAGCATAGAAATATTGTTAGTGTTATAACCTTCTATAAAAAATATAAAACGTATGAATATTCCGTACGTATAATTAGTTTTAAGGTAGAATATTTCGTATAATAAACATAAAATACAGGAATTGTCAACATAAGAAAACTCTTAGTATTAAGTTGTACTCTAAACGAAGACCTCCCTTTTATCCCCGTGTATCATTTACCAGCCTCTGCCACAGATTGGACAATCATTTTTGCCAACAATAATGCTAAGTTCCGATCCCATTTCTTTTTCAATGAACGACTGTCACGTAACGTTCCGATCACATAGTGACCATTCAGACAGTCACCGAATCCTACCTTTCCTCCTCTTCCAATGAACGACCGTCATATGGATGTCACGTGGCAGTTATAAGATGGTTGTAGGCATTTGGTTGTATAGCCCTTTTGCCAAACTGAAAAAAAACATGCAAGTGTAGGACCCAGTTCCAAGTTTCAGCAGTAACTGCTATATAAAATATACATATGGGTGACGTAGTTGAAGGGAGTGTAATTTCAGTGTTGCGGAATCTTTGCATGTTCAAGTACATAAATCTTCAAAGTTCAAAGTTACATCTCGACTTACGTACCCCCACGCACTTCCACAAAGATTTTGTTCTCTCTCTCCCTCTCTCTTTCTTACTCCTTACTCGTATATATATATATATATATATATATATATATATATATATATATATATATATATATATATATATATATATATGATGAAGCATACATATATGATCATCACTACCAATTAACCAACATCAGTTCCAATTGTCAAATTTCCCTCCACTTCCCAATGGCACATTACCTATTCCTCTCCTTGCTGTTCCTCATCTGCTCCTCCTCCTCCATCCCCACCGCCGGTCACACCGACCTCCTCCGCTTCGGCGGGGCCTCGGCCTCGCTGAGCGTCGACCCCCTAGACCTCGACTCCGTCTCCGCGGACTTCGGCGGCACGGCCCACACAAAACCGGCTGCAGTCCTCCGTCCCGCCTCGGCCACCGACGTCTCCTCCCTCGTCCTCGCCGCGTACCGCTCCCCGAACGCGTTCCCGGTCTCCGCCCGGGGCCACGGGCACTCCATCAACGGCCAGGCCGGGGCCAGGGACGGGGTCGTCGTAGCGATGAGCCACCACCAACGCGGGGGGGCTCGACCGAGACATAGGCCGGCGTACTCGCCGGAGAGGAACGGGTACTACGTTGACGCTTGGGGCGGCGAATTGTGGGCCGACTTGCTGAGCTGGACGCTGGCCAACGGAGGGCTCGCGCCGCGGTCGTGGACGGACTACCTGTACTTGTCGGTCGGAGGGACGCTGTCGAATGCCGGCATCAGCGGCCAAGCCTTCCGCCACGGCCCTCAGATTAGCAATGTATATGAACTCGATGTAGTTACAGGTTTGCACTCTTCCACTTCATCTCTATGCTAAGTTTAAGCATGCGAAGTTTTAAACGTACGAATTATTAACAAATTTGATAATCTGTCTAACTATAAGAAGTTTTTAACGTCAATAATTTTATTTAATGAATATTTGATACTGTGTCGATTTATATTCGTACTTTTACCATTTGCCGAATTGCTAATAAGCTACTGTGTACAAAAACGTTTCATTAATTGTCTAATAAGTATCATATATTTTATTTTTTTTCCTTTTCTTCCTCTCTAGGTAAAGGAGAGCTTGTTACATGTTCCGAGGTGGAGAATCCAGAGTTGTTCCATGGAGTTCTTGGGGGTCTTGGTCAGTTTGGGATCATCACAAGGGCTAGAATCGCGTTGGAGCCTGCTCCCAAAAGAGTGAGTTCCTTTTCAAGATTTCTACTACTATTAGTCTCGGCAGTTTCAATGGTCCGTAGTAATGGTACCGGAATCGGTATCGGACCATTCCAATGAGAGTAGCGGTATCGGTGGTATTGATAATAACGACAGTTTCAAACTGGAGTATCGGATTTTTTTTGGTATTGAAAAGAAATAATTACTAACAAAATATTAACATTTTAGAAAATATATTTTATACATTTAAGCATAATTTTTAAAAAAAAAATTTGTGTGTGTTATTTCTTAGCAGTATTGAAATTGAATGAAATAGTAGTCCCCATTGCCGATTGGTTTACATGTGATAGATAAGTTCTCTTCTTTTACAACTTTACTATGCTTTTACATCCTTGTTGATTGATTTTTGCCAAATCGATCGAGAAGATACCCCCAACGTCGGTATCGGTCGGTATCCGATATTAGTTGGTATTGGATCAAGACATGACAAATTGTATCGATATGATCGGTCGATGCTGTAAACTGTGGTTTTGAATCCTTCAAGTATCGGTTTCATCGTTGTCGATTTGTATCAGACACGACACTGACCTTCCAAAAATATACTAAGACACCCAAATGGGCAGTGATTGATGTGATGTCCTTGTGTTTTGGTTATAATAGGTGAGATGGATCAGAGTGCTCTACTCCAACTTCACAGCTTTCACCAAGGACCAGGAACATCTCATCTCCCTGGGGAACAATTCTCCCTCCCTGCCCATGTTCGACTACGTCGAGGGCTTCGTCATCGTCGACGAGGGGCTCGTCAACAACTGGAGATCCTCCTTCTTCTCCCCAAGCAACCCCGTCAAGATCAGCTCCATCAACACGGATGGCGGAGTCCTCTACTGCCTGGAGGTGACCAAGAACTATGACGACACGACCAAAGACTCAGTAGACCAGGTCAGTACTGCTCTACTCATCTAGTTGTTATTTTATGTATTGTGACCGGACACTCCAAAAATGTCAGTTATCGTGTCCGAAATGTATCGGACGCTTATTGAAATCGTGTCCTTACCGTGTCCTGTTATACGCCTGCCCATGCAGTGTAGCTCCCTAATAAATAATGCTAGTTATTTCAAATCTTGGAGTCTCATTTTGGTTGGTCATGTAGTCTTAATTTATTCCTTAATTAACATGTTAACATGGTGCAAAATCTCCTCCAATAGATTTTATTCCACCAGCTCTCTGTAATAAATTGTCACTGATTTGCTTAAGATATGTTAATTAACAAACCTAACACTAATAGTTCGATTAAAAATTTAAATTTAGTTATTTTGATGACAGGAAGTGGATGCACTGCTCAAGGAGCTGGACTTCATCCCGGCGTCGGTGTTCACGACCGACATGCCGTACTTCGACTTCCTCGACCGCGTCCACCGTGCCGAGACGAAGCTCCGCGCCAAGGGGCTGTGGGAGGTGCCCCACCCCTGGCTCAACCTCTTCGTGCCCGCGTCCCGCGTCGCCGACTTCGACCGTGGGGTCTTCAAGGGCATCCTGGGGAACAAGACCAGTGGCCCCATCCTCATCTACCCCATGAACAAGCACAAGTAATTGACCTATACTTTCATGCATACAAATTCTTCCAAAAAAAAAATATAGATATTTAGCGACGGCTTAATCCTTCATCAAGTTGTCGCTAAAAATTAAAAAAAAGAGCGAATCAAATTTGTTCCCATGTTATAAAACTAGGACGGAATAAACTAATTAAGAAGCGAATAACCGTCGCTAGCTCGTTGCATTGTTTTTCCTACGTGTAACTGACGGATTGACGTTGTTCATGAAATTAATATCCAATATATCAAACACGGGTAGTTAGTCCGACGTTGGTTCGTGGCTATTTGGCGACGGTTTCGTCCGCCGACGCTGTAATTCTATTGCTGATAAGCAATAATTTAGTATCGAAATCAAACATTAAGCGTTCCTAAACTCTATATATATTCTAGACTACATTTTAATTATACATCATGCATATATAATGATGACACCACAGTCATATTACACTTATATAGTGAGCAACCCTTGTTAGATTATTCAGCCTTCCACTGGGCAAATTTATGCTAATCTTCTTTTGTCCTTTTATAATGGCAAAGTGGTTTGCTTTTGCAGCCAGAACCTAAAAAGACTCGGTTTTGTAGTACTAAAATTAATCAAACTTTGTTCTTTTGCTCAAGATATTACTCAATCAAACAAAGAATATTTGTTGGAGACCACAAAAGCTGATCATAGAACCAATGTACATTAAAAAACATGATTATGTGTTGTTAATTAGTAGCTTAATCACAGACTTAGCTATATTTTATTAAAAATCCTTAGCTTAATCCTAACGGAAACACGAAATCTTCTTTGTGCAGGTGGGATGAGAGGAGCTCGGTGGTTACACCGGACGACGAGGAAGTGTTCTACTTGGTAGCCTTCTTACGGACCGCGGTGCCCGGTTCGGCCGAGCCGACCCAGAGCCTCGAGCACCTGACCCGCCAGAACGAGCGGATACTCGAGTACTGCCGCGAGGCGGGGATCGGGATCAAGCAGTACCTCCCGAACCACGCTACCCGGAGCGACTGGGAGCGGCACTTCGGCGACGGATGGGGCAGGTTTCTCCGACGCAAGGCCGAGTTCGACCCCAGGCACGTCCTGGGCACCGGCCAGGGCATCTTCCGGCCCTCGTCGTCGTCCCCTTCGTTCGCCTCATAGTGACCGAACAGCTAGCCTGGGCACTTCAAAAATTCGACGATTTCATTAATTCACGTGTCGTGCGCGGACACTCCAAAGATACAGAGCTACGTACGTTCATGGACACTTTGTGTCGGACACATATTGGACACGGCATGGACACTCTAAGATACAGGGTACGGAAGAGGGCGACTTGGAATCACAAGCATGAGAGACCAGCCCTATCATGTTTTTCCTACGTACATTCTACACACACAGATATCCATACATATTGATGGTAAGTGTGGAGAAATTATTTAGTGAGTCGGATCTCACCGTCTATCTTGATTTTCCTTCACTTGATAACAAGGATGAGTGCATACTACAGTGGCAGTCTGGAACAGCTATTTCCATTTTTCATGCCAGCAAGTAAAAAAGATTCAAGGTGTATGTTAAGTCCAGCTCACTGAATAATTTCTCATATGATTAGTGTTTATTGATGACCTCGTCACATTATTTGTAATTCTTTTAACGTCAAATTCTTTTTGTTACCAGAAATTAAGAGTATTTTTAAGAGTGCCGAGCTCAACTAGTTCTCTTATATATATAGTTCCTCTTTCTGCCTATATATTTAGGTTGAGGCTGATCCCAAGATCTCATCATATATTTTCAACAACATTATTGATTATTAATGAGTGTAGGTATAGATCGTCCGACAACACAAGATCACACAGCCAACCAACGAAGAAAAATACAGATTAATTAACATCGGTTAACTGCCCATTAACTACGAAGTTAACTGTCCATTAAGTGGATGGTTACCGTCCCCTCTCCCATAAAGTGGACGGTTACACTTCTGGAGTAACCGAAGATGCCCTGCGCAGCCATCCGATGCGTATGTGCGAAACACACCATCAAAGCGTCACTATGCGCCATTCGTCTGAGTCGCGGGGGACTTAGCTCCTAAGAGAAATTTTCAAAAAAAGTTATAATAACATAAATGTTTTATTTGAGGGTTTTAAACTTAGTCCATCTGAAAAAAAATATTTCACCATGACAACCACATGGACCACTACACCCTCGTGTGCAACTTCAATACAAAGCATAGCTATATATTAAGATAGTCACTTGGAATTTTTTTTTCAATGTGGAAGTAAACTTCTTAGTGGCAAAATAATAACTCCAACAATATTTTCTTTAAATGTCTCTGGGGGTGCAGCCTAGTGGAAAGGTAACAGGACACGAACGAGGAGGTCGGAAAATCAAACCGCGTGAGGGTGCGCTGGGTCTTGTGTCAAAAAAAAAAAAAAAAAAAATTCTCTAAACAAGTTTTCTTTTGTCACTTAGGTTAAACATCATAATGGAGGCAAAGAAAATATGCCAACATTTAAGTTAATTTGATTATATAAATCTAGCTAGAGCCCAAGAAGCATCATAGGTTAGAATGAACGAGATGTTCCTTCAACCTTTGAACATGTCTCCTAATTAGCTCATTAATCTCATCGATCACTTAAATCTCACTCGAAATGAAATGTAGATATAAATCATATGCGAAGATATATAAGCCTAGGCTCTTGTGCCAAAGCATACATATTTCAAAGTTTTCGGGATGTAGAACTGACTCATTAAACCAAAAGGGAAAGGGATTCCCATTAGTATATGTACAAAATGTTTAATAACACAGAAAAGAATCTGGAATTTCATGACCCTATCAAAATTTGCCCTTAATTGCGACTTGCAGCCAAGGTAGGTCCAGGGAATTGAATTGTCTTAGCATAACTAAATTTGATTGTCCTTTACTTTTGACTCCAAAAGAAGATATCAAAAAATTGATGACGAGTGGGATTACCATCGACGTCGAAGTTTTCGGTTCTGACGGCGACATGGAGCTCGGATTCCGAGTTTCTCTTATTGAGATATTCTAGATTTTTCCAGTAGAAACTCAAAATATGGACCCCGGAGACTCTATTGACGGAGATGTGGGGGCTTAGGGACCTGGAAGGTGACGAGTGGGGGAGGGGGGTTGCCAAAGCCCAATTAATGGTTTGTCAGGCTTATCCGAGAGCCGGCCCTCAGCTTGAAGCAAACTTCAAACAGTGGTCCAAATAGAGGGCCGCTGATTTTTCTCGTTTGTGTTAAATCAGATCGGTTAGACCATTTTTAACCCATCAATCAGAACACAAATTAAAATTTTTTTTTTCCTCCATTCAATCCTCAATTTGAGAGAAAAAAAAATTTAAAATCAAGAATCATGGAGTTCTCAAATCTGAGGGGGAGCGAGAATCTCCTCAATTTGAGGATCCAATGTTCATAAATATATTTTTCCATTTTTTTATTTGTATTTTTTTTATTTATAAATATAATTAATATAATACTTATATTATTAAAAAATTTCTTTGTTGAGATATTTCAATAGAGGAATATATATATTTATTCTTATTTTTAACTTTTTTTTTGGTCTCATTTCATATAAATTCAGTGCAAGTGAAACCTGATATAAAAAAATATTAGAAGTTTTTAGTACATTGAAGGAATTCGTTCAAATTAGCTTCCAATGATCGCTGTCATTAAAATATCTTTCAATTACTGTCTCCTTAACCATGACAAACCATGCATTTAATCTTCGGTATATATAGCTTAATTTGTGTTGATTTCTTTGATTTCTCTTTCACCTAATCTTGAAGGTCTATGTTGAATAGCTGTCGAAGTTATGACTGTGATCAAAGCAATTGAATTAGCTTGAATAACAACAGATCTTCCACTGCTTAGAACCAGTTTCAAGTTTAACCGTCTAAGTCGAATGTACATCATCAACCAACTAATTTTAAAATTTTTTTTTTAAACTTTTACTAATATAATGAGATTAGAACTGGCTCCAAATTCGGCCGTCTAACCGACATATCTATATTATTAACCAATTCATTTAAAAAAAATTAAAAATATAACTACTGTTTTTGTTTTCTTTTCTCACGAAGTTGAGAAAAATAAAATAAAATAAACCAAAAAAATATAACAAATAATAAAATATATTTAAATTTTAAATTATATTCAAACTAACTTTATGGTGTTATCTAATTAAAACATATAGAAAATTCAAAAAATATATTTATAACTATTTATAATTGAAATATATTCAAACTATTTTAAAAATATTTTAGTATAGTTTAAAATTAGTTAAATTTTTTAATAATAATATAGTTTTTTAGTATAGTTTAAAATATATTTATAACCATCAAGTAAAAAAGATTCAAGGTGCACATTAAGTCCAGCTCACTGAATAATTTCTCGTATGACGAGTGTTTATTGATGAGGAGATCATGATTATACTTCCAAAATTTAATTCAAAATATGGTTAGAAGTTAATTCAAAATATGTTTTAAATTTTCTTTGCTCTTGACATGTTTTGTTGTATTGGCAAAAATTGCATGCATCGTATTGGACAGTAAATCCAAAGAGTAACTTATCATTAACTGGACATTTACATCAGTTAAGTTCCGCTAAGTGAACAATTATGTCTAGGAAGCACACGAACAACCGTTACGCAGGTGCACAGTCACACGGGAGCAGCAGTCCCGCGGAAGCTGTCTTTCTGCTGAACTCCAGTCCCGCGAGACCCACATGTCCTGTTTGACCTGCACAATTACGCAGAAACGAGCATAAAACGACGCACTGACTCCAAAAATATTATCTCACGTCTAATACGTACTTGCAAAATCTCAAGAAACGGATAACGAGGACACAATTATTTCTGGGAGGTATAATGAAAGTACAATTAAAAGACTATATTGGTAAGTAAAACGTCAATCAAGAAAGTTTTACCATTTCGCGCGCGCACACACACGCACAATTAATTTTATGACAATCAATTCATAATTCTTAAAGAAAGTGTGTCACATATCTAATCTAAAGCTAATGTGCGTAGAAAGAGTTTATCAAGCTTAGCTTCCTACCAACCATAGGATAACCTTAGTATAATCTTGATATGTCAGGTCCATCCGTCCATGCACACATCACCTCATTATACTAAAATCAACTAAACTAATTATAATTCCATGGTTTTAACTTTCTAGATTGTTAGGGGGCACACGTAGGGGTGATGGGTGAGCTTTCGATTTTGATTTGTTTTTGTTTTTTGTTTTTTTCCGGTTCAATCTAACCAAAATAGTCAAAACCGAAATTCTAGAAACTCAAAACTAAAACTGAATCGAAATTAGCTAAAACCGAAATCGAATCGAACCGAATAATCTATTCGATTTATTCGGTTGGAATATGTAAATTGTTTGATAGATCGGACTTAAAGTTGTAATCTTGGTAAAATTATATTACAAATTATAATTTTCACGCACACATTTGTTGTACTTCAAAGTTGCGTCTAAAGTTGGATTAGTTGTTAAATTATCAAAATTGGATTTCAACACACATACATAAAATTGTTGTTTTCAAAATATACATATATTTTCATCACAAGATATGAATATAACTGAGGGTATATACATAATTGCACAAGTCTTATACGATTTTTGACCGAAACTGAAACACAAAATCGAAATCGAATAAAAAATTAACTTTAGTATTTTCCAAACCGAAATCGAACCCATTTTTTTTTTTTTCGAAACCGAAACAAATCTTTATTAGGATCAGTTCGATTTTCAGTCCAAAATCAAGTAATACTCACCCCTATGCTCACAACGTAAAGTGCAAGCTTAGAGGGTGGCAATTAATGGATAATGTTATACCCGACCTATTTATCCGTTTTGCACTACTCTTGTTATTTAGTCTCTTTGGCCCTCTTAATTATAAACTGGACTACAGAAACTCAAATAAGAACTCAATAAGAATTTACAATAAGTCCATTGTATTTTTATGTTCAGAAACTTTTTTTTATTAAGTCCATTGTATTTTTATGTTTAGAACCTCTTCAAAATAAAAATAAAAATAAAAATAAAAATAAAGGATGAGATTGATGTAATCCAACAACTATTCATTGTCGAGTTTAAAAAATTAAGAACTCATCCTTAGGATTTTTGTTAATTATATGTTTACTCAAAGTTTTTTGTACCAAGTTAGTGAAATAATTAAGTAGGATATATAGGGTACAATACAATTCAAATAACCAACTTACAAATATGAGGTACATTTCACGAAAAGAATTCAATTTTATCAAATGAAATAAGGAAGGATCGATTGAGTTCTGATTTAAAGTTGGATTCTGTATTTACGAACGTAGAACCCTCCTCCACATAGTACTTTCCAATGTCTATTTATTCACAATCTTGAGTTTTATATGGAACTTGTTATTAAAATATGCTAATTGTTTGTTTGGAAGATAGAAAAATTATAATTTTCATCCATGTTTTTTTTTCAATGTTTGAAAAGGTCAAAAATTGGAAGAAAAAGTGATTTTTTTTGGGTGGAATATATGATGGAATGCAACTTAAACATTACAAAGACGTTCAGAAAGAAGATGATTAGAGAAGTCCAAATAGAAGCTTTTAAAAGGTTCAATTTATGATGCTACACGTTATGTTGTTTATGAATGTTTCCTTTAAGGGATCTGTTCTTTCTTCCGGCACTTATCTATGTCATGTTCTAGTTCTAAAATACGTAGGACTAGGAATACGTAACATGTCAGCTACGCATTCGATCAGACTCTGGTCCGGCTCGAATACGTATAAGTTGTATTATAATGGTCACTATCTAAATATTCAAGTAAATATAAATATCTATGTCTCAATCTGTAAAACCAAGATTTTTTTTTCAGATTTTAAAAACAAATTTTCGAAATTTTCTGGAAATTTTTAACTAATTAAAATTGTGGTATTCTGGTTTTAAATAATTTTAAATATTTTTATTAAATATTAAAATAATATGAAAATAATATTTTTGTGTGTAAAATAAAATATTAGACATAGGATAATTTTCCTGGAATTTATTGGACCCCGAAACTATTTTTAAAGAACTAAAAATTAATGTTTTAATTAAACCAAAATAAACCAACCTGAACCAACCGGTTTATTGAACCGAACCCATGCTGAACCGAACCGAACCCTGACTCAGACCCAAACCCTAATTTAAAACCCTAACGGGTCGGATCTATCAACCCGACTCGTACCCGCGACCCGTACCTTTGCGGGTCGGATCCGGACCCGAATCCAGAACCCGACCCGCTTTGACCAGACCCGTCTGAACCCTTCGTTCCCCGGCCGTTTTCCCCGCAATTTTCGGCCAACGGCCTCCGTCCCCACCCGTTACGCCTCCGCCTCTGCCTCCACCCCGCGACGGTTACGCCTCCCTAACTCCTCCGCCGTTCCTTTTCCCCCGCCGCCGTTACACCTTTCTCCTCCCCGTTGCACCCTATAAAACCCCAGCCTCCCCGATCCACAACCACCACGGCCACCCCCTTCACCGCCATCACCACCATCTCATCCGCCACCCTCTCCGGCGAGGACCCGAGCCCCGCTGTCCCCGACAACTACCTCCACCGCCATCCGTCAAGCCCCTCCGCTAGCCAGCCTCCGCCCGAGACATCACCGCCACCTTCCTCCTCCACAGCCACCAAGCCTCGACGACCCGCTGCACCCGGCTACCGCCGCTCCCCGCTTCGACCCTCGACCCGACTCTCCCCAGCGCCTCCTCCGTCGAGACGAGCAGCCGCCTCCGCGGAGTTCCCGCCGACGACCCCAGCACCGCCTTCATTCGGCCGCCTTCAGCTCTGGCGACAGCTCCGCCGAGCACTGCAGAAACCCTAGCAGCCGCCGCCGGCCGAGTGTCACGCCGCCTCGCGAAATCATATTTTTCAGTCTTCTTCGGAGCCCTGTTCAGGTGACTATTTCTCTCTCCTCGCTGTCCCTTTTTCGTTCCGTCTGTTGTGACGCGTAGCCTGCGTGACCCTCTCGATACCCGTGCAACTTGTTCGGGGTATCGCGTCCTGTGGTGATCGCAAACTGCGATCCAAAATCAGAAAAATAATTACCCTATTTTTTTCCGGAACTGGGTGCGCCCCGCTAAACGGGACGACTTGGTCATGTGCGGACTTCACCGAAAGGTGCGCGCCGTAAATACGGACGTGTGGAATTTCGCGGAAGTTGATTTGGATGTGCGTGCACACCGGAATCAACGTGTATCCGTTGACAACATCCCGTATCGGTCATGTTCTGAAACTCATTGTAACTTCGTGTACGTTCATCGTATCGAAACAAAACTTGCGCCATCGGACTCGTAACATTTTTCTGGTCCTGTGACCCAAGTTTGGTTCGATTCTGAGAAAGTTGACAAAATCGCGAATCGTGGGCCCCACGGCTCCACTTGACGGGCGATTTTGTGATCGGCACATCGGAATCCAGTTTTGGACATTCCGTTGGGTTCGTATCGACGTTCTGGATTTGTTAGCACTAAGTTTGACGAATTTGGAGAACATTGTCTCTGGCACATTTTTCGGTGCGAAGCGGGCCACATGTGGACCCCGTTTTGACCAGAAATTGTCACTTTTGCCCTGTGTCCAAATTGGACTTATGGACAGGCAATTATAGCTATTTAATGTCTTCTGAATATGATGGTAATGTCTATTTCAGCAACCAGAGGAGTACCTGCAGAACCCGCTGATACCAGAGCCGTAGTTGGTAACCAAATCCCAGGCAAGTGTACCTTGCCAAACTTGCAGTACCTGCTTCATATTGTTATCTTGATTTATTTATATGATGTACATGCTTAACCTAGAACCGTGTGACATTACTTAGCGTCAGAATAACATTCGGGTGTCAACACCGTACGCGAAGTATTGTAACGTCACCTAGACATGGATATCGAGACACTGTACATTTGTGCTTCCATTATCAAGTACGTCATACCACAGGACACCTGACACTGTTCATGAAACAGAATCTTCCTGAGACATTCATGGTGATTCTATATAGGCTACAGGATTTGTTACATGGACTTTTTATGCTTAGCTATCATTATGACTCGCTGCATCAGTTAGAGGTCATGATCTTGCGTGACATGGACATGAGACATCGTGAACATGAGACGTGTGATTTTATTGGGTGGGGAGAGTATTACCATATCAAAGGCTGATTATATATATATATATATATATATATATATATATATATATATATATATTACTTTACTGGAGGTGCCTTAGACTCCAACACAGAGCTTTGGCACATTTACTGGCCCTTCGAGAAAATACTGCTATGGGTTTCCCCGACACAGAGTCTGTAGTAGTCTCAGCCTTAGTATGAATAATGCTCTCACTTGTATATCACTTAGCTGGTTATATAGTTTACCCTATTGTTTCATTTATTATTGCACTGCATTTATTTTGGCTTGAGTTATTCTTGTACCTTGCTATGTCCTCTGAGGACCTGGATCCGGATTGTGTCCCCAGGTTTAGCAGAGGAGATCTACCCCGGGGTGTACGAGACAGGAGCATACCTTGGAGCAGTACCAGAACCCGAGGACGAGGTGATCGCTGAGGATTTCCCCTGAGTATCTGCTTATTCTATACTCAGTTATTTCTATTGTTAGACTCTTTATTTCCAGTCTATTGAGTTGATGTATCAAACTCACTATCAGGTTGTTCCCCGAGTTATGTTTTATTGAGACTTGATATTGCTTTATATTTCTGATATTGATTGTATTTATTCTGTGGATGAGATTAGTATCATTGCCCATATTATTATATTACAGTTTAAGTACAACCTTGTGGGTCCATTAATTTGGGTTTGCTCATTGGTGTGTGCTGCTTGCCATTGCCACGTGTCTAGTCCCTTGATATTTTGGGACTGGGCATGACACAATCCATAATGAACCGAATACACAAGAATGAGATACATGTGCTAAAGTCGGCCGCCCAGTAACACATAAAATCGAATAGACTAGAGAAGAATTATGAGTCTATAAAACTAGGCTACATCAGCAGATGAATAAACTAAATATTCTTGAATCAATTGTGACCTTTTTCTCTTAAGGTTTTTTTTTGTCAACTAAATTTTTTTTGTGACCTTTCAGCTTTGCAGACTCGATGGCCATCCCAACAATGAGAGAGTTTGATAACAAATCTTGAATCAATTGTGACAACTAAGAAGAAAATAGCTATGGGAAGCAAGAGAAAGAGGAGATAATCTCAAATTATTTTCATAGCCCTAGGACATTTTTTTAGCGTGGTAATTTAGTAAAATTGTATTAAACATATGATGTTTATGTAAGATATTTTGACTTTATTAGTCTATGTTGCTTTACCTTTGTCTATTCTGCATATACTTATGCTATGGATGTTTGTTTACTTTCATTTATATTATAACCAGCTTTAGTTTTATAAAATCTCAATTGCGTTAAAAATATATTTATTTATATATAATAATATAAATACAAATTATAGGTTTGGAATTTCAAATAAACTGAAAATTAATAGCAACGTCTTTTATCGTTCCAACCCTGAAACACATTATATCCGTTCCAGTAAGCATGCAAAAATTAATTTGAAATGCTCCAGTAAGCGTACGAAAATTAATCTGAAACACTTTATTAGGAACGCTTTGTTGGTGTTCCAACACTGGCACGCATACGAAGTGTTCCAATTAATGTCCCTTGAAACTCTTTATTAGGAACACTCTTTTGGTGTTCCAATACTGGCACACATATAAAGTGTTCCAATAAACATCATTTGGAACGCTTTTTTTCGTTACAAGAATTTTGGCAGCCCAAAAATAGGCACGGTATAAAGGCGTTCCTAAATTTTTTTTTGAAACAGAGGAATTCCTCCGTTCCAAAACGGCCATTTTTGTGTTGTGCACGTAAGCAACCACATAATCGTTGGAATGTACCAATTTTTATCCAAAGTATCTCATGGCATACCTTGTCACTCAAACCATACATCCGATTCAATGCTACCTCTCTCTCAGCTCTAAAATTACGATAAGGGTGCCTTGTGAGACTTCGGGTAAAATGAGGGTGCATTATAGTACTATATATCGCCACTGCTTGCATCATCATCGTCCAAAACACAGCGACAAGTTGTATTTGCCTCGGTACTCTCGTCATTCTGACAACCCTTAAGACAAGACCAAATCAAACAATAAATATAGAGACCTAAACATAGATTTTTAATATTATACTATACCATAAAATTAAATAACCCCTAAAACAGTTTTAGACATCAACCCAATTTGATTCAAATAACACACACACATCTAAACATTTCATGCTTTGTCTTATGAAAAATCTTACCATTGACAAAGGATACAAATGCACTTGCTGACTAACAATTGATTGTAAAATCATAGGAAGTGGTTGTGAAATCTCATTTACTAACTAAACTATCTTTACTTACTAAACTTGGCATGGCCACATCAAGAGAGAATGAAGCATACAAGCAGCTAGTTACAAATCATTGGATCTATCCTAACTGCTCATCCCTGCATATTGCCCAGGGTTAGGCAACCTTGGAGTAGGAAAAGCAACCAGTGGCTTGGTCATCTTTGTCATTGTACTGTATACCGTTGCTCGTGCTCAGAAACCTGTCCGGCTTGAACTCGAGTGGATCTTCCTATTAGGAAGGGGGCCTTGAAGAAAGCACCAACCAACAACAACAAATCCAGACTCACCGACAACTCGACACAGCGACACAAAATCTCCAAATCGAGAGAGGATTGACACAGCGATACAAATTCCAAATTGATACAGAAACACGTCGAGCCCCTACGTCGTCATCGACTTCGAAGGCCAACGCAGGCGGATCCAGACCGTCCGTCGTGAGCTCTTGACACAGCGACACAAATCGCAGTGTCGATCTCCAAATCACGTGTGTGTGTGTGTGTGTGTGTGTGTGAGAGAGAGAGAGAGAGAGAGAGAGATGCTCGAGAGAGAATAAATTGACAGAGAAGAGAGAGGGAGAGAAGAGTACCTAGTCTTCGTCGATCGCGCGTGCGGGAGAGAGCCGATTTCCAATTCCTTCGTGTGAGAGACTCGCGGGTGTGTGTGAGAGAGAGAGAGAGAGGCTGTGGGAAAATTTTCCACATAATTATATTCCCATGGGCTGGGCCCGTTTTTATTTCCCACACTTTCTAAAGAAAATATGGAAAATGATAATTTTTTGGAAAATAATTCTAATAAAAATATAAGGTACAAAATACTACATTTGGTGAAAATTTGTGATGGAAATATTTTTCATGAAAAAAAAGTCCAATCAAACACACCATAAATGTATAACAGGTGAGTAGATATAGCTTGTTATAAAGGTAAGGAAAATGATTATTTGTACACACACATACATGTGTGTGTGTGTGTGTGTGTGTGTGAGAGAGAGAGAGAGAGAGAGAGAGAGAAGTAGAAAAAGATTAGAGTTTGTGTATTTGGATAAAAACTGACCCATATTTGTGGTTATTAATAAATATATGGTTTACTACAATTTATACTTTATGTTGGTATATTAGAATATTCTTGGTATATTTGTTGGGATATTAGAATATTGTACATGGAATTTTAATGGAATATTAATGTAAGATGAAGGGTTGTAAGGCTATAAATAGCCAAGAGATTATAAATAAAAAATATAACAATTATTCCAAAATATACATGGTATCAGAACCCAAACCCTAGCCACCACCTCCCAAACCCTAGCCACCACCGTTGCCACACCGCCCTCCACCACCGCTGCCGCGCCACCACCACCGGTGTTGCGCCACCCGCCACCACCGTTGTCGCACCACTCGCCCGTAACCACCGTCGCCGCTCGCCCGCCACCACCACCACCACCACCGAGAAGCCGCGACTCCCGCGGAGCCTTCTGTCGCGGTTCTTGGCGTCTCCCGCAGGTCATTCCAGACATTAACATCGAAGGCCTAGATGTGATGGAGGAGAGACATGAGCGGGCCTAGGAGAGGACGAAGAGGGCGAACGTGAATCGTGGGACGGGGGTGAGATGATCAGAGAAGATGGGGATCGATGGAGGGGATCATCAAGAAGTTGGACTATGCGGATGTCACAACGTTGATGAAGCTGATAAAACTGTCCGTTGGTGAGAGCATGACACGAACATTGGCGAAGTTGGAGCTTCCATCCATCGATCTGAAGCTTGATGGACTGGCCACCTACCTGAGTTGGTCACGACGGGTGAGGAGAACCCTCGCAGGAAAGAACCTGGAGGGTTTCTTGTCAGGAGAGAAGACAGAGCCGGATGAGGGCTCGGCAGGACGCGATGAGTGGAAGTCCACTCATATGGTGGTATACATTTGGCTCCTCAATTTTTTAGTCCAGTCGATCATCGCCACAGTGGATGGCCTTGATATGGTGAAAGATGTGTGGAAGAAGTTGAGGAGAACCTACGATGGTACGGAGAATAACTTGAGAATTTTTCAGATCAAGAGGAAGATCGACGACACCGTACAGGGAGAGAAGACGGTACAGGAGTATGCTACGGAGTTGGAGCGTCTATGGTTGGATTAAGATCACTTCTTAGATTGGGTGAGTTGCGAGGACCCGAAGTGTAAGAAGAGACATATATGTTTGCTGGAGAGAACGATGAAGTTTCTTAAGGGGCTGGCCACAGTGTTTGCTCAGAGGACAGCACTACTTCTAGCCTAACCGAAGATTTTTACACTTAAGGAGGCTATCTCGACCATGATCAAGGAGGATACTCGTATCAAGCTACAGACAGGGACATGTGGTCCTCCTGAAGTGAAGACAGCACTGACGGTTGCCAATTCAAGCGGCACAGGACCTAATGAAGACCCCCGACAGTTTTACAACTGCGGGAAGGTGGGCCATCTGAGGTATGCTTGCACCAAATCACCCAAGGATGGAGATTCAGGTGGCGGACGTGGACAATTTGGAGGATGCGGCCATGGTCGTGGGGGTCGACGGGGTGGTCGAGGAGGTTATAGGGCGAACCTGCTGGTAGCAGAAGGCGAGAAGGGAGCTAATGGTGCATATTCTGAGGAGGATCAGGCACTACTAAGCATGCTGGAAGTACTCAGGAGAAAGCAGAGAATATCGAGCGGTGGAGACTGGAGGAGTATGACTGATGAGGCGTCCACCTCAGTCTTCGTCAGAGGTAACGCTGCTATGTATGTCCATTCATCGGAAGGTACTGATGACTCACTCGCCCTTGCATCTATGTCTTCCCTTAGATCGTCGGACTGGATTGTCGATTCGGGTGTGTCTCGACACATGACAGAGAATGCTAGTGAGTTCTCTTCCTACACTCATATAGCATCTGCAGACAACATTCAAACAGCCGATGGTACTTTTCAGCCAGTGGTCGGTAAGGGTACTGTCGATTGTACAAGTTCAGTAAGATTATCCAGTATTTTAATGCTCCTTCTTTTCCAGTCAGTCTTTTGTCCATTAGTTCCATAATCCTCCAACTAAAATGCATTATCTCTTTTGATATTCCTAAGGTGATCTTCCAGGAGAATGAGACGGGACGAAGACTTGGGACTGGCACTTGGCATGATGTACTGTGATACCTGGATCGGGAAGGACTAGATTCGGCATTGGTGTCTGTGACAGAAAGAACAGGAATGTGAGGACCAAAGATGAGTGCCTAGGTACACTGATACTCCATCACAGGCAGTTGGTGCACTCCTCTTTTGGTATTTTGAGTAGGTTGTATCCATCTATTTATAAGAAGGCAAATAAGGAGAAACTAGTATGTGATGCATGTGATTTAGGCAACCTTACTAGGAGCTCATATGTGGGTGCAGGCTATAGGAGCTCTTCTATTTTTGATATTATACATTTTGATGTCTAAGGGCCGTGCGCCACAACTACTATGAATGGTTACAAGTATTTCGTCTCTTTTATTGATTGTTCCTCTCGTGTCGCTTAACTGTATTTGATGAAGAATAAGAGTGAGGTCTTTTCTATTTTTGGGACTTTCATAAACATGTCCAGACTCAGTACAGAGCAGTGGTGAAGGTACTAAGGTCTGACAATGGAACATGGTATACCAATAAAGCACTTGAGGAATACCTGTCAGCCCAAGGGAAACAGCATCAGATCACCTGTGCATACACACCAGCACAAAATAGAGTGACAAAAAGGAAGAACATACACCTTCTGGAGGTGGCAAGGAGCATGATGATCGGCATGAATGTCCCACAGAGTCTGTGGGGGCATGCAGTATTGACAGCAGCTCGATTGATCAACAGGATGCCCTCGAAGGTACTGGGATGGAAGTCTCCATGTATGATATTACAATAAAATAATAGTGGGATACTCCCACTAAAGGTGTTTGGATGCGTATATTTTGTGAAGGACAACAGACCGTCTATTGGAAAACTTGACCCCAGAGCAGTCAAGTGTGTATTCGTAGGCTATTCGGTGACTCAGAAGTGGTACGTGTGTTGGAGCCCAGTAGTGAAGAAGAAGTTTGTGAGCATGGATATTCACTTCAGGGAGTTTGAGCCATACTACCGTCAGGAGGAAACCCCATCCATGAGCAACTCACCTGATACTGAGAGTATGAGACGAGAGAGGGGGATTGGTGGGAGTGTGATGACCGATTTAGGAGTATGGCATGGAGGAACGTTTGAGGAGGAGCAGGAGAGTGAAGAGGAACAAGGGGAGGCAATGAGAGGTGTTAGGCGCATGGCTCAGGGAGAGTTACTTACCTACAGCAAGAAAGGGAAACAAACTCATTCATTGCATCTTTGGATAGTATTACTGTATTTAACAATTGACAGGTTGCCAAGAATGATCCAAAGTAGAAAGCGGCGATGCACGATGTCACGCCCCAGTCCCAAAAATGCCGAGGGACTGGAGGAGCGTGGCAATGGCCAGCAGCACGCACCGATGGACAACCCAATTTAATGGATCCATCAGGGCATGCTTAAGCTGTAGTCTAACAAGAATTAGGGTAGTTATTACAAGTCAAGGGTTATTCTAATCTCATCCACCACAGATAATCATAGATTAAAAGACAGAGTAATGCAAGTAGAAATAACTGTCAAATCTCAATAAATTCCTCGGGAAACAATCCGAGAATATGTCTGGTACAACAATGCAAATAGACAGGAAATAAACAACTGAAAATAGAAATAACTGACTACATACGGCCAATGCTCAGGAGCAGTCCTCTGGTACGATCTCTGCCTCAGATCCTGGTACAGCTCCTGGAAGTGCTCCTGTACGGGGTGTCTCTGGATGGAACTCCTCGGCTATACCTGGGGACATCATCCATTCCAGGTCCTCAGGGGACATAGCAAGGTACAGATAATACAAGCCAAATATAAGCAGTGCAGCAACAAATAAGCAATAGGGTAACTATGTAACCAGCTAAGTGATATGCAACATGAGAGCAGCACGAGAACTCAGGCTGAAACTACTACAAGCTCTGTGTCTGGGAGCCGGTAGCAGTGATATCATGAAGTTGTCTAGCTCTTAGTGAGACTAAGACGCCGGCATAATATAAAATCAACCTGTAGCCTGTGTGACTCTCCCCACCCAATGTAATCACGCATATCATGACCATAACGTCTCATGTCCATGTCAGCGGGATTATAACTAATGCAACAAGTCATAATGTCTATAAAGTATCTCTGTCAAGTCCTGTATCCTATACAGAATCACCATGAATATCTCAGGAAGACTCTGTCTCATGAATAGTGTCAAGTGTCCTGGGTTTAACAGTTTAACAAGTTTATTTGCATTTAACCAAGATTTCAGGCAAGTTCTATAACAAGAATTTATGCAATTTGGCAAGCTTTAATTGTCCACTGATGTATAAACAAGTCAAGGAAAATATGTAGCAAGCTGCAAAGTTGGCAAGGTACACTTGCCTGTGGTTCCGGCTATGTTTGCGGTTCTGACTTCGGCGGGAATTGCAGACGGTACTCTGGTTGCTGTAATAAACATCACCATCAGATCCAGAAAATATCAATCAGCTAGAAACGCCTGTCCTTGAGTCCAATTTGGAGACAAGGGCAGAAACGGCAGTTTCGGGCTAAAACGGGGTCCACCGGTGGGCCCGCTTTGCACCGAAAAATGCGTCAGGGTCAACGATCTCCAAATTCACCAAACTCAGTGTCAACAGGTCAGGAACGCTGATACGAACCCAACGGAACTTCCAGAATTGGATTCCGATGAGCCGTTCATAAAATCGCCCGTCGAGCGGGGCCTGTGGGGCCCACGACACGCGATTTCGTCAACGTTCTCAGAATCGAACCAAACTTGACCCACAGGACCAGCGTATTGCTACGAGTCCGATGGCGCAAGTTTCGTCTCGATCCGACGTGTGTACACAAAGTTAGATCGAATTGCAGAAAAGGCGGATACGGGGCGATGTCCGCGGATACGCGTTGATTCCGGTGCGCACGTACACCCGAATCAGCTTCCGCGAAAACCCACACGTCCGTATCGACGAGGCGCACGTATCTGTGAAGACCGCGCGCGACCAAGTCGTCCCGTTTGGCGGGGCGTACTCAGTTCCGGGGTGAAACAGGGTCTGGGTTTTTCCTGTTTTTAGATCGCGGTGTGCGATCACCACAGGACGCGATGCCCCGAACAGTTTGTCCGGACACCGAGAGGGTCATACAGGCTTCGCAACGCAATTTGCGGAATCGAAAACGGAGCTACGGATAAAAAGTTACGCGTACCTGAACATGACCGAAAAATCGAGTATCGTATTGTGTCCGACTCGACACAGGACACGTGTCCTGTGTCGGACACGGGGGATTAGGGTTTAGGGTTTAGGGCAACCCCTACGGCGGAGACGGCGGCTGAGGCGGAGGGCGGCTGGCCGGGCTGAGGCGGAGGGGGCCGGGGGCAGCTGGGCGGGTGCTGGCCGCCGGCGGCGGCGCCGGAGCGTGCGGGGACGGCCGCTGCTGCTGGAGAAGATGAGTCGGCGGCCGGCTGCGGGTCTGCTGCGGGGTGCCGGAGGGCGGAGGCGGAGGAGGGAGCTGCGGCGGGGCCTCGCGGGGGTGGCGCCGGTGGCTGACGGTGGCTGGCAGCGGCGCTGCGGGAGGTGGCGGGTCCGGGCGTCGACGGGGAGGGGATCCGGTGGTGGCTGGGTAGTCAGGCGGTGGGGGCTCGTCGGGGAGGGTTTAAATAGGGAGAGGGGCGGAGCTGCGGCCGCGGGGACGTGGCCAGCGCGCGGAGCGGCGGGCGGCGCGGGCGGCGGGTCCGGCGGAGGAAGCGGGCGAGTGGGGATGAGGGGGAACCGGGTCAGTCGGGCGGGTCTGGCTAGCGGGCGGGTCTGACCGACCCGACCCGACCCGCTAGCGGCGCGGGCTGGGCCGGCCCATTGGGCCTAACGGGCTGGGCCGGTCCATGGGTATTTAATAATAATAAATAATAATAATAAATAATAATAATAAAAATAAATAATTATACAAATAGTTTTTAGGTATTTAAAAATAGGTCCGGGGTCCGATAAATTCCAGAAAAATTGCCCTAAGTCCAGTTTTCCATTTTACACCCAAAAATATTATTTTCATAATATTTTAATATTGTTTAATATCATTTAAAAATCATTGAATAATTAAAACCCTTATTTTAAATTGCAGAAAAATCCCAGAAAATTCCAGAAAATTGTGAAAAATCCAGTTTTAAAAATTTTGAAAAATCAGGGGTTTTACAATCTACCCCCCTTAAGAGGATTGCGTCCTCGCAATCAAAGAATAACCGGTCAACAGAGATGACGCGGTCGCGAGCATCGTTTGAAAACACATCACAAGAGACTTCAGGGAAGTACCGTTTCCCTAAAAATTGAAAGTTTACACTTTCCAGGAAGATCTAGTTAGAACTATAACTTTTATGAAAATCAGGTTGTTAACAAGTTGCAGATTACTAGGTTGGGGCTGTGGTCACGAACCAACGAGGTAAAACAAGACTAGAAACGGAAAAGCTACGAATCACTTACGCGCATTGGCTACTCCACGAGTCTGCGCGTACTCCACGGTCATCGTCAGGGCTTGCTCGCGTCCTTGCAGTCGTTTCTTCTGCTGTTGAGCCTGCTGGAAGAGTATTTCCTGGGGTATCAAGGGTGGCCTTGGCTGATACTCCGCAGGAGCTGGTGGTAGGACTTCTTGAACTTTCGCTTGCGGTGCTTCCAAGGCTGGAGAGGCTGTCCTCGGTATTGGTAACGCTTGCTGGTTACACTTTGGTGCTTTGTCCCGATGCTCAGGGCATTCCTTCAATAAATGCTGATTAGATCCGCAAATTATGCATAATCTCTTCTTTCGCCTGCACTCGTCTTCAGTATGGCCTCGCTTGCGACAATATGGACAAACATGTATTGTCCGTGGAAATGCTTCTGGAGGCTGGTGGACGTGAGGTCTTTTTGCAACTTCTCCTGGTTGCGCTGAAGTGGAAGTCCGTTTCAGACTAGTCTCTCTCCTGATGACGCGCTCAATGCGTCTCGCTGCAGCAAGGACGTCTGAGTACGAAGTAGGTGCAATGGATCCAATTAGTTTCTGTAGCTCAATGTTTAGTCCGTCGAAGAATTTCTCAGCCTTCTCTTCTTCTGTCGGGATCAATGTTGGGGCGAAGCGACTTAGACGAATGAACTCAGCGTTGTACTCTTCCACCGTCTTAGTATCCTGAGTGAGGTGATTAAACTTGTCCCGAAGTTCTGATCGAGCGACAGCTGGAATGTACATCTCTTGAAAGAGTCTAGAGAACTCTTCCCAAGTGACTCGGTCTGGTCCGAGCCGTGCTTCCTCAGATAGCCACCAGTGATGTGCATTGTCCGTCAACTGCATTCTTACGGCAGTCATCCAACGTTCCTTTGGGAGCTCAGCTGCTTCTAGTTGATGTTGAGTGTTGGTGAGCCACTCATGAACTTCAGTGGGCTCTTCCTTGCCTGAGAAGGTACGGGGCTTCAGCTGGCGAAAGTCGGTGATAGAGCCCGTCGTTGGCCGTCGTGCCTGCTCTAGTACGGTTACTAAGCTGCGACTCCAAGCCTCTTGTTGAGCTTGCACTATTGCATAGACCATTGAAAACATCTGTTGTCCGTCCATGGCCTGCCCTGGTAGGATTACGGGCATTGATGGAGTAACTGGCGTCGTTGGTGGAATGTCATCTTGCTGGATTCTCGGGGCATGTTGTTGAGCTGACTGTCCCTTATCCACTGGTGTTACTTCTTCTTCGTTGGTTATCTCAGCATCTCGTGGTGACGTTATGGGAGTCTCGTCGTTCGCTCGTGAATCCATAACCCTACAACCAAAACAAACAATAAGAGGCGCACAGGAATCAAGGCAGGATGCAAGTCAAGGAATTAATTCGAAGTCGATATGGATATCAAGAACGTTTCAAGCAAGTGGATGAGATCCTAAAAACTTATCCTATTTTATTTGCAGGCCTGTTCGGTCCCTGAGTTGAAACCGAACAATTTAGTCGTAGACCTGCATGGGCCACCACAAAAACCATGTCACGCCCCAGTCCCAAAAATGCCGAGGGACTGGAGGAGCGTGGCAATGGCCAGCAGCACGCACCGATGGACAACCCAATTTAATGGATCCATCAGGGCATGCTTAAGCTGTAGTCTAACAAGAATTAGGGTAGTTATTACAAGTCAAGGGTTATTCTAATCTCATCCACCACAGATAATCATAGATTAAAAGACAGAGTAATGCAAGTAGAAATAACTGTCAAATCTCAATAAATTCCTCGGGAAACAATCCGAGAATATGTCTGGTACAACAATGCAAATAGACAGGAAATAAACAACTGAAAATAGAAATAACTGACTACATACGGCCAATGCTCAGGAGCAGTCCTCTGGTACGATCTCTGCCTCAGATCCTGGTACAGCTCCTGGAAGTGCTCCTGTACGGGGTGTCTCTGGATGGAACTCCTCGGCTATACCTGGGGACATCATCCATTCCAGGTCCTCAGGGGACATAGCAAGGTACAGATAATACAAGCCAAATATAAGCAGTGCAGCAACAAATAAGCAATAGGGTAACTATGTAACCAGCTAAGTGATATGCAACATGAGAGCAGCACGAGAACTCAGGCTGAAACTACTACAAGCTCTGTGTCTGGGAGCCGGTAGCAGTGATATCATGAAGTTGTCTAGCTCTTAGTGAGACTAAGACGCCGGCATAATATAAAATCAACCTGTAGCCTGTGTGACTCTCCCCACCCAATGTAATCACGCATATCATGACCATAACGTCTCATGTCCATGTCAGCGGGATTATAACTAATGCAACAAGTCATAATGTCTATAAAGTATCTCTGTCAAGTCCTGTATCCTATACAGAATCACCATGAATATCTCAGGAAGACTCTGTCTCATGAATAGTGTCAAGTGTCCTGGGTTTAACAGTTTAACAAGTTTATTTGCATTTAACCAAGATTTCAGGCAAGTTCTATAACAAGAATTTATGCAATTTGGCAAGCTTTAATTGTCCACTGATGTATAAACAAGTCAAGGAAAATATGTAGCAAGCTGCAAAGTTGGCAAGGTACACTTGCCTGTGGTTCCGGCTATGTTTGCGGTTCTGACTTCGGCGGGAATTGCAGACGGTACTCCGGTTGCTGTAATAAACATCACCATCAGATCCAGAAAATATCAATCAGCTAGAAACGCCTGTCCTTGAGTCCAATTTGGAGACAAGGGCAGAAACGGCAGTTTCGGGCTAAAACGGGGTCCACCGGTGGGCCCGCTTTGCACCGAAAAATGCGTCAGGGTCAACGATCTCCAAATTCACCAAACTCAGTGTCAACAGGTCAGGAACGCTGATACGAACCCAACGGAACTTCCAGAATTGGATTCCGATGAGCCGTTCATAAAATCGCCCGTCGAGCGGGGCCTGTGGGGCCCACGACACGCGATTTCGTCAACGTTCTCAGAATCGAACCAAACTTGACCCACAGGACCAGCGTATTGCTACGAGTCCGATGGCGCAAGTTTCGTCTCGATCCGACGTGTGTACACAAAGTTAGATCGAATTGCAGAAAAGGCGGATACGGGGCGATGTCCGCGGATACGCGTTGATTCCGGTGCGCACGTACACCCGAATCAGCTTCCGCGAAAACCCACACGTCCGTATCGACGAGGCGCACGTATCTGTGAAGACCGCGCGCGACCAAGTCGTCCCGTTTGGCGGGGCGTACTCAGTTCCGGGGTGAAACAGGGTCTGGGTTTTTCCTGTTTTTAGATCGCGGTGTGCGATCACCACAGGACGCGATGCCCCGAACAGTTTGTCCGGACACCGAGAGGGTCATACAGGCTTCGCAACGCAATTTGCGGAATCGAAAACGGAGCTACGGATAAAAAGTTACGCGTACCTGAACATGACCGAAAAATCGAGTATCGTATTGTGTCCGACTCGACACAGGACACGTGTCCTGTGTCGGACACGGGGGATTAGGGTTTAGGGTTTAGGGCAACCCCTACGGCGGAGACGGCGGCTGAGGCGGAGGGCGGCTGGCCGGGCTGAGGCGGAGGGGGCCGGGGGCAGCTGGGCGGGTGCTGGCCGCCGGCGGCGGCGCCGGAGCGTGCGGGGACGGCCGCTGCTGCTGGAGAAGATGAGTCGGCGGCCGGCTGCGGGTCTGCTGCGGGGTGCCGGAGGGCGGAGGCGGAGGAGGGAGCTGCGGCGGGGCCTCGCGGGGGTGGCGCCGGTGGCTGACGGTGGCTGGCAGCGGCGCTGCGGGAGGTGGCGGGTCCGGGCGTCGACGGGGAGGGGATCCGGTGGTGGCTGGGTAGTCAGGCGGTGGGGGCTCGTCGGGGAGGGTTTAAATAGGGAGAGGGGCGGAGCTGCGGCCGCGGGGACGTGGCCAGCGCGCGGAGCGGCGGGCGGCGCGGGCGGCGGGTCCGGCGGAGGAAGCGGGCGAGTGGGGATGAGGGGGAACCGGGTCAGTCGGGCGGGTCTGGCTAGCGGGCGGGTCTGACCGACCCGACCCGACCCGCTAGCGGCGCGGGCTGGGCCGGCCCATTGGGCCTAACGGGCTGGGCCGGTCCATGGGTATTTAATAATAATAAATAATAATAATAAATAATAATAATAAAAATAAATAATTATACAAATAGTTTTTAGGTATTTAAAAATAGGTCCGGGGTCCGATAAATTCTAGAAAAATTGCCCTAAGTCCAGTTTTCCATTTTACACCCAAAAATATTATTTTCATAATATTTTAATATTGTTTAATATCATTTAAAAATCATTGAATAATTAAAACCCTTATTTTAAATTGCAGAAAAATCCCAGAAAATTCCAGAAAATTGTGAAAAATCCAGTTTTAAAAATTTTGAAAAATCAGGGGTTTTACAATCTACCCCCCTTAAGAGGATTGCGTCCTCGCAATCAAAGAATAACCGGTCAACAGAGATGACGCGGTCGCGAGCATCGTTTGAAAACACATCACAAGAGACTTCAGGGAAGTACCGTTTCCCTAAAAATTGAAAGTTTACACTTTCCAGGAAGATCTAGTTAGAACTATAACTTTTATGAAAATCAGGTTGTTAACAAGTTGCAGATTACTAGGTTGGGGCTGTGGTCACGAACCAACGAGGTAAAACAAGACTAGAAACGGAAAAGCTACGAATCACTTACGCGCATTGGCTACTCCACGAGTCTGCGCGTACTCCACGGTCATCGTCAGGGCTTGCTCGCGTCCTTGCAGTCGTTTCTTCTGCTGTTGAGCCTGCTGGAAGAGTATTTCCTGGGGTATCAAGGGTGGCCTTGGCTGATACTCCGCAGGAGCTGGTGGTAGGACTTCTTGAACTTTCGCTTGCGGTGCTTCCAAGGCTGGAGAGGCTGTCCTCGGTATTGGTAACGCTTGCTGGTTACACTTTGGTGCTTTGTCCCGATGCTCAGGGCATTCCTTCAATAAATGCTGATTAGATCCGCAAATTATGCATAATCTCTTCTTTCGCCTGCACTCGTCTTCAGTATGGCCTCGCTTGCGACAATATGGACAAACATGTATTGTCCGTGGAAATGCTTCTGGAGGCTGGTGGACGTGAGGTCTTTTTGCAACTTCTCCTGGTTGCGCTGAAGTGGAAGTCCGTTTCAGACTAGTCTCTCTCCTGATGACGCGCTCAATGCGTCTCGCTGCAGCAAGGACGTCTGAGTACGAAGTAGGTGCAATGGATCCAATTAGTTTCTGTAGCTCAATGTTTAGTCCGTCGAAGAATTTCTCAGCCTTCTCTTCTTCTGTCGGGATCAATGTTGGGGCGAAGCGACTTAGACGAATGAACTCAGCGTTGTACTCTTCCACCGTCTTAGTATCCTGAGTGAGGTGATTAAACTTGTCCCGAAGTTCTGATCGAGCGACAGCTGGAATGTACATCTCTTGAAAGAGTCTAGAGAACTCTTCCCAAGTGACTCGGTCTGGTCCGAGCCGTGCTTCCTCAGATAGCCACCAGTGATGTGCATTGTCCGTCAACTGCATTCTTACGGCAGTCATCCAACGTTCCTTTGGGAGCTCAGCTGCTTCTAGTTGATGTTGAGTGTTGGTGAGCCACTCATGAACTTCAGTGGGCTCTTCCTTGCCTGAGAAGGTACGGGGCTTCAGCTGGCGAAAGTCGGTGATAGAGCCCGTCGTTGGCCGTCGTGCCTGCTCTAGTACGGTTACTAAGCTGCGACTCCAAGCCTCTTATTGAGCTTGCACTATTGCATAGACCATTGAAAACATCTGCTGTCCGTCCATGGCCTGCCCTGGTAGGATTACGGGCATTGATGGAGTAACTGGCGTCGTTGGTGGAATGTCATCTTGCTGGATTCTCGGGGCATGTTGTTGAGCTGACTGTCCCTTATCCACTGGTGTTACTTCTTCTTCGTTGGTTATCTCAGCATCTCGTGGTGACGTTATGGGAGTCTCGTCGTTCGCTCGTGAATCCATAACCCTACAACCAAAACAAACAATAAGAGGCGCACAGGAATCAAGGCAGGATGCAAGTCAAGGAATTAATTCGAAGTCGATATGGATATCAAGAACGTTTCAAGCAAGTGGATGAGATCCTAAAAACTTATCCTATTTTATTTGCAGGCCTGTTCGGTCCCTGAGTTGAAACCGAACAATTTAGTCGTAGACCTGCATGGGCCACCACAAAAACCATGTCACGCCCCAGTCCCAAAAATGCCGAGGGACTGGAGGAGCGTGGCAATGGCCAGCAGCACGCACCGATGGACAACCCAATTTAATGGATCCATCAGGGCATGCTTAAGCTGTAGTCTAACAAGAATTAGGGTAGTTATTACAAGTCAAGGGTTATTCTAATCTCATCCACCACAGATAATCATAGATTAAAAGACAGAGTAATGCAAGTAGAAATAACTGTCAAATCTCAATAAATTCCTCGGGAAACAATCCGAGAATATGTCTGGTACAACAATGCAAATAGACAGGAAATAAACAACTGAAAATAGAAATAACTGACTACATACGGCCAATGCTCAGGAGCAGTCCTCTGGTACGATCTCTGCCTCAGATCCTGGTACAGCTCCTGGAAGTGCTCCTGTACGGGGTGTCTCTGGATGGAACTCCTCGGCTATACCTGGGGACATCATCCATTCCAGGTCCTCAGGGGACATAGCAAGGTACAGATAATATAAGCCAAATATAAGCAGTGCAGCAACAAATAAGCAATAGGGTAACTATGTAACCAGCTAAGTGATATGCAACATGAGAGCAGCACGAGAACTCAGGCTGAAACTACTACAAGCTCTGTGTCTGGGAGCCGGTAGCAGTGATATCATGAAGTTGTCTAGCTCTTAGTGAGACTAAGACGCCGGCATAATATAAAATCAACCTGTAGCCTGTGTGACTCTCCCCACCCAATGTAATCACGCATATCATGACCATAACGTCTCATGTCCATGTCAGCGGGATTATAACTAATGCAACAAGTCATAATGTCTATAAAGTATCTCTGTCAAGTCCTGTATCCTATACAGAATCACCATGAATATCTCAGGAAGACTCTGTCTCATGAATAGTGTCAAGTGTCCTGGGTTTAACAGTTTAACAAGTTTATTTGCATTTAACCAAGATTTCAGGCAAGTTCTATAACAAGAATTTATGCAATTTGGCAAGCTTTAATTGTCCACTGATGTATAAACAAGTCAAGGAAAATATGTAGCAAGCTGCAAAGTTGGCAAGGTACACTTGCCTGTGGTTCCGGCTATGTTTGCGGTTCTGACTTCGGCGGGAATTGCAGACGGTACTCCGGTTGCTGTAATAAACATCACCATCAGATCCAGAAAATATCAATCAGCTAGAAACGCCTGTCCTTGAGTCCAATTTGGAGACAAGGGCAGAAACGGCAGTTTCGGGCTAAAACGGGGTCCACCGGTGGGCCCGCTTTGCACCGAAAAATGCGTCAGGGTCAACGATCTCCAAATTCACCAAACTCAGTGTCAACAGGTCAGGAACGCTGATACGAACCCAACGGAACTTCCAGAATTGGATTCCGATGAGCCGTTCATAAAATCGCCCGTCGAGCGGGGCCTGTGGGGCCCACGACACGCGATTTCGTCAACGTTCTCAGAATCGAACCAAACTTGACCCACAGGACCAGCGTATTGCTACGAGTCCGATGGCGCAAGTTTCGTCTCGATCCGACGTGTGTACACAAAGTTAGATCGAATTGCAGAAAAGGCGGATACGGGGCGATGTCCGCGGATACGCGTTGATTCCGGTGCGCACGTACACCCGAATCAGCTTCCGCGAAAACCCACACGTCCGTATCGACGAGGCGCACGTATCTGTGAAGACCGCGCGCGACCAAGTCGTCCCGTTTGGCGGGGCGTACTCAGTTCCGGGGTGAAACAGGGTCTGGGTTTTTCCTGTTTTTAGATCGCGGTGTGCGATCACCACAGGACGCGATGCCCCGAACAGTTTGTCCGGACACCGAGAGGGTCATACAGGCTTCGCAACGCAATTTGCGGAATCGAAAACGGAGCTACGGATAAAAAGTTACGCGTACCTGAACATGACCGAAAAATCGAGTATCGTATTGTGTCCGACTCGACACAGGACACGTGTCCTGTGTCGGACACGGGGGATTAGGGTTTAGGGTTTAGGGCAACCCCTACGGCGGAGACGGCGGCTGAGGCGGAGGGCGGCTGGCCGGGCTGAGGCGGAGGGGGCCGGGGGCAGCTGGGCGGGTGCTGGCCGCCGGCGGCGGCGCCGGAGCGTGCGGGGACGGCCGCTGCTGCTGGAGAAGATGAGTCGGCGGCCGGCTGCGGGTCTGCTGCGGGGTGCCGGAGGGCGGAGGCGGAGGAGGGAGCTGCGGCGGGGCCTCGCGGGGGTGGCGCCGGTGGCTGACGGTGGCTGGCAGCGGCGCTGCGGGAGGTGGCGGGTCCGGGCGTCGACGGGGAGGGGATCCGGTGGTGGCTGGGTAGTCAGGCGGTGGGGGCTCGTCGGGGAGGGTTTAAATAGGGAGAGGGGCGGAGCTGCGGCCGCGGGGACGTGGCCAGCGCGCGGAGCGGCGGGCGGCGCGGGCGGCGGGTCCGGCGGAGGAAGCGGGCGAGTGGGGATGAGGGGGAACCGGGTCAGTCGGGCGGGTCTGGCTAGCGGGCGGGTCTGACCGACCCGACCCGACCCGCTAGCGGCGCGGGCTGGGCCGGCCCATTGGGCCTAACGGGCTGGGCCGGTCCATGGGTATTTAATAATAATAAATAATAATAATAAATAATAATAATAAAAATAAATAATTATACAAATAGTTTTTAGGTATTTAAAAATAGGTCCGGGGTCCGATAAATTCCAGAAAAATTGCCCTAAGTCCAGTTTTCCATTTTACACCCAAAAATATTATTTTCATAATATTTTAATATTGTTTAATATCATTTAAAAATCATTGAATAATTAAAACCCTTATTTTAAATTGCAGAAAAATCCCAGAAAATTCCAGAAAATTGTGAAAAATCCAGTTTTAAAAATTTTGAAAAATCAGGGGTTTTACAATCTACCCCCCTTAAGAGGATTGCGTCCTCGCAATCAAAGAATAACCGGTCAACAGAGATGACGCGGTCGCGAGCATCGTTTGAAAACACATCACAAGAGACTTCAGGGAAGTACCGTTTCCCTAAAAATTGAAAGTTTACACTTTCCAGGAAGATCTAGTTAGAACTATAACTTTTATGAAAATCAGGTTGTTAACAAGTTGCAGATTACTAGGTTGGGGCTGTGGTCACGAACCAACGAGGTAAAACAAGACTAGAAACGGAAAAGCTACGAATCACTTACGCGCATTGGCTACTCCACGAGTCTGCGCGTACTCCACGGTCATCGTCAGGGCTTGCTCGCGTCCTTGCAGTCGTTTCTTCTGCTGTTGAGCCTGCTGGAAGAGTATTTCCTGGGGTATCAAGGGTGGCCTTGGCTGATACTCCGCAGGAGCTGGTGGTAGGACTTCTTGAACTTTCGCTTGCGGTGCTTCCAAGGCTGGAGAGGCTGTCCTCGGTATTGGTAACGCTTGCTGGTTACACTTTGGTGCTTTGTCCCGATGCTCAGGGCATTCCTTCAATAAATGCTGATTAGATCCGCAAATTATGCATAATCTCTTCTTTCGCCTGCACTCGTCTTCAGTATGGCCTCGCTTGCGACAATATGGACAAACATGTATTGTCCGTGGAAATGCTTCTGGAGGCTGGTGGACGTGAGGTCTTTTTGCAACTTCTCCTGGTTGCGCTGAAGTGGAAGTCCGTTTCAGACTAGTCTCTCTCCTGATGACGCGCTCAATGCGTCTCGCTGCAGCAAGGACGTCTGAGTACGAAGTAGGTGCAATGGATCCAATTAGTTTCTGTAGCTCAATGTTTAGTCCGTCGAAGAATTTCTCAGCCTTCTCTTCTTCTGTCGGGATCAATGTTGGGGCGAAGCGACTTAGACGAATGAACTCAGCGTTGTACTCTTCCACCGTCTTAGTATCCTGAGTGAGGTGATTAAACTTGTCCCGAAGTTCTGATCGAGCGACAGCTGGAATGTACATCTCTTGAAAGAGTCTAGAGAACTCTTCCCAAGTGACTCGGTCTGGTCCGAGCCGTGCTTCCTCAGATAGCCACCAGTGATGTGCATTGTCCGTCAACTGCATTCTTACGGCAGTCATCCAACGTTCCTTTGGGAGCTCAGCTGCTTCTAGTTGATGTTGAGTGTTGGTGAGCCACTCATGAACTTCAGTGGGCTCTTCCTTGCCTGAGAAGGTACGGGGCTTCAGCTGGCGAAAGTCGGTGATAGAGCCCGTCGTTGGCCGTCGTGCCTGCTCTAGTACGGTTACTAAGCTGCGACTCCAAGCCTCTTATTGAGCTTGCACTATTGCATAGACCATTGAAAACATCTGCTGTCCGTCCATGGCCTGCCCTGGTAGGATTACGGGCATTGATGGAGTAACTGGCGTCGTTGGTGGAATGTCATCTTGCTGGATTCTCGGGGCATGTTGTTGAGCTGACTGTCCCTTATCCACTGGTGTTACTTCTTCTTCGTTGGTTATCTCAGCATCTCGTGGTGACGTTATGGGAGTCTCGTCGTTCGCTCGTGAATCCATAACCCTACAACCAAAACAAACAATAAGAGGCGCACAGGAATCAAGGCAGGATGCAAGTCAAGGAATTAATTCGAAGTCGATATGGATATCAAGAACGTTTCAAGCAAGTGGATGAGATCCTAAAAACTTATCCTATTTTATTTGCAGGCCTGTTCGGTCCCTGAGTTGAAACCGAACAATTTAGTCGTAGACCTGCATGGGCCACCACAAAAACCATGTCACGCCCCAGTCCCAAAAATGCCGAGGGACTGGAGGAGCGTGGCAATGGCCAGCAGCACGCACCGATGGACAACCCAATTTAATGGATCCATCAGGGCATGCTTAAGCTGTAGTCTAACAAGAATTAGGGTAGTTATTACAAGTCAAGGGTTATTCTAATCTCATCCACCACAGATAATCATAGATTAAAAGACAGAGTAATGCAAGTAGAAATAACTGTCAAATCTCAATAAATTCCTCGGGAAACAATCCGAGAATATGTCTGGTACAACAATGCAAATAGACAGGAAATAAACAACTGAAAATAGAAATAACTGACTACATACGGCCAATGCTCAGGAGCAGTCCTCTGGTACGATCTCTGCCTCAGATCCTGGTACAGCTCCTGGAAGTGCTCCTGTACGGGGTGTCTCTGGATGGAACTCCTCGGCTATACCTGGGGACATCATCCATTCCAGGTCCTCAGGGGACATAGCAAGGTACAGATAATATAAGCCAAATATAAGCAGTGCAGCAACAAATAAGCAATAGGGTAACTATGTAACCAGCTAAGTGATATGCAACATGAGAGCAGCACGAGAACTCAGGCTGAAACTACTACAAGCTCTGTGTCTGGGAGCCGGTAGCAGTGATATCATGAAGTTGTCTAGCTCTTAGTGAGACTAAGACGCCGGCATAATATAAAATCAACCTGTAGCCTGTGTGACTCTCCCCACCCAATGTAATCACGCATATCATGACCATAACGTCTCATGTCCATGTCAGCGGGATTATAACTAATGCAACAAGTCATAATGTCTATAAAGTATCTCTGTCAAGTCCTGTATCCTATACAGAATCACCATGAATATCTCAGGAAGACTCTGTCTCATGAATAGTGTCAAGTGTCCTGGGTTTAACAGTTTAACAAGTTTATTTGCATTTAACCAAGATTTCAGGCAAGTTCTATAACAAGAATTTATGCAATTTGGCAAGCTTTAATTGTCCACTGATGTATAAACAAGTCAAGGAAAATATGTAGCAAGCTGCAAAGTTGGCAAGGTACACTTGCCTGTGGTTCCGGCTATGTTTGCGGTTCTGACTTCGGCGGGAATTGCAGACGGTACTCCGGTTGCTGTAATAAACATCACCATCAGATCCAGAAAATATCAATCAGCTAGAAACGCCTGTCCTTGAGTCCAATTTGGAGACAAGGGCAGAAACGGCAGTTTCGGGCTAAAACGGGGTCCACCGGTGGGCCCGCTTTGCACCGAAAAATGCGTCAGGGTCAACGATCTCCAAATTCACCAAACTCAGTGTCAACAGGTCAGGAACGCTGATACGAACCCAACGGAACTTCCAGAATTGGATTCCGATGAGCCGTTCATAAAATCGCCCGTCGAGCGGGGCCTGTGGGGCCCACGACACGCGATTTCGTCAACGTTCTCAGAATCGAACCAAACTTGACCCACAGGACCAGCGTATTGCTACGAGTCCGATGGCGCAAGTTTCGTCTCGATCCGACGTGTGTACACAAAGTTAGATCGAATTGCAGAAAAGGCGGATACGGGGCGATGTCCGCGGATACGCGTTGATTCCGGTGCGCACGTACACCCGAATCAGCTTCCGCGAAAACCCACACGTCCGTATCGACGAGGCGCACGTATCTGTGAAGACCGCGCGCGACCAAGTCGTCCCGTTTGGCGGGGCGTACTCAGTTCCGGGGTGAAACAGGGTCTGGGTTTTTCCTGTTTTTAGATCGCGGTGTGCGATCACCACAGGACGCGATGCCCCGAACAGTTTGTCCGGACACCGAGAGGGTCATACAGGCTTCGCAACGCAATTTGCGGAATCGAAAACGGAGCTACGGATAAAAAGTTACGCGTACCTGAACATGACCGAAAAATCGAGTATCGTATTGTGTCCGACTCGACACAGGACACGTGTCCTGTGTCGGACACGGGGGATTAGGGTTTAGGGTTTAGGGCAACCCCTACGGCGGAGACGGCGGCTGAGGCGGAGGGCGGCTGGCCGGGCTGAGGCGGAGGGGGCCGGGGGCAGCTGGGCGGGTGCTGGCCGCCGGCGGCGGCGCCGGAGCGTGCGGGGACGGCCGCTGCTGCTGGAGAAGATGAGTCGGCGGCCGGCTGCGGGTCTGCTGCGGGGTGCCGGAGGGCGGAGGCGGAGGAGGGAGCTGCGGCGGGGCCTCGCGGGGGTGGCGCCGGTGGCTGACGGTGGCTGGCAGCGGCGCTGCGGGAGGTGGCGGGTCCGGGCGTCGACGGGGAGGGGATCCGGTGGTGGCTGGGTAGTCAGGCGGTGGGGGCTCGTCGGGGAGGGTTTAAATAGGGAGAGGGGCGGAGCTGCGGCCGCGGGGACGTGGCCAGCGCGCGGAGCGGCGGGCGGCGCGGGCGGCGGGTCCGGCGGAGGAAGCGGGCGAGTGGGGATGAGGGGGAACCGGGTCAGTCGGGCGGGTCTGGCTAGCGGGCGGGTCTGACCGACCCGACCCGACCCGCTAGCGGCGCGGGCTGGGCCGGCCCATTGGGCCTAACGGGCTGGGCCGGTCCATGGGTATTTAATAATAATAAATAATAATAATAAATAATAATAATAAAAATAAATAATTATACAAATAGTTTTTAGGTATTTAAAAATAGGTCCGGGGTCCGATAAATTCCAGAAAAATTGCCCTAAGTCCAGTTTTCCATTTTACACCCAAAAATATTATTTTCATAATATTTTAATATTGTTTAATATCATTTAAAAATCATTGAATAATTAAAACCCTTATTTTAAATTGCAGAAAAATCCCAGAAAATTCCAGAAAATTGTGAAAAATCCAGTTTTAAAAATTTTGAAAAATCAGGGGTTTTACAATCTACCCCCCTTAAGAGGATTGCGTCCTCGCAATCAAAGAATAACCGGTCAACAGAGATGACGCGGTCGCGAGCATCGTTTGAAAACACATCACAAGAGACTTCAGGGAAGTACCGTTTCCCTAAAAATTGAAAGTTTACACTTTCCAGGAAGATCTAGTTAGAACTATAACTTTTATGAAAATCAGGTTGTTAACAAGTTGCAGATTACTAGGTTGGGGCTGTGGTCACGAACCAACGAGGTAAAACAAGACTAGAAACGGAAAAGCTACGAATCACTTACGCGCATTGGCTACTCCACGAGTCTGCGCGTACTCCACGGTCATCGTCAGGGCTTGCTCGCGTCCTTGCAGTCGTTTCTTCTGCTGTTGAGCCTGCTGGAAGAGTATTTCCTGGGGTATCAAGGGTGGCCTTGGCTGATACTCCGCAGGAGCTGGTGGTAGGACTTCTTGAACTTTCGCTTGCGGTGCTTCCAAGGCTGGAGAGGCTGTCCTCGGTATTGGTAACGCTTGCTGGTTACACTTTGGTGCTTTGTCCCGATGCTCAGGGCATTCCTTCAATAAATGCTGATTAGATCCGCAAATTATGCATAATCTCTTCTTTCGCCTGCACTCGTCTTCAGTATGGCCTCGCTTGCGACAATATGGACAAACATGTATTGTCCGTGGAAATGCTTCTGGAGGCTGGTGGACGTGAGGTCTTTTTGCAACTTCTCCTGGTTGCGCTGAAGTGGAAGTCCGTTTCAGACTAGTCTCTCTCCTGATGACGCGCTCAATGCGTCTCGCTGCAGCAAGGACGTCTGAGTACGAAGTAGGTGCAATGGATCCAATTAGTTTCTGTAGCTCAATGTTTAGTCCGTCGAAGAATTTCTCAGCCTTCTCTTCTTCTGTCGGGATCAATGTTGGGGCGAAGCGACTTAGACGAATGAACTCAGCGTTGTACTCTTCCACCGTCTTAGTATCCTGAGTGAGGTGATTAAACTTGTCCCGAAGTTCTGATCGAGCGACAGCTGGAATGTACATCTCTTGAAAGAGTCTAGAGAACTCTTCCCAAGTGACTCGGTCTGGTCCGAGCCGTGCTTCCTCAGATAGCCACCAGTGATGTGCATTGTCCGTCAACTGCATTCTTACGGCAGTCATCCAACGTTCCTTTGGGAGCTCAGCTGCTTCTAGTTGATGTTGAGTGTTGGTGAGCCACTCATGAACTTCAGTGGGCTCTTCCTTGCCTGAGAAGGTACGGGGCTTCAGCTGGCGAAAGTCGGTGATAGAGCCCGTCGTTGGCCGTCGTGCCTGCTCTAGTACGGTTACTAAGCTGCGACTCCAAGCCTCTTATTGAGCTTGCACTATTGCATAGACCATTGAAAACATCTGCTGTCCGTCCATGGCCTGCCCTGGTAGGATTACGGGCATTGATGGAGTAACTGGCGTCGTTGGTGGAATGTCATCTTGCTGGATTCTCGGGGCATGTTGTTGAGCTGACTGTCCCTTATCCACTGGTGTTACTTCTTCTTCGTTGGTTATCTCAGCATCTCGTGGTGACGTTATGGGAGTCTCGTCGTTCGCTCGTGAATCCATAACCCTACAACCAAAACAAACAATAAGAGGCGCACAGGAATCAAGGCAGGATGCAAGTCAAGGAATTAATTCGAAGTCGATATGGATATCAAGAACGTTTCAAGCAAGTGGATGAGATCCTAAAAACTTATCCTATTTTATTTGCAGGCCTGTTCGGTCCCTGAGTTGAAACCGAACAATTTAGTCGTAGACCTGCATGGGCCACCACAAAAACCATGTCACGCCCCAGTCCCAAAAATGCCGAGGGACTGGAGGAGCGTGGCAATGGCCAGCAGCACGCACCGATGGACAACCCAATTTAATGGATCCATCAGGGCATGCTTAAGCTGTAGTCTAACAAGAATTAGGGTAGTTATTACAAGTCAAGGGTTATTCTAATCTCATCCACCACAGATAATCATAGATTAAAAGACAGAGTAATGCAAGTAGAAATAACTGTCAAATCTCAATAAATTCCTCGGGAAACAATCCGAGAATATGTCTGGTACAACAATGCAAATAGACAGGAAATAAACAACTGAAAATAGAAATAACTGACTACATACGGCCAATGCTCAGGAGCAGTCCTCTGGTACGATCTCTGCCTCAGATCCTGGTACAGCTCCTGGAAGTGCTCCTGTACGGGGTGTCTCTGGATGGAACTCCTCGGCTATACCTGGGGACATCATCCATTCCAGGTCCTCAGGGGACATAGCAAGGTACAGATAATATAAGCCAAATATAAGCAGTGCAGCAACAAATAAGCAATAGGGTAACTATGTAACCAGCTAAGTGATATGCAACATGAGAGCAGCACGAGAACTCAGGCTGAAACTACTACAAGCTCTGTGTCTGGGAGCCGGTAGCAGTGATATCATGAAGTTGTCTAGCTCTTAGTGAGACTAAGACGCCGGCATAATATAAAATCAACCTGTAGCCTGTGTGACTCTCCCCACCCAATGTAATCACGCATATCATGACCATAACGTCTCATGTCCATGTCAGCGGGATTATAACTAATGCAACAAGTCATAATGTCTATAAAGTATCTCTGTCAAGTCCTGTATCCTATACAGAATCACCATGAATATCTCAGGAAGACTCTGTCTCATGAATAGTGTCAAGTGTCCTGGGTTTAACAGTTTAACAAGTTTATTTGCATTTAACCAAGATTTCAGGCAAGTTCTATAACAAGAATTTATGCAATTTGGCAAGCTTTAATTGTCCACTGATGTATAAACAAGTCAAGGAAAATATGTAGCAAGCTGCAAAGTTGGCAAGGTACACTTGCCTGTGGTTCCGGCTATGTTTGCGGTTCTGACTTCGGCGGGAATTGCAGACGGTACTCCGGTTGCTGTAATAAACATCACCATCAGATCCAGAAAATATCAATCAGCTAGAAACGCCTGTCCTTGAGTCCAATTTGGAGACAAGGGCAGAAACGGCAGTTTCGGGCTAAAACGGGGTCCACCGGTGGGCCCGCTTTGCACCGAAAAATGCGTCAGGGTCAACGATCTCCAAATTCACCAAACTCAGTGTCAACAGGTCAGGAACGCTGATACGAACCCAACGGAACTTCCAGAATTGGATTCCGATGAGCCGTTCATAAAATCGCCCGTCGAGCGGGGCCTGTGGGGCCCACGACACGCGATTTCGTCAACGTTCTCAGAATCGAACCAAACTTGACCCACAGGACCAGCGTATTGCTACGAGTCCGATGGCGCAAGTTTCGTCTCGATCCGACGTGTGTACACAAAGTTAGATCGAATTGCAGAAAAGGCGGATACGGGGCGATGTCCGCGGATACGCGTTGATTCCGGTGCGCACGTACACCCGAATCAGCTTCCGCGAAAACCCACACGTCCGTATCGACGAGGCGCACGTATCTGTGAAGACCGCGCGCGACCAAGTCGTCCCGTTTGGCGGGGCGTACTCAGTTCCGGGGTGAAACAGGGTCTGGGTTTTTCCTGTTTTTAGATCGCGGTGTGCGATCACCACAGGACGCGATGCCCCGAACAGTTTGTCCGGACACCGAGAGGGTCATACAGGCTTCGCAACGCAATTTGCGGAATCGAAAACGGAGCTACGGATAAAAAGTTACGCGTACCTGAACATGACCGAAAAATCGAGTATCGTATTGTGTCCGACTCGACACAGGACACGTGTCCTGTGTCGGACACGGGGGATTAGGGTTTAGGGTTTAGGGCAACCCCTACGGCGGAGACGGCGGCTGAGGCGGAGGGCGGCTGGCCGGGCTGAGGCGGAGGGGGCCGGGGGCAGCTGGGCGGGTGCTGGCCGCCGGCGGCGGCGCCGGAGCGTGCGGGGACGGCCGCTGCTGCTGGAGAAGATGAGTCGGCGGCCGGCTGCGGGTCTGCTGCGGGGTGCCGGAGGGCGGAGGCGGAGGAGGGAGCTGCGGCGGGGCCTCGCGGGGGTGGCGCCGGTGGCTGACGGTGGCTGGCAGCGGCGCTGCGGGAGGTGGCGGGTCCGGGCGTCGACGGGGAGGGGATCCGGTGGTGGCTGGGTAGTCAGGCGGTGGGGGCTCGTCGGGGAGGGTTTAAATAGGGAGAGGGGCGGAGCTGCGGCCGCGGGGACGTGGCCAGCGCGCGGAGCGGCGGGCGGCGCGGGCGGCGGGTCCGGCGGAGGAAGCGGGCGAGTGGGGATGAGGGGGAACCGGGTCAGTCGGGCGGGTCTGGCTAGCGGGCGGGTCTGACCGACCCGACCCGACCCGCTAGCGGCGCGGGCTGGGCCGGCCCATTGGGCCTAACGGGCTGGGCCGGTCCATGGGTATTTAATAATAATAAATAATAATAATAAATAATAATAATAAAAATAAATAATTATACAAATAGTTTTTAGGTATTTAAAAATAGGTCCGGGGTCCGATAAATTCCAGAAAAATTGCCCTAAGTCCAGTTTTCCATTTTACACCCAAAAATATTATTTTCATAATATTTTAATATTGTTTAATATCATTTAAAAATCATTGAATAATTAAAACCCTTATTTTAAATTGCAGAAAAATCCCAGAAAATTCCAGAAAATTGTGAAAAATCCAGTTTTAAAAATTTTGAAAAATCAGGGGTTTTACACACGAGAAGTTATGCGCTCTTAAGAAGAACCACACTTGAGAACTGGTAAAACTGCCAGAGGAGAAGAGGGCAGTCGTATGCAAGTGAATATTTACTGTGAAGCAGAACCCAGATGAAAAAGTAGAGCACTATAAGGCTCGACTGGTGGCAAAAGGATACAGTCAGACGTACGATATTGACTATGATGAGATATTTGCACCAGTGGCGAAGATGAGCACCGTCAGGACCCTGATTTCTTTGGCAGCGAATGGTGGATGGAAGCTACACCAACTGGATGTGAAGAATGCGTATCTTCATGGGGATCTAGTGAAGGAAGTATACATGGAGATACCACCAGAATTTTGTACCGATAAGACAGTGGACAAGGTCTGCAGGTTAAAAAAAATTCTCTATGGACTGAAGTAGTCTCCTCGAGCGTGGTTTGACAGATTCAGGAGGGCGATGATAAGGATGGGATATCAGCAGATCAATGCTGATCATACTGTGTTCTTTCGTCGGAGTGGAGGCCACATCACCATGCTTGTGGTGTATGTGGACGATATGATTATCACAGGAGATGATGAGCAGGAGATTGCCCGACTCAAGGGGAAGCTTGTCAATGAGTTCGAGGTGAAGGACATTGGCCTTCTTTGGTACTTCCTTGGGATTGAGATTGCTCGAGAAGCAGAGATGATTGTTCTTTCTCAGATGAAGTATACGCTGGACCTTCTCACAGAGACATGGATGTTGGGATGCAGACCTGCAGCGACGCCGATCAACCAGGGGTTCAGGCTGTGTGCTGAGGCTGGAGAACCAGTTGACCGAGATAGATACCAGCGACTGGTGGGCAAGTTAATCTATTTGAGCCACACACGTCCCGATATCTGCTTTGCAGTCAGTGTGGTGAGCCGCTACATGCATGACCCAAGGAATGGCCATATGAACGCAGTGTAACAGATTCTGAGATACTTGAAGGGTGCCCCCGAAAAGTGGTTGATATTCAGGAAGAATGATCACTTGAGCATCGAGGGCTACTATGACTCTGACTGGGCTAACTGTACTAATGATAGGAGGTCTACCTCGGGCTATTGCATATTTATAGGAGGCAACTTGGTCTCTTGGAGGAGTAAGAAGCAGTCGGTGGTGGCCAGATCGACAGCTGAAGCGGAGTACATAGCTATGGCCTTGGGAGTTGCAGAGCTGCTATGACTGAAGAGTATGCTGGTGGAGCTGAAGTTGGATCAAGGAGCCAAGATGAAGCTGTGGTGTGACAACCAGTCAGCCATCAGTATCGCCAACAATCCAGTGCAGCATGACAGGACCAAACACATCGAGATCGATAGATTCTTCATCAAGGAGAAGTTGGACCGTGGACTACTGGAGCTAGGTCATGTTCCAACCAAGGAGCAGGTAGCAGACAGTATGACTAAGGGACTTAAATCTGCAGATATGATTAGAAGATGTGACAATATGGGCTTAGTGAATAGCTTTCGTCCATCTTGAAAATGAGTGTTGGTATATTAGAATATTCTTGGTATATTTGTTGGTATATTAGAATATTCTTGGTACATTTATTGGAATATTGGAATATTTTACATGAGGTTTTAATAGGATATTAATGTAAGATGAATGATTGTAAGACTATAAATAGCAAAGAGATTATCAATAAAAAATATAATAATTATTCTAAAATATTTTACACTTTATTTTAAAATATTTATGTCCATACTACGGTAATTTTGACCGGATCCGACTCGGTTCAACAGAATTTGACGCAGATCTAGCTTTGAGTAGACATGTCTAGTCTCCAGAGTAGTCATAACCCTCTAAACTGTTTGGTTATGTGTAACTGAAAATTACTTACAGTATTTATTATTATAATTGAAGTTGTAGTCAAAACTACTGTATTAACTGCTACAAGAATTAATGTATGTATTACATTTTTTTTTTTCTTTTCATAAATGGTTATGCTTACAACCAAGTAAACATAAAAATTTGTCCTACATTCCCTTTATTGTTTCGTCCTTCTCCGTCGGACACGAACTTGCATGCGTGGCAAATAGTACGGTTGTATAAGATTAATGTTTAGTTCCAATAGTAACACGCATAAGACTATCGGGTTTTGCATAAACAATATCCGGACCCGACCCGTTAAGGGAAACAGGAGGGGATAAATTTGTAACAACAACCGAATTCCGGGTCACATTCATCAATCTTGATAGCTAGCTAACTTTATTGCTTTAGTAGTGGACAAATTCTATTGTGTTCATATGCCAGCCGCAGATTTCCTTCTATTCACATGTTCCTCTCAATCCCAGCCGTCCATCGATGAAAAAGGACGTCTGAGATGACGTATTTGTAGGGCCATGAAAGAGTCCTCTGTGGTTGATGGTCTCCCGAGCCTATTCTCCTCGTGAATGAAAAAAAACAAGAATAAATGAGAAACAACAACTAACGTATTCATCAAACAAAGCCAAAGACCTCTCATTTTTTTAAATGATGGATTTAAATTAAAAAAAATTTAATTATCTTCTATTTTTTTATCATATTTAAAGGTATATCCTACATTATTTGCATAATGTATATATTTTTTTATTTTTGACAAAATTCGTCCAAAAATAACGATCAATCTATTTGACCAAAAAAATTGGACGAACATACTCCCGTATTCTTTCTTTCCTCTCACCGTCTCCCTCCCTCTTCCTACCGCGACCGCCGCCGTCGACCCCCTTCCCCCCTTCCCCGCCACCGACCGTGTTTCCTCCCACCCCGCCACAACCCCCCCTCCCCCACCCCGCTCTCCGGGCGCTCGCTGTCGTGCTCGTCGTGTGCTCGCCGCCGCCGTTCCGTGCCCTTGTCGCCGTTCGCCTCGTCGCGACGACGGCTGTTGCTGCTACCTGCCACTGTGGCGCTGCTGCGGGGGCAGGGGAGGTGAAGGGGGGGGGGGGGGGGGGAGAGGGCGGGGGATGGGGTAGCGGGGACGAGGGCGGCTGGCGGTGGCGGGGAGGAGGAAAGAGGAAGAAGAAAATAGAAAGGATATATTTGTCAAAAAAAATTTGGTCGAATTGATTGAACGTCATTTTTGAACGAATTCTGGAAGAACATGTACATTATGGAAACAATGTGAAATACACCATTAAATATGGTAAAAAAAAATGAAGGATCAGTCAAAATTTCTCTTAAAATAACTCTTTAATTATGTTGCATAAGATTATGAGGTTATAATATCCTACCTATATTTTTGGCCCTTGAATATCAACTAGAAATTGCACAATTGCACCTGTGTTTTTTTTACTTTTTAAATATATATTGGATCCAAAATTTATTTTTAAATAATATAAAATATTTTAAAGTTTATTTTTTAGTTTGTGAATATTTATTGTTTAGTTATATTAACATAGTATAAAATATTTTGAAGTAAGTTTACTTTTTAAAAGATTAATGCTAATTGTAGTTGTAATTGTGACATTGGAATATAAAAGTTCTACGGTGAAATCTATTTTTTTTTAAATTATATATAATAAATGAGAAACAATCACGAATCTAGGATTTGAAATTGGAAAGAGCTACAATAAAATTTAAATCTAACTATATATAAATATACTAGATATATATTTAAAATATAATAGAAAATAAAATAAAAAAGAAAAGAAACCAAACAATGGTAACTACAAAATTATTCACATATCACACATGGCAGTTGTCCCCAAAAAAAGCTTCATAGAATATAACACATCTATTATCCAATTATAACCTCTCTTTTTTGGTGAGATTGACATATACTTATCCCACTACCCATAGCCATATATCATTATTATGATATGATACAACATTACTATGGTCTAGGTAGCTCAATCAGGAAATGAAATGGTGCAACAACAAAATATCATCATTTTTTGCAAAGAAAATAAGCACATGTTTGGGGGTGTTTACTGCAAAAGTGACAAGAATGGCAATTTGGTAACTCCACTGAGGAAATAAGTCTATATAATGACACCACAGAGAATCACGCCAAGGTCATCCAAGTCCGAACAATTTGCCGACAATAAACAGAGAGAGAGAGAGAGAGAGAGAGCAATGGCAGCGGCAGGAGCGGAAGCAGTGATCAGCTGCCACACCAAGGATGAATGGACCAAGCAACTCGAACAGGCTAACGTTGCCAAGAAGCTGGTATAATATTATGTTTGTTTCTATTCTTGATTTTGAAAAAATATATATGTTGATTATTTTTTATTTTTTTTGTTAATGATCGGTATTTCTTAGATTTGATGATCTTGTCTTATGTTAGATTATCTGGATCTGATGATTGTATTGATTTTCTTTATCTTCTCTTTGTTCTTTTTTGGGGGTAATTTCGTAAGATGAGTATACTTATTATTATTATTATTATTATTATTATTATTATTATTATTATTATTAATGAATCAAGTTTCATTTATCTTGGTCTAATGATGAGGAGGAAGGAAACAACGAGATGGTAGATTGTAATTAGTAAAAAGAATTTAATGATCTTTTTTGTAAAAATAGATATTTATAGTGATAAAGGGACAAATCTACAGGGGTTTTATGATAGATGTAACGGAAAGTTTGAAAGAAGGTATTAACTTAGGTTTGATTGGCAACGGTGTTTTCACCGTTATTTTTGGGAGTTTTTTGAACCGGTTAAAAAGACCCTTTTAAGTACTGGTTTTGGTCGGTCAAAATCCCTAAACAATCTAGTGTAGTATAATTTTGAGTGTTATAACTACTACCTAAAAATAAAATAGTCTTATTATATTGGCGATGATATAATCTTGATTTGGAGAACTTTTGTTTATATATTGTTCGTTAGTTTTATTCTTTTGTTTATATATGGGCATATAGGTTTTATTATTTTTCTTTATATATGGTCATATGGTTAATTTTATTCTTTTAGGGTCTGCTTGGCAGTATTAGGGGTAGCGGTTATGAGGTATTTTTTAGAGTACTGGTTATGAGGGGTCCGGTTTTGGATGGTTTTAAGTAATGACTTTTAAACTAGTCCAATCCTTGCTTGGTAATTCATTAACTGAAAGCTTTTTAATGAATTAAATTATCTATATGTCCATATATAAATAAAATAATAAAAATACATGGAATAATAAAAATAACACATGAAACAATAAAAACACATAAAATAATAGAAACGTCTGAATGACAATACGAGAGAAAATGTTTAAGAACTTACCGAAAAAATAGCTATAGCTTGGAAGAAATAGAAAGCACATTTGATCAAAATAATAGAAATACATGAAATAATAGAAACGACTGGATGAAAATATGAAGAGAAAGATTTTAATAATTTATTGGAAAAAGTAGCCGTAGTTTGGAAGCATTAGAAGGAAAATATAGATGAAAAAGAAAAAATAGGATATGGTATTATAGTCTTTTGAAAAACTTTCGAAACCGCTTGCCAAGCATGAGTTGGACTGAAAAAACTTTGAGAATCGTTCGCCAAGTATGAGTTTGATTGGTTTAAACCAGGGCCTCTGTCCAGGATGTTGGGTTGTCCTAGCCGGAGCTAATTTTGGTTGACGCTTGACCTAAAAACCATATAAAATCATGTCATAACCAACTAATACAATTATAGATCCTAAATATTCCTTTATATGTTTTCATACCATATGAAAACAATGAGAAGATTTTGCTGCAACTTGTTTAAGTTCAATTTTAAAGTAATAGTTTTGGGAGTATGGATATAAATTTGGTTTACCTATTCACATGCTCATCTTTATTCACATGCTCATCCTTGATCGAGGTGTCCTCATTTTGGAGGCTAATTATGGGGGTATAGAGAAAGTAAGATTGTGTTATCGCTTAATAAATGACGACTACCACATGAGGCTAGTTATGGTGGTATACCAGAAAGTAATACGACTTGTCAAAAAGGTCAATTAAGAATCGATCCAAACCATTGTGTAAGACCAAGCTATATTGAAACTGAAAGCCCGTAAAAAGATCCCATGCATTCAAAAACATCTAGAAGAAGAATAATCCATGAATATTCTCTATGAGCCCATTGTTTGGGTTATTTGGTAAAGATACCAATTTGTCATCCAAGACACTAAATGTCTTTGTATATTTTCATTTTGGTAAATAATGAGACTTGCATCCCAAATATCTACTCTCCTATCTTGCTATAGCCCCCAAATCTCAAGGTAAATGTATGCTTCTCTACCTAGGAAGAGGGGGTTGACTGAATCAAATAAATAATCACTACTATAACTGAATCAAATATATTGAAAGATCACAACAACAAAAAACTCACCAAGAAGAAATGCCTACAACTGCAACACCAACTGTATGAGGGATCCAGATGAGCAGCCAGTAGGTTTGTTTGGAGGGAGTGTTGGGCCTTGGGGGGTTTGCCCTAGGAAGAGGGGGTTGACCAAGCCCATGGGCTTGTTTTCTTGCCCCTGGGCCGGCCCTGGTCTAAACGCCGCTACTCAAAACGGCCCAAAACCGGATCTCTCATAACCGATAATTTAAAAACACTGCATCACCACTACCCCAACAATTGCTAAACCTACCCTAAAATTTTGATTTTGATAGTTGACGGTAGCAACTTGCTAACAAAAATAATTTAGGGAAAAAATATTTTAGGTTAGCAAGTTGCAAAATCCTGATAGTTGAGGGTATTTAAAAGCAAATTAGCCTATTAGCCTATTATTATTATTATTATTATTATTATTATTATTATTATTATTATTACACTTGGGTAAACAGAGATTTTCAAATGTTATGGTTAAAACCACCATGTTCAACGGACATGAATACCAAACTGTCGACGATACATAGTTTGGTGTGTCCTGATGTATCTTTTAGAGCGTATGTGTCATGTCCAACACGACATGACATGAACACCAACACCAATTTTTGTGATGTCCATGCTTCCTGGCCACCTGGCCGCCTTATCGTCCATATTAGTGTCACCTACTTGTTATATCAGTCTTATTTACTTCGTTGCGTTAGTAATATTGTCCTCTACTTTATAAGAATGCAATTAGAAGAATTAAAAGCCTACTTCTGTAGGAAACCAAAGCTTTTTTTTTTTTGATGCAGTTTAAGAGGGGCGTAGCACTAGCACTTGAAATGATTGGACTTCGTGCAGGGTCATAATATAATGATCAATTTGTTGAAAACAGGACAATATTTTAGAAATGACATTTTACGGGGCCTCTCAAAATGGAAAATCTTCTATCATATATCAGCCATTTTTAGAAAGACCTCATAGCGACCGGCCAAAATCTATCAAAGTTTGGCGAAATCTGTCTATTTTGATGCAAAATTGATTTGCCTTTTGTAAGTAACCAGAACTTGTTGTCGTTGTTTAAGACTAAATGGTGGGAATAGATTTCCCACATTTTAATGATAATTAACAAAACAGTGACCCAATTACAAATATAAGTCCCAAAAGAAGCAAAAAAGAAAAATACAAGATACAAACCCAAATCAAAGTAAAGAGCAGAATTATGCAGGCTAGTAGCGAGCTTGCTCCAGATAGAATCCAAAGCTTATTGTTGCTGCAAATGAAAATCCTCTTAATTAGTAAAACAATGAAAAGAAATGTGTATAGAGATAGATGAGCTTGTGCCATGTACAACCAAGATACCTTTTTAAGTTAAAAAATGAAAGGAAAAAAACATGTATAGAGAATACTTGTTCAAATTTGTTTGTGTCGAAAATAAATAATGAAATCAGAGTGAGTTCTTTAACTCTGGAAATATTAGGTTATGTTAATATCATAGTTTGATTATACATATTGCTTTCTTTTCGGTATATGGATTTTGCAGTCCTTATTGCTATATAAGTAAATTACATTATATCTCCTTAAACTTATTTATGTATTGTATATTCTCAAATGTTTAAATTTCAAACAAAGAGAGGCTCAGGCTTCAGGGTCGAGGCCTATGCTTTGCCTCACATAGAATGGTATGCCTTGTGCGAATGTGCCTCTTTTAAAACTCTAGTTTTGTATCTAATTATATAAATCTGGTACATGATATAGTTTGGGGATATCAAAAAGGCTTACAGTCCGTGATTAGGGTTATTTATAACCCTAACCATAATAATGTTGCTGTCAGTTATACCGCACCCACACCTGCCACACACACTTCCTGACCCTCCTAACACCTCGTTCCAAATTTTGTTTGCTAACAACCATAATGTATCACATAAAGTGATGTTTTAAGAAACCTGTCGAGACTCTTTATCACAAGTGTGGAACCTGGTGCATGACTGACCAAATAATATATTTCTAGCCTCCAGAAAACTAAATAATATATTTCTAGCCTCCAGAAAACTATCTTATCTCTAAATTTCTTTTATAAAATTGTGAACTGGAATTCATTATTAGTTCCTTTTAGACATAGTTATATATATTCACTTTGTATCTCCTTTGTTTTTCCTTTCTATCCACCGTCTTTGGGTTAACTGAAATGAACTTAGTTTTGATTCTTGGTGCCTTTTTTGTTTGGCCTTGAAAATTTACTACTGAGTAGGGTAGTAATTGACTAATTGCCCACATCCTCCATGAGTTAGATACTAAGATGTCTGAGGTTTGTGATTTCCTAACAAACTTTGTTAACTCAATGAAAATTATTCAAAAATTGATGCTGTATCCAAGTGGCATTGTGTCGGAAACAGACAAACTCTTGAAAATACACTGACACATCAAAAAATGTGTCATCACTGTCATGGTCGCACTTAGTCAATTTGTATTTGTGTCCGTGCAACATGGAATTTGTGTAACCAAATGTATATGGGATATTTTTTGTGCTTATTTATAGCTAGTTAACATCACTTGCTAATTAAGTCAATTTGTATTTGTCACAAATACAAATTGACTAAGTGCGACCATGACAGTGATGACACATTTTTTGATGTGTCAGTGTATTTTGCTAGATATGCAATCATGTAAATAGTGATATTTCCTAAAATTTAATGGTTGTAAATTAGCCACTTACCACTTTTCCCGTTTCTTCTTCTTTTGTTAGTGATGCTCTACCTTTATCCTTGGTGTGTGTGTATTTTATGCCTCTTTGATTAGTGATATTCTACCTTCATCCTTGGTGTCTGTATACTTTTTGCTTCTTTTATTAGTGATATTCTACCTTTATCCTTATCCTTTATATGTGTATACATTTTGGATGGTTAGTGTGGGTGTTACTATCAGGTGTTCCATACAAGTATATAACTGTACTTTTATGTGTTATAACTTTGGTTTTGGTTGCTCCTGTGATCGACTTTCTTATTATTCATGGTGATCCTATCATGTATAGTGTATACTCATGATTTTGCTAGATATGCAATCATGTAAATAGTCATATTTTCTAAAATTGAATGCTCCTAACATTTTAGGAAATTCCTATCGGATCGGGACATGCTAAACGGTATCGATATCGGCTGTATCGGAAGGGTATCGGCCGATACTGCAAACTATGCTTCTTTGAAGTATTATTGCATGTGTTAAAACTTAAAAGCACCCTGTCTGTGACTATAAATTATCTTTGAGAGGAAAGTGTAATATTTATTAATCTTTTTCTGGCTGAGGTGACCCTTCGATATTTACATTTGAATTGTTATGAACTTAGTTTTTTCTTTCCATCGGTATGGTATGTTTCATTATCGACAGAAGTCTTTGTTAGCAGCACTTTCAAGTCTTCCATCGCTACTGCACAAGGTATTTCGCGATACCTCATTTTTTTTGGTGAGGATTCGTTATACTCTCGAGTGAAAAAGGGGCTACCAAATACTATGCCACATCTTACAGTCTCTTGGTGCATTTTAGGATATCTAACATATGCTGCTTCTTTCATCAATGATAATTATAAGATCGCAACGAAAAATACTGCCATGGTCCTTTTAGCTTCCTTTTAGCTGCCTTATCCTTTTTCCTCTAATAGTGTGCAGGTTACAATATATATGCCTTATTTCAACACTGCCTTCTCTATCTCTTATCTTTCTCATCTGCAATTATTCCTTTCCTCATTTGCTTATTGCTTCCTTAAATATATATATAATGTTACCTTGTTGAAAGCTTTTAAGTACTATTTGTTGGAACTAAGATAAGATAACTAATATCCATTCATAGTCAGGTTTTTATGGCCTGTTTGTACCCGAAAAAGGTTATTGTGACCTATAAATTAGTTAAGATGCATGAAGTTATAAAATGTTCTGTTTTTTTTTTTTTGTTAATAATTTTTTTTTTCAAAGAATTTATTGCCTTTAGTATCCTTTTTTTCTTTTTGCCTGTAAAGAATATCATTTAATTGAGGTCATATTTTTTTTTTATGGTTCTAACGTGCGACACTGGTATTTTAACTTCCTTTAGGTGGTGGTTGACTTCACTGCAACTTGGTGCGGACCTTGCCGCATCATGGCACCAATTTTTACTGAACTGGCCAAGAAGTTCACTGATGTTGTTTTCCTTAAGGTGGATGTTGATGAGTTGAAGGTAGGTAGCCCTTAACACACCATGTTACTGTAGAACCGATGCATTGTACTGTCCTAACATATTATTTCTTCTATGGCAGGATGTGGCCAGCGAGTGGGCAATCGAAGCAATGCCTACCTTCGTGTTTGTGAAGGAAGGTACTATTGTGGACAAGATTGTTGGTGCTCGCAAGGATGATCTGCCAAAGAAGATCGAGCTGCACAAGTCCAAGTGATGTGCTTGAGCTTTTCATTAAATAAAATCTGAAGTTTTGTCTAATAATTAGGGTATTGACTTTATGCTTGGTGTTTGTACTATGTGAAAAAAAAAAAAAAAAACTGGAGTTTGCTTGCTTTTATCCTAATATTAGCATGGTACTTGTGGGAAATTTTTATTCAGTTAATGCTTGCCTGGTTTCAATCTCCAGTATGATTGGTTATGAGATTTCTGGGAGACCTCTTGGTAATCGAGTATCTACTATTGGCCTGCAACATTTTTGATTTGTGTCTTTTTCTGGAAAATACAAATAAATTACATCTATTGCAGGAAGGAAGCAGGCTCAGATGATATTATCTTCTTATTATCGAATGCTCATTTGCTTGTTTGTTTTGCTAGCTATGATTATTGAAGTTGACTTTTGTTGTTCGACTTAGGTTTGTCGAAATTTACAGATCTGGAGATGCCTTGATCATGTATGCTTGCCACAGAAGCAATAGCACATTCACTGTAGAAATTGGATGGAATGTACAAAGTGCTATAGCCCTTCAAGTATAGAGAGTATCATCTATAAGCACTGAATAACTCATTAGTGCTATACTCCTTCAAGTAGAGAGAACCAGTAACTTGTTTTTACACGTTATAAACGTTTAGCATTCTGTTCTCAATGATGCAGCCATGTTTCTACACCCTACGATTGGCAAACATTTAAGAGCCATTTTATTTCTCTGATAAATTCATGTGAGGCGGGGTTCATGTACATGATTAACCAACCATCAGGAACATTACAGGCGCTACACAGTGTAACAAACTTGACGAGTCTCTGAACCGAGTAACTGGAGTTGTATTCAAAGTGGAAAGCTGGTGATTGTTGTATGCTCCATTGTGTTCTCATGCCCTATCTGCCTTCACACACAGCAATGACTATATCATTTCCTGAATTCAGTTGCGTCACACTGAATTAGCCACTCAAAGTGGCAGAATCTGAGCGTGGAGCGCCTATATATTTTGACCTACACGAATAACGATTCTCTGCACAGAGTGAAGAGAAGTATCATCGAAGAAGCCATGAAGTGTGTTTGTTTCTTCATGATTATGATTCTGCTGGCAGTTGAGTTTGCAAATGCCACGCCCATGGCAGCTCAGGAGCCAGGCCTGGTGAAAGGAACGAAGAGGTTCCTGGTGAGGAATGGCGATATCTGGGCTTCTGGCAGCAGAAAACAAGCGATCGGTGGTACCACCAAAGCGAAAATTCAGACCGAAGGTGGCCTTGTCCGTAAGAAATGCATCACTTTTGAGCACTGCAAGAAGAAGATGATGACTTGCGCAAAGGAGTGCAGCGTGCCACAGGGCCGGATCAGCAAGAAGCACTTTCCTGGAAAGTGTTTCCTCAAGTGCAAGAAGTGCATTCCTATCTGCTGAGTCTTGTTAGTTTAGTTATCGATGTTTCGCTCATGATGTTAGCGAGTTTCCTTAGGCTTTAGGTAGTTATTTCTATTGAATAAAAGTTAAGTTGTAGTTTTTTGTTCCACCTTGAGCTTAATTGCTAGTTAATTAGTGACTTGATCAACTACTGAGAACAGTTTTTTTTTTTTTTTGTGATGTCCCACGATACGAGCAAAAATTTACGCACGCTGCATTGCATGTTATTTGGGTCCACTGTCTCCACATCTTCCTGCGGTTTGATTCTGAAACCTCCGTCCAGCTAGAGAGGTTATATTGAGTTCGCTAACTACTGAGAACAGTTTAAGTTCTTATAATATTCTCATGGAAACTTTAATTTGGTGAAGGGATAAATTGAAGGACAAAACTAACTCCAGGCCGAAAATTTCTTCTAGTATATAACAAGATAAGACCCAATCTACATGTATAGGATAATGGTAAATTGCTGACCATATTCTTATACACTTGAATGGATTAAGGATGGTGGTTTTGTTGGATTGGTGATTGAACATAGTCAATTATAGGTTAATTAATTTTATTTTATTTTATTATTTTTATTACTTGGAATGTCTGGTGCAGAATCCAGGACCTCTCAAACAATTCTCACAACCCCAACCGCTTAGTCATCCATGCTAACTAGGTTATGATTCAATGTCTCGTAACAAAGGAGAATAGAATAGCAACATATATATATATATATATATATAAAAGGAGAGATCCACATCTCCGATTTTTTGCATCTTCATGTTTAAATCATCTAATCTTAACTATTGATTTGAATTGTTCAAATCAATGGTTAAGATTAAATAACTTAGACAATATCCGACGGTTGATAACACGGAAACGGAGATGCATAATAGGAGGGATATATATATATATATATATATATATATATATATATGAGGAAGGATTGGTATCTCTGTAAATAGTGCATTCCCATGATAGCATCCGTTGGATGTTATTTAAGTCATCTAATCTTAACCGTTGAGTTAAATCATTCAACTCAACGGTTAAGATTAGACTTAAACAACATCCAACGGTTCCTATTTCGGAGATGGACGAAAATGCAAAGATAGCGGGGATGTCGATCGTTCCTCTCTCTCTCTCTCTCTCTCTCTCTCTCTCTCTCTCTCTATATATATATATATATATATATATATATATATATATCCTCTTATAATGAGGCTTCAAAATGGCTCAAAAGTGAGTCGTCTAAGTCGTTTGTAAATACTCAACCATTTATTTAAAAATATAAAATTACGTAAAAAAATTGTTGAAAAAAATAAATTTCTTATAAAAACGTAATAAGGAATCGAACTTGACCAACAAAGAAGAATGACTCCCACATGTAAACAGCCGGATTTTTCAGAAATTGAAAAATAAATTTTTAAGATTTTCTGTGAATTTTTGGAATTTATTGGACCCAAAAACTATTTTTAAATAGCCAAAAATAGCATTTTAAAATAAACCAGACTGAACCGGATTAAACCAAGCCTAAATCAACCAAACCGAACCAATGCTTAAAATAAATCGAACCCCTAATAAATCCAATCCTTATTGGATCGGGTCGGATCTGAACCCAACCCGACCCACTACCCGCTACCCATTAACTGATACAGAATCCTAAACCTAAACCCCGTCGATCCGCCTCCCCCGTCGCCGGCCCATTCACCCGTCGCCGCCGGCCTCGTCGTCTCCCCGACTCGCCGCCGCCAACTCTTCGCCTCCCCGACCGACTACCTCCCACAACCTCCAACCGCCGACCATCCACCTCCCCGCTTCCCCTATAAAAACCCTCGACCCGCGACCATCACCATCATCTTCCACCACCGTCTCTCCGTCGACCCCCGGCCACCGAGCCTCCAGCCGACCTCGACCCGGCGACCTTCTGCCGACCCCGACCTCGCCGGCAACGACCACAGAGCAGCCCCAGCAGCCGCCGCTGCTACAGCATCCGCCGCCGCCGTGCCCCGCCGCGCCGCCTCCTATCACGACAGCATACATCATCGAGGTACCCCTCTTCTAGCTCGCGTATCTCCTTGTCCATAGATCCAAATTTTATTCTGTCGAATCCTATGCGTAGACCACGTGACCCTCTCGAACCCCGTATAATTAGTTCGGGGTATAGCGTCTTGTGTCGGTCGCAAACCGCGACGCAAAAACAGAAAAAATTAACCCAAATTTCTCCCGAAACTGGGTGCGTCCCGCTAAACGAGGAGACTTCGCTGTATGCGAATTGCACCAAAAGGAGCGCATCGTCAATGCGGATGTGTGAGATTTTATGGAAGTTGATTTGGATGTGCGTGCACACCGGAATCAACGCGTATCCGTCAAAATCATCCTGTATCGGGCATATTTTGAAACTCGGTGTAACTTCGTGTGTACTTGTCATTTCGTAACGAAACTTACGCCATCGAATTCGTAGCGTTATGCTGGTCCTGTGACCCAAGTTTGGTTCGATTCTGAGAACGTTGAAGAAATCTCGTATCGTGGGCCCCACGGCTCTACTTGACGGGCAATTTTGTGATCGGCTCATCGAAATCCAGTTCTGGATATTTTGTTGGATTCGTATCGTCGTTCTGGACTTGTAGACACTAAGTTTGACAAATTTGGAGGATTTTGTCTCTGGCACATTTTTCGGTGCGAAGTGGGCCACATGTGGACCCCGTTTTGACCAGAAACTGTCAATTTTGCCCCTGTGTCCAAATTGGACTTATGGATAGGCAATCCTAGCTATTTTATATCTTTTGAGAGCGGTGGTAATATTTATTTCAGCATCCGGAGAAGTACCTGAAGATCCTGCTGTTACTGGAGCAATTGGAGGAATCCAAACCCCAGGCAAGTGTACCTTGCCAAAAAACTTGCAGTACTTGCTTCATATTATTCTCTTAATTTATTTATGTGATTTATTTACTCAACCTAGGACCGTGTAACGTTGCTTAGCGTCCGAATAATATTTGGGTGTCGACGCCGTACGCGGAGTCGTGTAACGTCACCTAGAGAGTTGATATTGCGATCCTATATATTTTTCGTGCTTGCTTTACCAAGTACGACATACCATAGGACACTTGACACTATTCATGAGACAGAATATTTCCTGAGTTATTCATGGTGATTCTGTATAGGTTACAGGATTCGTGACATAGATATTACATATGCATAGCTATCATTATGACTCGCCGCATTAGTTAGAGGTCATGATCTTGCGTGCATGGACATGAGACGTCGTGGACATGAGACGTATGATTACATTGGATAGGGAGAGACACACAAGCTACAGGCTGATTATATATATATTTATTATTGTGAGGCCGTAGCCTCTACATCAGAGCTAGGCACTCTACGTGATATCACTGCTACCGGCTCCCCGACACAGAGCTTGTAGCGGTCTCAGCCCGAGTTCTAGTGATGCTCTCATTTGCATATCACATAGTTGGTTACACAGTTTGCCCTATTGATACATTATATATACTGCATTTATTTGGCTTGAGTTATTCTTGTACCTTGCTATGTCCCCTGAGGACCTGGATCCGGATTATATCCCCAGGTTTAGCAAAGGAGATCTACCCCGATGTATACGGGACAAGAGCAGACGCTGGAGCAGTACCAGTACCAGTACCAGAGGACGAGGTGATGCCAGAAGATTTCTCCTGAGTATTTGCTTTATATACTCAGTCATTTCTGTTCTTGATACTCTATTTCATGTCTCGTGGATTTCTGTATTAAACTCATTATCGGGTTGTTTCCCGAGATATTTTTATTGAGACTTGTTGATTTATATTTCATCTTGATTATTCTGATATTTGAACTGTGATTATCTTCTGTGGATAAGATTAGAATTAGACTGCGACTTGTATCGTAGACCATTATATTATTTTTATAGCTGAAGTACACTCTAATGGGTCCATTAAATTGGGTTTGTCCATTGGAGTGTGCTGCTGGCCATTGCCACGTGTCTAGTCCCTCAGTATTTTGGGACTGGGACGTGACACCACATGAGCTCAAAGAGGTGTTTGATTATAGTTATATAATATTATGTAGTTAAACTATTAGTTAAATTTTATTTAATTTTTTAATTGAGTGAGGATATACGTACAGCTTAGACGGTTAGCCTTTTCAAGACTTTTTATAAAGAGTTAAAATATACCCATAATAAATTATAATTAAAATACTTTATAATAATATTTAAAAAATTATTTTACGTGCGTTCACGTACATCTACTAGTATATATATATATATATATATATATATATATATATATATATATATATATAGAGAGAGAGAGAGAGAGAGAGAGAGAGAGAGAGAGAGTATGTGATAGTATAAACTATTAATGGAGTCATTCGGTAACTTGTAGAAGAAGAGAGAAATAGAGAAAAGAGAAGTTTCCTAATTCTGTAAGTAGGAATGAACTCTCCCATGGGTTTTTCTCTTTGAATATATACAACATAGAAGTTTGTTACAAGAGAGAATGAGCATATCAACATAAGATAAGCCTATATTGTTGGCTGTAAACCCCCTGAATTTTCAAAATTTTAGAAACTGGATTTTACACAATTTTCTGGATTTTTCTGGGATTTTTCGGTAATTTAAAAACAGGGTTTTAATTATTCAATGATTTTTAATTAATATTAAACAGTATTAAAATATTATGAAAATAATATTTTTGGGTATAAAATGAAAAACCGGACTTAGGGTAATTTTCTGGGATTTTATTGGGCATCAGACCTATTTTTAAAAGCCTAAAAACTAATTTCTAATTAAATTAATTTATTATTATTATTATTATAATTTACTGTTATTTTATATTTTATTTTTAGTTGGGACCGGCCCGGCCCAGTGGGCCGAGCCCGTTAGGCTGACCCAACCCAGCCCCCTGAGCTTAGCGGGTCGGGCGGGTCTGCTCACCCGGAGCCCGCCGCCCGACCCGACCCGCCTACGGTCACCCCTGTCCCCCGACTCCCCCACGACCCGAGAAATCCGCCGCCCGCCGCGAATTCGACCGCCACGACCCTCCGACCTTTCCGCCACGTCGTCCCGGCCTCACCTCCCACCGACGCCCTATAAGAACCCCCTATCTCCGCCTCCTTTTCCCCCAAAACCCGAGCCCTAGCTCCGCCGCCCTAGCTCCGGCGACCCCGACCGCCCTCTGCACCGCACGACGCCGCCCAGCCAGCGCCGACCTCCCAGAGCCGCCGTCCACCACCCTCCAGCGTCTCCCCCTCGACAGAACCACTCCTCCTTCCTCCCCTCTTCTTCTCGAACCCGCCGCCGGCCTCCCTGCGAGCCGACCTCGCCGTAGCCGCCGTCCAACGACCCCGCCGGACCCCCAGGGCCTCGCCGACCGTCGGCCAGTCCCCCAGAGCCTCGGACACGGCGGCAGTACGCGGACACAGCTCCGACACAGGATTCAGACACGAACTCGCGTGTCGGACACAGTTCAAAACTCCAGTTTTTCGGGTCCCTTCAGGTACTCATAACTTCCTGCTCGTAACCCCGATTTCGATTTCGTAAATTCCTACGCGAAGCCTGTATGACCCTCTCGGTGCCCGGACAAACTGTTTGAGGCATCGCGGCCTGTGGCGATCGCACACCGCGATCCAAAAACAGGAGAAACCAGACCCTGTTTCACCCCGGAACTGGGTACGCCCCGCCAAACGGGACGACTTGGTCGCGCGCGGTCTTCACAGATACGTGCGCCTCGTCGATACGGACGTGTGGGATTTCGCGGAAGTCGATTTGGGTGTGCGTGCACACCGAAATCAACGCGTATCCGCGGACATCGCCCCGTATCCGTACTTTCTGGAATTCACCCTAACTTTGTGTACACACGTCGGATCGAGACGAAACTTGCGCCATCGGACTCGTAGCGATACGCTGGTCCTGTGGGTCAAGTTTGGTTCGATTCTGAGAACGTTGACAAAATCGCGTGTCGTGGGCCCCACAGGCCCCGCTCGACGGACGATTTTGTGTTCGGCTCATCGGAATTCAAATCTGAAAGTTCCGTTGGGTTCGTATCAGCGTTCCTGACCTGTTGACACTAAGTTTGGTGAATTTGGAGACCACTGACCCTGACACGTTTTTCGGTGCAAAGCGGGCCCACCGGTGGACCCCGTTTTGGCCCGAAACTGTCGTTTTTGTCCTTGTCTCCAAATTGGACTCAAGGACAGGCGTTTCTAGCTGATTGATATTTTCTGGATCTGATGGTGATGTTTGTTTCAGCAACCGGAGTACCGTCTGCAAATCCAACTGAAGTCAGAGCCGAAAACATAGCCGGAACCATAGGCAAGTGTACCTTGCCAAACTCTGCAGCTTGCTACTATTTTTCTTGACTTGTTTATACATCAGTGGGCAAGTAAAGCTTGCCAAATTTCAGTAATCCTTGTTATAGAACTTGCCTGAATTTAAATGCATATAAACTTGTTTAACTGTTAAAACCTAGGACCGAGTGGCGTACTTAGCGTCCGATCATAGTCGGGTGCCAACTCCGTACGCGGAGTTGTGTAACGTCACATAGAGATGTATATCGAGACCCGATAATTCTCGTACTTGTCTTATCAAGTACTCCAGAACCCAGGACACTTGATACTATTCATGAGACAGAGTCTTCCTGAGACATTCATGGTGATTCTGTATAGGATACAGGACTTGACAGAGATATTTTATAGACATTATGACTTGTTGCATTAGCTATAATCCCGCTGACATGGACATGAGACGTTATGGTCATGATATGCGTGATTACATTGGGTGGGGAGAGACACACAAGCTACAGGTTGATATTATATTATGCCGGCGTCTTAAGTCTCACTACGAGCTGGACAACTACATGATATCACTGCTACCGGCTCCCCGACACAGAGCTTGTAGTAGTTTCAGCCTGAGTTCTTGTACTGCTCTCATGTTGCATATCACTTAGCTGGTTATCTAGTTTACCCTATTGCTTATTTATTGCTGCACTGCATCTATTTTGGCTTGTATTTTCTGTACCTTGCTGTCCCCTGAGGACCTGGATCCGGATTATGTCCCCAGGTATAACCGAAGAGATCCACCCAGAGATATATCGTACAGGAGCACTTCCAGGAGCTGTACCAGGACCTGAGGACGAGATTGCACCAGAGGACTTCTCCTGAGCATTGCCCGTATGTAGTCAGTTTTTCCATTTCCAGTTGATTATTTCCTGTCTATTTGCATTGTTGTACCAGACATATTCTCGGATTGTTTCTCGAGATATTTATTGAGATCAGCTTATTTTATTTGCATTACCCTGTCTTTATCTGAGTTTATCTGTTGTGGATGAGATTAGAATAACCTGAGTCTTGTAACATTTTACTGTTAGACTACAGCTTAAGCATGCCCTGATGGACCCATTAAATTGGGTTGTCCATCGGTGCGTGCTGCTGGCCATTGCTCACGTGTCCAGTCCCTCGTCATTTTGGGACTGGGGCGTGACATTGGCACAATCATCTATGTAGTCATAACTAACTACAACACTTTTTTTTAAGTGTGCTCAACTCAATATACCATCTGCATCAGTATTCATGAATGATACATCAATCTTCAGGGATGATTGGTATTAGTCTTCGGTGATGATAAGGATCAATCCTCAGGGGATGATTATCACCAATCTTCATGTAGTAACACGAGCTTATGGGGATATACAAATGTAGGTAGAATTCACAAAAAATCTTGATTCGAAAAATATAGTAGAAAAAGTTGTAATCTAAGGGGGAAAAGAAGTGAGTCAAAGTCGATATGTCTTCAGGAGTTTGAAAATATCTAGGGGTATGACCAATATAATTAGGTGGCTCGTTAAAACCTTCTTAGGGTGTCAAAAATCCAGTAAAAAAAATGCCCCTAAGTTAGAAAAAAGATAGTATATTAAGGTCAAATGAGTATACTTATAGATACTTTTCATGATTTCGACGTTATCCTATATTACGAGCATTGTAATTTAGAGAGTCTCCGTGATTCTATGCCATGAATGATCTTCTGAAAAGTAAATTTCGGCAGGGACTTAGTGAACATGTCGGCCAAGTTTTCCAAGAGTCGGATCTTTTTTACTTTAATATTTTATTGTTGTTGTTGCTGATGCAAAAAAAAAAATTTAGTACGATATGCTTGATATGATCTCCTTTGATGTACCTTTTCTTCATCTTATTACAATTATCTTCATACATTATCGTTGTGACATCATTGATAGAAGAGAATTCGCTTGTAGTCTGAATGTGCTCAATTACGGTCGTAACCATATGCACTCTGGGTGGCATCATGGAGGACGATGACCTTGTCATGATTTGAATAAGTGGCGACCAGTGTCTGCTTTGTATACTTCCAAGATATCGATGTCTCCCAAATGGTAAAGACATAACCACTTTGGAATCTCGTCTTATGTAGGTCAGATGAGTAACTGGCATCAGCATAGCCGACAATGCGGACATCGTTCCGAGGATCAAGGGGGTTTGATCCATTCTGAGATGCATAGGGATAGAATAAGTCCGTGTTCATACAACCCTTAAGGTAACAAAATATCTTTAATACTATTCCAATGGCAGAGTGTTGGCACAATACTAATCTAGCCACGAGATTCACAAAAATGATATGTCTGATCTAATGTATTGAGCTAAGTACAATAACACTGTTACATTTAGATATGTAACTTCGGGTTCAATAGATCTTCATTTCCTTCCTTAGGATGGAATGTGTCACTTTTAGCATCCAGAGAACGGACAATCATGAATGTACTCGACGATTTTGCTTTATCCATGTTAAATCGACATAACACCTTCTGGATGTAACTCTATTGGTGAACCAAAACACCATCGGTACAATGCTCAAGCTGCAAGCCTAAGCATAATTAAGTTTTTTTTTATCTTTCATCTCAAATTTTGACTTCAGGTTCGAGATAGTTATCGCAAGCTCTTTAAGAGTCCTCATGAGATTCATGTCATCAACTGATACGATCGCAAATTTGAAATATTGTTTCTTGATAAACACACAAGGACATACTTTGTTATCCGCATATCATTGATCAAATACATAGTCATTTATATGACATCCTATCAGATTGTTTCAATCCGTAAAGTGAACGCTTCAACCCAATTGAGAGTGTGTTTCGGAGTCTATAACTATTTGCATTAGTTATACAAAGTCATTCATGGATATATATATATATATATATATATATATATATATATATATATATATATATATATATATATATATATCAAACTCCACGTACAAATATGCCGTAACTACATCATGTCCAGTTTTTTAAAAACTATAAAACATACAAGATAGCATAATAGAATGACGTAAATTACAGGTGAATGTCTCCCCATAATCAATCCCAGAGCGTTGAGAGAAGCATTGCACCGCAAGGCGTGCTTTATATGTATTATTTCATGCATTCATCTCATTACGCTTACTTACAAAGATCCACTTGTATCCGACAGATTTTACATTGGGTGGTGTTGGAACTACGGACGTGAACACTTTTCTCTTTGCTAAAGAATCTAACTTGACATGTATTAATTCTTTCCATTTTGGTCAATCAGTTTTATGTTAATATTCTTCAACGAAAGGCAATTCAATATCATCATACTTTATTATTTAGTGGCCATTGAATATACAAAAATATCATCAATGATTATCTCATTTTTGTTCCACAACTTATTTAAGCATGCATATTGGATTCGAGTGTCACATGTACTAGTAACAATGACAACATAGAAGTTTGGTACAAGAGAGAATGAGCATATCAACAGGAGATAAGTCTATATTGTTGGCACAATCATCTATGTAGTTATAACTACCTACAACGCTTTCTTTTGAGTGTGCTCAACTCAATATACCGTCTGCATCAGTATTTATGAATGATCATACATCAATCTTCAGGGATGATTGGTATTGGTCTTCGGGGATGATAAAGATTAATCCTCAGGGGTGATTATCACTAGTCTTCATGTAGTAACATAGCTTACGGGGATATACAAATGTAGGTAGACTTCACAAAAAATTTAGTAGAAAAAATTCATAATCTAAGGGAAAAAAGTAAGTCAAAGTCGATACGTCTTCATGACTTTGAAAATATCTAGGGGCATGACCAACCTGGTTGGGTAGCTCATTAAAACCTTCTTAGGGTGTCAAAACCCACTGAGAAAAATGTCCCTAAATTAGAAAAAAAAAGTACATTAAGGTCAATTGTTATGGATACTTTACCTGATTTCAACGTTATCCTATATTACGAGCATTGTAATTCAGAGAGGCTTCGCAATTCGATGTTATGAATGATCTTCTGTAAAGTGAACTTTGACAAGGACTTAGTGAACATGTCGGCCAAGTTGTCTAGGGATCGGACCTTTTTTACTTCAATATTTTATTGTTGTTGTTGTTGATGCGAAAAAAATATTTCAGTGCGATATGCATGGTATGGTCTCCTTTGATGTACCTTTTCTTCATCTTATTACAATTGTCTTATATATTGTCATCGGAACATCATTGATAGAAGAGAATCCGCTTGTAGTCTGAATGTACTCAATTATGGTCGCAACCATATGCACTCTAGGTGGCATCATGGAGGGCGGTGAGCTTGGCATGATTTGAATAAATGGAGACCAATGTCTACTTTGTATACTTCCAAGATATCAATGTCCGCCAAATAGTTAAGACAACCACTTTGGAATCTCACCTTATGCAGGTCGGATAAGTAACAAGCATCGGCATAGCCGACAATGTAGACATCATTTCGAGGATCAAGGGAGTTTGATCCATTCTGAGTGCATAGGGATAGAGTGAGTCAGTGTTGAACCCTTTACGTAACAAAATATCATTAATTCCATTCCAGTGGCAACGTGTTGGCACAATGCTAATCTAACAACGAGATTCACAAAAATAATATGTTTGATCTAATGCATTGAGTTAAGTACAATAATGCAATGTAACATTTAGATATGTAACTTTGGGTTCAATAGCTCTTCATTGCCTTCCTTAGGATGGAATGTGTCACTTTTAGCATATAGAGAACGGACAATCATGGACGTAATAAATCGACATAACACCTTCTGAGTGTAACTCTATTAGTGAACCAAAACACCATCGGTACAATGTTCAAGCTATAGGTCTAAGCATAATTAAGTTTTCCCCAGATCTTTCATCTCAAATTCTGAATTCAGGTCCGAGATAGTTATCTCAAGCTCTTCAAGATTCCTCATGAGATTCGTGTCATCGACATAGACTAATACGACCGCAAATTTGAAATATGATTTCTTGATAAACACGTAAGGACATACTTTATTATTCACTGTCATTGACTAAATACATACTTAGTCGTTTATACGACATCCAATCATATTGTTTCAATCCGTAAAGTGAACGCTTCAACCAAATCGAGAGCGTGTTCCGGAGTCTATAACTATTTGCATTAGTTATACAAAATCATTCATGGACCTTCATATATATATATATATATATATATATATATATATATATATATATATATATATATATATATATATATATATATATATATATGTATGTATGTATCAATTCCTTGTACAAATATGCCATAACTACATCCATCAGTTGTATGTTCAGTTTTTCAAAAACTACAAAGCAGACAAGATAGCAGAACGTAATAACGTCAATTATAGGTGAATATGTCTCATCATAATCAATCTTGGGTCATTGAGATAAGCCATGCACCACAAAGCGTGCTTTATATCATATTATTTCATGCATTCATCTCTTTATGCTTACTTACAAAGATTCACTTATATTACATTGGGTGGTCTTGGAACTACGGACGTGAACACTTTTCTGTTTGATAAAGAATCTAACTTGATCTTGATTGCTTCTTTCCATTTTAGCCAATCATTTCTATGTTGACATTCTTCAACAGAACGCGGTTCAATATCGTCGTACTTTATTATTTAGTGGCCATTGAATATACAAAAAATCATCGATAATTATCTTATTTTTGTTCCACAACTAATTTAAGCATGCATATTGGATTCGAGTATGTGTCACATGTACTACTAACAATGACAATAAAATATAAAAAAAACCTATAAACAAGTTGTTCTCCACATTTAGTTCCTAAAGAATGTTATTAAACGCATCCATATTTTCATCATATTTACCCCCCCCCTTTATTTTTTAACAACTTTTGTAAACCCCCTCGACCAGATTTCAGTATTTTTAGGATTATTTTAACAATTTAGGATTTACGGCAATATTTTAATTTATTTTGCCTACATATCCTATTGACTTGTGCACCTGTCCATCACCGAATTATTTGGAGCTTTACCTTGACTGTTATCCCCAAACAAAATTCGCATACCTGTCCTAGACATGTTAGACTATTTTTCTGCATTTTGTGCACTCCCAGATGCTTTATTTTGAGCCTCGGTTGAGACGCACAAACATCGTTACAAAAGCCCGTATTTATTTCCTATTTTATTTTCCTGCTCTTTACCCATCGCTGTACCCTAGAGATTTGAGGCCCAACATGCACCTGTTCTGCCCAAACAAAAATACGTTAATTTTCTACACTGAGTATACAACATTTAGTGTATTGACACCGTAGAAAAATTATGACCCTACCTGCCTCTAAATAATTAGAGAACACCGTGCGCAGTATTTATTAATTAATTAAATACGATGACCCGTATCACCCAGAAACCAGACCCAGTCCCTGTCCAGACTCACCCCCATCCCCTCGGGACCCTCACACAGCTTTTCCATTCAATTCTGTGAATTTTAGAATTTTTAGAAATCGGGTGTTTTCCCAGACAATTTCGTAATTGCGCAATTTCCCAAAATAGGGCATTTACGCAATTTATGAAACTACAGGGACTTTTCTGCAAATTGCAGTGCGAGGCGTCATCCCCTCATTGGCCGGTGAACCGGCACCGTCCATTTGGAGGCGGGACTCACCCGAAAAGATTTCGGAAATATTCCAAAATATCTACAAAATATCTTATAAAATATCTCTAGATATTTTACTTATATTAATAATAAAATTTTCTATATATTAAAAAGAAAAAAAAATAAAAGAAAAAAAAATTCAAAACCATTCTAAGAAAACTTAGATACAGCAGCCTTAGCAACTAAGGAAAAGGAAAGAAAGAAAGTAAGAAAGAAACGAAGAAGAAAAAGAAAAAGAAAAGAAATCCCAAACCCTCCCCTCAGCCGCAGCTGCCCCCCCCCCCCTCTCTCGGCCGCCGGCGGCGAGCTGCCCCGCGAGCCGCCCGCCGGAGTTTCCCCCCCCCCCCCATGGCTCTCTCTCCTCCCCGCTCTCTCTCTCCCCTCCACTCCTTCTCCTCTGACTTCCCTCTCTCCTCCTCCTTCCTCTCTCCCCCGACCGCCGAGTGTCCCCGCGGCTCCGCCGGAGTTTCCCCTCCCCCCCCGCTGGCCCCTTCCCACTCCGCCTTCCTCAGCCTCCCGCTCCTCCTCCCGCGGCCGCCTGCGTCCGCCCCGACTTCCCCCTCGCCGGACTCCCTCGCCGCCCTCCGTCGGCGACGTCGCCCCGCCTCCGCCACCCTCTCCCCCTCGCAGCCTCTTCCCTCCACCGCCACCACCATCATCTGTCACCACCACCACCATCATCATCACCACCATCGACACCCATCTCCGTCGCCGCCCTCCGCCACCCGACCCCGCTGGCCACGACCTAGCCACCCAACCCCCGGACACATCGGCCCCGCAGAACTCTGGACACAGCAGCTGGACGCGATCCAGACACGGCGGAGATGAATCAGGACACAGCAGCGCCGTGTCGTGTCGGACACGTGTCGGACACGAAGAATTCGCTGTTTTCGAAGCCCTGTTCAGGTAACGATATCTCTCTCCTCGTAATTCCAATTTCAATTCCGTCAGTTGTGTCGTGTAGACTGTGTAACCATCTCGGTGCCGTGCAACCCGCTCGGTGCATCGCGTCCTGTGGCGATCGCTGGCACGCGATCCAAAAACAGGAAAAACAACGACCCGATTCACCCCGGAACTGGGTACGCCCCGCCAAACGGGACGACTTGGTCGCACGCGGTCTTTACCAAAACGTGCGCAACGTTGATACGGACGTGTAGGAATTCGGAGAAGTTGATTTGGATGTGCGTGCCACACCGGAATCAACGCGTATCCGCCGACACCGCCCCGTATCCGTCAGTTCTGGAACACGCTGCAACTTTGTGTACATACGTCGGATCGAGACGAAACTTGCGCCATCGCGACTCGTAGCGATACGCTGGTCCTGTGAGCCAAGTTTGGTTCGATTCTGAGAACGTTGACAAAATCGCGTATCGTGGGCCCCACCCGGCTCACTTGACGGGTGATTTTGTGACCGGCTCACCGGAATCCAATTCTGGAAGTTCCGTTGGGTTCGTATCGACGTTCTGGACTTGTGGACACTAAGTTTGGCGAATTTGGAGACCTTTGACCCTGACACGTTTTTCGGTGCAAAGTGGGCCACATGTGGACCCCGCTTTGACCGAAAACTGTCATTTTTGCCCCTGTGTCCAAATTGGACTTAAGGACAGGCGTTTCTAGCTATTTGATATTTTCTGAGACTATTGGTGATATTTATTTCAGCATCTGGAGACATTTATTCTGAGGTCATAGTTTCTGACACTTGGTATTTGACATCGGGACATTATATTTGCAGCTCTCCCTGCCAGGCAAGTATACCTTGCCTTGTGTACTGTTTAAATTCAGTTATTGTTAGTTATATGTTTATTTATTTTTATATTACATAAATGTGCGCGTCCGAGCAGACTCGGGTGCAGTCAACGATGGCGTTGACGTTAGGACTTGTGTCTGACCTAGTGTCTAGTAGACCCACCTAAAGTTGTGAAGTTATTGATATAACTTCCCAGGCCTTGACACGTATTATTACACGTCACAGAGTGAGTACATGTAGGGACGCGTGCCTCATGCGCGACTGGCCATTAGTGTGAGCAACACGTGTAGCGGTATTTAGCTCAGTTGTTATTTTATTGAGACTTGCATCATAGTAGGAGGTGTCCACGTCGTTTTCACGACTTGTACATCTGTATTGGGCGGGAAAGATACTAGTAGACGTATGGGACACCCCCTCCTTATATATTCCTGTTGCCTGATACCATACTCTTCGGAGATGGGGTATTCCTGTTGCCTGATACCATACTCTTCGGAGATGGGGTATTCCTGTTGCCTGATACCATGCTGCTCGGAGATGGGGTATTGGTTTTCTTGTTTCCGTTACCATGCTCCGAGGAGGATGGGGTACTGCTTGTGCCCTTGCGACGGGGGCATATGTGGCATATACTAGCCAGTCCCGACGATTGGTGAATTACGTCAGCATATGTCTAGCCACACATTCCCATGCGTACTACAAGGTCTTTAAATTGCATTCACTTAGATGGATAGCACACCCCATTTATTTATTCAGTATTTACATTATGGCATGTCATTTTTCTGTATCTTGCTATGTCCCTCTGAGGACCTGGTCCCCTGCCAGGTGTATTTGTTCTTGAGTACTCGCAGGAGCACAGATCCGGATAGGCTACTTATTTTCCGAGGAGGTCTTCTCTTCGAGCCTCGTGATTGTCAGATGTTGTTCTTATATGGTGTGTATTCTGGTTCCTTTTATATTTTATTTCGGCAGTAGATTTATTTTCATCTGACTGTCATTCTTTAGATACTTATCATTGAGATCTAGCTACATGGTTATTGTTTATTCATATTTGATTCTGTGGATGAGATTTAGATATTACCCTGTGACTTGTGATTAATTATACCACTGGTGAATTGTTGTTCATTATACAGCGTACGCACGTATATATGGTTTCCATATATTGGAGTTGCCATATATACGGGCGGCTGGCATCGTTACGTATCCTAGTCCTACGTATTTTGGGACTGGGGCGTGACAGTGTTTTTAGTGGTGGCCCATGCAGGTCGAGAGCATATTGTCTCGGTTACGTTACTGTACCGAGCAAGCCTGCGTCTCAGAGCATATTATCTCGGTTACGTTACTGTACCGAGCAAGCCTGCACCTAGGATTAGATGATAGAATCTCATCCATAATTGACTATGATTTATCTTCTTTCCAGTCTGTCATACTTACAAAATTGTATCCTGCTTGAATCCTGTGCTTCCCTAATAATTCCTTGAGTATAGCCCCTGCTAGAATATAGGAATCCCTGTTGATAGGATGATAATTAAGAGTAGTATTCCTATTAAGAACACAACTAGGACATGGACGTATCATTAAGTTCAGACTACTTAATGAACCCTAGCCTTCCATATTACCTAATGAACCCTAGTTTTCCCTACTACCTAATAAACCCTAGCATCACTACCTATAGATTAATTTACCAGTATCCCTTGACATATTTTTTGTATGACTTGAGAGTAGTATAAATATTACTAGGATTAGTTAGACAATTGATCATAGTATTGACCCTAGTCTAGAGGAACCAATAGGAAATCCAAGATTAAATACTAGGACTGAAAATCCATCCTAAGTTTGGATAACCCAGTGTTACGCCAGAAACTCTTTACCCTTGTTGGCGTAAAACCCATTTGACCGTTGTTGGTATAAGAACCAAACGACTGCCTAGTTGGCGTAAAAAAAACCAATTCCGCAGAAGATCATCTCCTTTACGCTGCAGTTATGACGACTGCTACCCTCGATTCCTTAGTCTTCCTTATCCTGCGTATGAGACGTCATGCAAGCAACGTAGGTAACTGCCCTGCGAAAACTTGATGATTCTTGAATATTAGATAACCAGCGTAGAGTAACCTGCATAGGCATAACATATGGATAGGATGTGAGCATAATTGTTACAGCCTTAGCTTTCCCCAGCCATGACCCAATCTCGTGCATTAAAATGCAGAGATACACCTCGAGCCTGTGCAAAAAGAAACAGCTTTCTGACAGGACATCTGATTTTGTCTCACCTCAAGCGTATGACTTGTATCCAATAAGTCACTAAACGACAACCTGGGTTCCCGTGCAAATTCATCAACAAACCGTCCACTTGATCGTTGTGCAAGTACTTTTGTCAGATGACAAGATTCATTAACTTGACTGACAAACTCATGAGTTACTCGTACAACTTTACGCTGCGACGAATGCTAGACTTTACACAGGAGATAGTTTTACGCAGATTTTAGCGCAAAACTTTTACGCCCAGACTTTCACCCAGACTTTTACGCGCAGACTGTTACGTACAGACTTTTTACGCGGACAGCTCCGAAGTTCTACCTTACGTTTCTCTGTGTTGCGCGGATAGCCCTGAAGCCATGCGTTATGCCAAATTATTATATCTCCGATTTACGCAGACAACCTCGAACCCCTACTTTACGCAGACTTTCTTGAATCTCTGTTTTAGGCAGACAACCTATAGTTTATATTAAGATTGTAGAACTTAGAAGGTCATACCTCTTTTAGGTCAACTAGCGACTTAGACAAGGAGTTAGAATATTAATTGTAGAGATGGTAGAGTCTTGTCTTTTTGTGATTTTGAATTATGTTGTAATTTCTCTCATCATAATCTAGCATACTTAAAATTGCTGTACTACCTTGACTTATACTGCTATTATAGCCTAGTTTTGCAAGCTTATTGTTTATCGAGCTTGTTCATGACACATGTGTTATTGGAGCCTGATCCACTCCACTAATACAATTGTCTATTCAGAATCAGTGTATTACGGTCTGATCAACCTTAGTGCATTTTGATTCGCCCTTCGCATAACTACTTTACGTGGATTGAGATATATAGTGATTAGTAGGCGGATGTACTTGTCCGCTAGATATGTCTGAGCATATCGTATCAGCTACATGACTGTACTGATACGAGCATGTGAATAGGAATTATCAAAATAGTATTTCAATCCACAACTGCCTTGACAATTTTCATTGAATTCTTTAAAACGCCTTGATCCCCACACTTCTAATATATTACCTTCCCCTTGAACTCTTGATTACTGTTTTCCGTCTTCCCTTATTTCGGAAAGACGAAACCTCATACTTAGTATAAACACGAAAGTATATGGTTTCTGTAGCCATTTCTGTTTGTTTCTTGGGTAATTACCAAACCCTATTATTAGAATAGATTGCAGTTTTAAACTGTGCTACCTTTAGATGACCTTCACTACCTACTTACGTACCTGATACGTGCATCACTATGGCAGCAAGAGATTTTAAATTTTTGCCTCGTAACTCGAGTCAAGTTCAGAACTCAAGTGTTACGATAAAGAATGTATCATTTTGTTGACAGGAGTCTAACTGGATTTTACCTGGATAAACAATGGATTGACTCCTGAAAGGATAGCAGCACCTATGACTAGGTTGACTAGTTAGGATTAAGAATTCCTATGGACCAACGAGTGTCAAGCCGCTTTCGAGGAGTTGAAGAAGCGACTGACTACAACACCCGTATTGACTATTCCATCCGGATCAGCCGGTTGTGATCTACAGACGCATCAGGAAAAAGTTTGGGATGCGTATTAATACAGGATGGCAAGGTAATGGCATATGCATCTAGACAATTATGAGTACTTGAGAAGAATTTGGAACTTGCAACCGTCGTAATTACTCTGAAGCTATGGAGACATTACTTATGTGAGACAAATCGTAAGATTGCATGGCATACCAATCAGCATTGTACCAGACAAGGATTCACGTGATCAGAGTTGGTAGTCAACGCAGTAAAGGCAGTTAAGTAATACGAGGACGCTTGCAAGCAGTGCAAGACAGACAGGAGTAGTGGGCAGACCGTCACCATCGTCTCTTGGAATTCAAAAAGGACAATCATGACTTCTTGAGGATATCACCTACTAGAGACACCATTCGATTTGGAGGACGCAGCAAGTTGAGGCCAAGTTATATTGAACCATGGACGTGCTAGAAAGAGTAGGAAGTAGTGGCAAATCAACTTGCGCTACCACCTTCACTTGAGGAAGTACTTGATGTATTCTACGTGTCGCAACTCAGGCGATATGTGACAGACAGCAGTCAAGTTCTCAACCATTCGTAGATCGCCATTAGGCCGAGCTTGTCATATCAAGAGCAACCCGTGGGAATCCTTGATCATCGAGAAAAAGTATTGAGAAATCAGTCTATTCCCTTGGTTCGCGTGGCATGGAAGCATGGCGCGCTAGGAGAATCTACTTGGGAGCATGTGGACAACATGCATAAACGTTTTCGAACCTATTCTTAACCCAAGATATAAATTACTTTGTTAAATTATATCTTATGCCATCTTTGACTTCTACCGTGGCTTAGTTTTAATTTCGAGGACGAAATTTTTATAAGTTGGGTAGATTGTAAACCCCCTCGACCAGATTTCAGTATTTTTAGGATTATTTTAACAATTTAGGATTTACGGCAATATTTTAATTTATTTTGCCTACATATCCTATTGACTTGTGCACCTGTCCATCACCGAATTATTTGGAGCTTTACCTTGACTGTTATCCCCAAACAAAATTCGCATACCTGTCCTAGACATGTTAGACTATTTTTCTGCATTTTGTGCACTCCCAGATGCTTTATTTTGAGCCTCGGTTGAGACGCACAAACATCGTTACAAAAGCCCGTATTTATTTCCTATTTTATTTTCCTGCTCTTTACCCATCGCTGTACCCTAGAGATTTGAGGCCCAACATGCACCTGTTCTGCCCAAACAAAAATACGTTAATTTTCTACACTGAGTATACAACATTTAGTGTATTGACACCGTAGAAAAATTATGACCCTACCTGCCTCTAAATAATTAGAGAACACCGTGCGCAGTATTTATTAATTAATTAAATACGATGACCCGTATCACCCAGAAACCAGACCCAGTCCCTGTCCAGACTCACCCCCATCCCCTCGGGACCCTCACACAGCTTTTCCTTTCAATTCTGTGAATTTTAGAATTTTTAGAAATCGGGTGTTTTCCCAGACAATTTCGTAATTGCGCAATTTCCCAAAATAGGGCATTTACGCAATTTATGAAACTACAGGGACTTTTCTGCAAATTGCAGTGCGAGGCGTCATCCCCTCATTGGCCGGTGAACCGGCACCGTCCATTTGGAGGCGGGACTCACCCGAAAAGATTTCGGAAATATTCCAAAATATCTACAAAATATCTTATAAAATATCTCTAGATATTTTACTTATATTAATAATAAAATTTTCTATATATTAAAAAGAAAAGAAAATAAAAGAAAAAAAAATTCAAAACCATTCTAAGAAAACTTAGATACAGCAGCCTTAGCAACTAAGGAAAAGGAAAGAAAGAAAGTAAGAAAGAAACGAAGAAGAAAAAGAAAAAGAAAAGAAATCCCAAACCCTCCCCTCAGCCGCAGCTGCCCCCCCCCCCCCTCTCTCGGCCGCCGGCGGCGAGCTGCCCCGCGAGCCGCCCGCCGGAGTTTCCCCCCCCCCCATGGCTCTCTCTCCTCCCCGCTCTCTCTCTCCCCTCCACTCCTTCTCCTCTGACTTCCCTCTCTCCTCCTCCTTCCTCTCTCCCCCGACCGCCGAGTGTCCCCGCGGCTCCGCCGGAGTTTCCCCTCCCCCCCCGCTGGCCCCTTCCCACTCCGCCTTCCTCAGCCTCCCGCTCCTCCTCCCGCGGCCGCCTGCGTCCGCCCCGACTTCCCCCTCGCCGGACTCCCTCGCCGCCCTCCGCCACCCTCTCCCCCTCGCAGCCTCTTCCCTCCACCGCCACCACCATCATCTGTCACCACCACCACCATCATCATCACCACCATCGACACCATCTCCGTCGCCGCCCTCCGCCACCCGACCCCGCTGGCCACGACCTAGCCACCCAACCCCGGACACATCGGCCCCGCAGAACTCGGACACAGCAGCTGGACGCGATCCAGACACGGCGGAGATGAATCAGGACACAGCAGCGCCGTGTCGTGTCGGACACGTGTCGGACACGAAGAATTCGCTGTTTTCGAAGCCCTGTTCAGGTAACGATATCTCTCTCCTCGTAATTCCAATTTCAATTCCGTCAGTTGTGTCGTGTAGACTGTGTAACCATCTCGGTGCCCGTGCAACCCGCTCGGTGCATCGCGTCCTGTGGCGATCGCGGCACGCGATCCAAAAACAGGAAAAACAACGACCCGATTCACCCCGGAACTGGGTACGCCCCGCCAAACGGGACGACTTGGTCGCACGCGGTCTTTACCAAAACGTGCGCAACGTTGATACGGACGTGTAGGAATTCGGAGAAGTTGATTTGGATGTGCGTGCACACCGGAATCAACGCGTATCCGCCGACACCGCCCCGTATCCGTCAGTTCTGGAACACGCTGCAACTTTGTGTACATACGTCGGATCGAGACGAAACTTGCGCCATCGGACTCGTAGCGATACGCTGGTCCTGTGAGCCAAGTTTGGTTCGATTCTGAGAACGTTGACAAAATCGCGTATCGTGGGCCCCACCGGCTCCACTTGACGGGTGATTTTGTGACCGGCTCACCGGAATCCAATTCTGGAAGTTCCGTTGGGTTCGTATCGACGTTCTGGACTTGTGGACACTAAGTTTGGCGAATTTGGAGACCTTTGACCCTGACACGTTTTTCGGTGCAAAGTGGGCCACATGTGGACCCCGCTTTGACCGAAAACTGTCATTTTTGCCCCTGTGTCCAAATTGGACTTAAGGACAGGCGTTTCTAGCTATTTGATATTTTCTGAGACTATTGGTGATATTTATTTCAGCATCTGGAGACATTTATTCTGAGGTCATAGTTTCTGACACTTGGTATTTGACATCGGGACATTATATTTGCAGCTCTCCTGCCAGGCAAGTATACCTTGCCTTGTGTACTGTTTAAATTCAGTTATTGTTAGTTATATGTTTATTTATTTTTATATTACATAAATGTGCGCGTCCGAGCAGACTCGGGTGCAGTCAACGATGGCGTTGACGTTAGGACTTGTGTCTGACCTAGTGTCTAGTAGACCCACCTAAAGTTGTGAAGTTATTGATATAACTTCCCAGGCCTTGACACGTATTATTACACGTCACAGAGTGAGTACATGTAGGGACGCGTGCCTCATGCGCGACTGGCCATTAGTGTGAGCAACACGTGTAGCGGTATTTAGCTCAGTTGTTATTTTATTGAGACTTGCATCATAGTAGGAGGTGTCCACGTCGTTTTCACGACTTGTACATCTGTATTGGGCGGGAAAGATACTAGTAGACGTATGGGACACCCCCTCCTTATATATTCCTGTTGCCTGATACCATACTCTTCGGAGATGGGGTATTCCTGTTGCCTGATACCATACTCTTCGGAGATGGGGTATTCCTGTTGCCTGATACCATGCTGCTCGGAGATGGGGTATTGGTTTTCTTGTTTCCGTTACCATGCTCCGAGGAGGATGGGGTACTGCTTGTGCCCTTGCGACGGGGGCATATGTGGCATATACTAGCCAGTCCCGACGATTGGTGAATTACGTCAGCATATGTCTAGCCACACATTCCCATGCGTACTACAAGGTCTTTAAATTGCATTCACTTAGATGGATAGCACACCCCATTTATTTATTCAGTATTTACATTATGGCATGTCATTTTTCTGTATCTTGCTATGTCCCTCTGAGGACCTGGTCCCCTGCCAGGTGTATTTGTTCTTGAGTACTCGCAGGAGCACAGATCCGGATAGGCTACTTATTTTCCGAGGAGGTCTTCTCTTCGAGCCTCGTGATTGTCAGATGTTGTTCTTATATGGTGTGTATTCTGGTTCCTTTTATATTTTATTTCGGCAGTAGATTTATTTTCATCTGACTGTCATTCTTTAGATACTTATCATTGAGATCTAGCTACATGGTTATTGTTTATTCATATTTGATTCTGTGGATGAGATTTAGATATTACCCTGTGACTTGTGATTAATTATACCACTGGTGAATTGTTGTTCATTATACAGCGTACGCACGTATATATGGTTTCCATATATTGGAGTTGCCATATATACGGGCGGCTGGCATCGTTACGTATCCTAGTCCTACGTATTTTGGGACTGGGGCGTGACAACTTTGACCAACTCTATAATTTTTTTCTCTCCAAAAATGAAACTATCGGTTTACCCTGACCACTAGTTTTTATTTTTTGGAAAAAAATCAACCTATATTAAAAAATATATCTTTTAACCTTTGATTAAATATTTAATCGATTTTCTCTTTTTTGGTTAACTTTATCCACCTTATGGATTAGAGATATTTTTTTGCACTAGTCATAAAATCAATACCAACATATTGAGAATTCAGGTTGATGTACCAAAAATGTTATTATAAAAAAATGTTGATTTAGGTTAGTAGCAGTCTTTTTGTGTCACGCAAACTCCTTTTGAAGGGGTCCCTGAGTCTCTGTAGCAGAGATTGCATCACCTTCAGAGTACCCCCAATTTTGATATCTTCATTATATTTTGTGTACATAATTTTTTTATCATGTTTGGAATGGTCTGTTTTTAGTACTTCTCGAGAATTTCAAAAATTAATGACAGTAACCCAAGTGCAGGCATTCCTCGTCTGGTTGGTGTGAGGATTTGTTCGCTCCAACGACAGCAATACCAACATATTGAGAATTCAAGTCGAAGTACCAAAAATGTTATTATCGAAAATGTTGATATAGGTTAGTAGCAGTCATTTTTTTGTCATGCGAGCACCTTTTGAAGGGGTCCTCAAGTCTCTGTAGCAGAGATTGCATCGTCTTCAAAGTACCCCCAATTTTGCTATATTCATTATATTTTATTTACATAGTTTTTTTTTCATCATGTTTTGAATGGTCTATTTTTAGTACTTCTCGATAATTTATAAAATTAATGACAGTAACTCAAGTGCAGGCATACCTTGTCTCGTTGGTGTGAGGATTTGTTGGCCCCAACGATTATCTTTTTGTTTTAAAATTAGTGAAACAACCAACATAATATTCAAAATATTATAAACCCCTTTCTCATAAATTATCAAATTTATTGTAACGGAGATTCAACTAATCCTTCGATTGATGAATCTTCATCTAGATTCATAGCTGTCACGCCCCAGTCCCCAAATACCGAGGGACTAGCCACGTGGCAATGGCCAACAGCACCCTCCAATGGGCAAATCCAATTTAATGGACCCATTAGAGTGTACTTAAGCTGTAGAACAACAATAAAGGTCTACGATACAAGTCACAGTCTAATTATAATTTCATCCACAGAAGATAAACATAACTCAAATATCAACTAATCAAAGAGATATATAATTCAACAACAAGTATCAATAAAATGTCTCGGGGAACAACCTGATAATGAGTTTAATACAGAAATCCACGAGACATGAAATAGAGTATCAAGAACAGAAATGACTGAGTATATAAAGCAAATACTCAGGAGAAATCTTCTGGCATCACCTCGTCCTATGGTATTGGTACTGGTACTGCTCCAGCGTCTGCTCATGTCCCGTATACCTCGGGGTAGATCTCCTCTGCTAAACCTGGGGACATAATCCGGATCCAGGTCCTCAGGGGACATAGCAAGGTACAAGAATAACTCAAGCCAAATAAATGCACTATATAAAATGTATCAATAGGGCAAACTATGTAACCAGCTATGTGATATGCACGTGAGAGCATCACTAGAACTCAGGCTGAGACCGCTACAAGCTCTGTGTCGGGGAGCTGGTAGCAGTGATATAACGTAGAGTGCCTAACTCTGATATAGAGGCTACGGCCTCACAATAATATATATATAATCAGCTTGTAGCCTTGTGTCTCTTCCCACCCAATGTAATCACACGTCTCATGTCCACGACGTCTCATGTCCATAACACGCATGATCATGACCTCTAACTAATGCAGCGAGTCATAATAATAGCTATGCATATGAAATATCTATGTCACAAATCATGTAATCCTATATAGAATCACCATGAATGACTCAGGAAATATTCTGTCTCATGAATAGTGTCAGGTGTCCTATGGTATGACGTACTTGATAATGCAAGCACAAAAAATATATAGGATCGAAATATCAATTCTCTAAGTGACGTTACACGACTCTGCGTACGGCGTCGACACCCGAATATTATTCGGACGTTATGCAACGTCACACGGTACTAGGTTGAACAGATACATCACATAAATAAATCAAGAGAATAATATAAAGCAAGTACTGTAAGATTCACAAGGTACACTTGCCTGGGATTTGAATTCCTTCAATTGCTACAGTAACAGCAGGATCTTCAAGTACTCCTCCGGATGCTGAAATAAACACTACCATCATTCTCAGAAGATATGAAATAGCTAGGATTGCCTATCCATAAGTCCAATTTGGACACAGGGACAGAATTGACAGTTTCTGGTCAAAGCGGGGTCCACATGTGATCCACTTCGCACCGAAAAATGTACCAGAGACAAAGTTCTCCAAATTCGTCAAACTTAGTGTCTACGAGTCCAGAACAATGATACAAATCCAATAGAATGTCCAGAACTGGATTTCGATGAGCCGATCACAAAATCGCCCGTCAAGTGAAGCCGTGGGGCCCACGATACGGGATTTCGTCAATGTTCTCAGAATCGAACCAAACTTGGGTCACATGACCAACGTAATGCTACGAATCCGATGGCGCAAGTTTCGTTGCGAAACGACAAACACACACGGAGTTACAACGAGTTTCAGAACAGGCCCGATACGGGACGATTTTGATGGATACGCGTTGATTTCGGTGTGCACACACATCCAATTTCTGCGAAATCTCACACGTTCGTATTGACGGTGCGCACCTTTCGGTATAATTTGCACACGACCAAGTCGCCTCGTTTAGCGGGACGCACCCAGTTTCGAAAAAAAAATTGGGTTGTTTTTCCTATTTTTGCGTCGCGGTTTGCGACTGACACAGGACGTGATAACCCGAACTAATTGTACGGGGTTCGAGAGGGTCACGTGATCTACGCATAGGATTCGACAGAACAAAATTTGGATCTATGCACAAGGAGATACGCGAGCTAGAAGAGGGGTACCTCGATGATGTATGCTGTCGTGATAGGAGGCGGCGCGGCGGGGCACGGCGGCGGCGGCAGATGCTGGGGCTGCTCTGTGGTCGTTGCCGGCGAGGTCGGGGTCGGCCGGAGGTCGCCGGGTCGAGGTCGGCCGGAGGCTCGGTGGATGGGGGTCGACGGAGAGACGGTGGTGGAAGATGATGGTGATGGCCGCGGGTCGAGGGTTTTTATAGGGGAAGCGGGGAGGTGGATGGTCGACGGTTGGAGGTTGTGGGAGGTGGACAGTCGGCGGCGGCAGGTGAAACGGCAGAGGGGAAGTCGGGGGAACGGTCGGGTTTAATGGTTACTGTAGCATGGGTAATCGGGTCGGGTTCGGGTCATGGGTTCGGGTATTGATCCAAACCGATCCAATAGGGTTTGGGTTTAGTTGGGTTTGGGTTGGTTTATTTAAGCTTGGTTTGGTTCGGTTCATGATGGTTTAAACCGGTTTATTCTGGTTTATTTAAAAACTATGTTTTTAGGTGTTTTAAAAATAGTTTTGGGTCCAATAAATTCCAGAAAATTACACTATGACTAATTATTTATTTTACTCTCAAAAATATAATTTTCATAATATTTTACTATTTAATTTAATACTTAAAAATTATTTAATCCAGAAGAACATTTATTTTAATTATTTAAAAATCTCAAAATTCATATTTTAAATTTCTGAAAACATCCGGGTGTTTACAATAGCAGCACCAAAATACTCTTTAATTTTAATTTTAAGTTAATATAATAATAAAATTATTTAATTGATTTAGAAAATTAAGAGAGAGAAGGTAAAGTGAATAAAAATATGGATGCATTTTACACCACCCTTCCTTAAAGAAAAATAGAAGAAGGAAAAATAAATTAGAAGAAGAAAGCTAACATTAATTCTCTGAATTTGGGAGTAGTAGAAAATTTGCTTTAACCCAAAAATTTCAGAGCTCAGATGTGTAATTATCGTCTGAGATTAGACTATTGCGACGGACCCACCTTATCGCAGTTAACACAAAGATCTTCACAGCTCAGGGGAGGAGAAGTTGTTTAGCAATAGGTATGTCAGCGCATTAACACTTCGTTCCGATGTGGGACTAAATGTGAAGCAAAGAAAATTTCCTGTAGGTAAATGGCATTTGCAGTATACGAAGTAAAGGAAGTTGGCATTAGCAACTTTGATACATTCCTTTACCAGACATGGTATTATTGGTGAACGGAACTATATTTTGTATGTTGCCAAACTTCTAATTGAATAAATACCTTGAAGAACCTTTTTTTTTATGTGATGAGAAGCTTTGAACTTATTTTCATTTAAACTGCCATTGGTATGTAAATTGTAATATTGTTTAAAAATATATATGTTTCTAGAAAAAAATTATTGCATCAAATTCAAGGAAAATTCGCATTACGATGTTTGATATAATATACAAACTTTTTGGAATAATATATAAGTGGAAAAAGTACAAAGATCACTTTCTTAATTTATATTAACTTATATTTACTAGATTTGACTTTAAATTTCAAGTTTCTGGTAGAATAGTCTGTTAAGATACAACTTATTACTTTGGAGATCTAGGTTCCAATCTGGGCCGACCCGGGATGCTGAGTTGTCCTAGTCAAAATTAATTTTGGTTGTCCCTTATTTTTTATTAAAAAATTAGCAATAATTATATCGCATGGACAAGACACAAGATGAAACGATATTGTGACATGGACACTATATTGATTTAAATTTGGTTTACCTATTTGTTTTCTCATGCATGATAAATCATGTTATAGAAAGTTGTGTATTTAAAATAAAATGTATATAGCACCTCCTATGCAGAGTCATTTGTAATTAGTGAGGGGACTGAAAAAAATATAGGTTTTCGGATGTTTCTAGTTTGGTGAGAAGTGAAGATAAATAAAAGAGAAATTTTGAGTTACCCCCACTTTATTTATCATATTTTATGGTGCACTCCACTATTCTTTTATAATGTATAAGTTTTTTCACTTTTGACGCAATATGTCCATGACTGACGGTCAACCCATTTGACCAAAAACTTTGGACGAAAATATCCTGTCCCCCTCATGTATTGTCTTCTCCCCTCCTCCATCCCCCCCTCCCCGCGCTGACCCCCTCCCCGCCGTTGTAGCCTTTCCACGCAGATAAATCTAATGAAATAAAATGTACTTTAATGATAAATAAAGACGTACCAGTTTGACAAGACTGTCTAATAATCCATACATGTACAATCATCTACAGCTCTATTAGCGAACCGAAACTCCTCAAATCTATAGGTTCTGTTGATTACACGCGGTGCTCCCCACCAACATCGGTAAGCAATGTCACCTAACAATTCATTATTTAAAGCAAATATTAGAAAAACACATTAGCAAACTTAATAAAATGTAATAGACTTGTAAATCTATCGGTTCTGTTGCTTACACGTACGCCACTGGTCATGCTCTCGAAAACTAAAGTAGTTCGGAACTATAATTGTCAAATATAATTTAGACTTATAAATATAAAATAATTAAAACAAGTAAATAAATTAAAGCAAATTTACGCAAAATATCTCTCCAATAAATATTAATCGAGATATATGGTTATCTCGTTCTGGGATATCTTTCTCAGTCGTGGGCCCACCAAAAATACGTTCGTCATTTGACATTTGGTCATCCATCTATAGATAATGGTAAACAAAAATCTATAAATAAAGAAGATCTATAAAGAAAATTATAACAAGTACATGACAAAAGGAAAAAAAAAAAAACTTCGCATCTTTCTCTCTCCCTTTGATGTTGTGTTAATGTGTTCTCCTTCTTTCTTTCTTTCTTTCTTTCTTTCTTTTTCTCTCTCTCTCTCTCTCTCTCTCTCTCTCTCTCCTTTTTTGGTGTCTACAACCCAAAAACTCCTTCTATTTATAGTCTCCTCCTCTCTAACTACGATCGAAACCGTGACCTGAATCCCATCAGAAGTCTTCATTATATATATATATATATATATATATATATATAGGGTGGGGGGGCGGTACCATTGCAGTTGGCGTCCCACTCCAAACGTTTGACTGCGACATTTCCGTTGGCATTCCGTTAATTTCTCAGTGTTGGGGACATAAGAGATAGCGTCTTCTGCGTTGCACCATTTGCAATTGCGTTTCATCATTCCAATTGTAATATTTTTCTAACATCTTCTATTTTATGTAAATAGGGATAATTCCATCCCTTTGTGTAAAATTTTCTATATTTTTTTCATCATATTTTGAATGGTCTCTATGTAATACTTCTTGACAATTTATAAAACAGAAAATTTTCTCAAACGAATTTTTTTTTACTAGAATTAGTCAAACAAAACATTTTTTGAGAAATTAGCAGATGGGACATATTCTACCACCTGAGTTGGCGATAAAACGAGTGAGAGATATTCCGCCAACTCAGTTGGCGAAATCTACCTCCGATTCGTTTTAGCGGTTGACAGGAGCGATTCAACGCTTGGGTTGGCAGCAGCAGAATCTACCCTAATATTGACCTGGATGAGATTCTCCGTCTATGTTTATTGTGAGCATACCAAATTAATTTAATTAGCACAATGAGTCGATACTAAACTGGAGAAGTGGAAGAAGAAAGCAACAATATAACGTGAGCGATTACCAACAATCGTTGCTGCCAACCGCTAAACGGAACCGGGGGTTGATTCCGCCAACTGAGTTGGTGGAATATCTCTCACTCGTTTTCTCGCCAATTCAGTTGGCCGAATATGTCTCCTCTGTTAAATTTTTCAAAAATGTTTCGTTTTGATTAATTCTAGTAAAAGGATGGTTAGAGAAAATTTTATGTTTATAAAATTAATGATAGTGATCAAAGTACATGCATAAATTGTCTTGTTGGTTCCAACAGCTACTTTGTTGTTCTATCTTTTGGTTTTAAAATTAGTGAAACAACCAACATAATGTTCAAAATATTATAAACTACTCCATATATAAGTTATCAAAATTTATTGTAACAGAGATTACACTAATTCATCGATTAATGAATCTTCATCAGTTAATATAATAATATTATTATTTAATTGATTTAAGGACTTAAGAAATTTAGAGGATAAAGAGAAAGAAGGTAAAGTGGATAAAAATATGGGTGCATTTAACACAAAATGAAAACAAAAAAAATTAGAGTCGGATGTGAAGGTATCGTCTGAGGTCAGACAATTGCAAAGGGCCCAACCTATAGCAGTTAACACAATGAACTTCACAGCTAAATTTTATATGAAGTTGCTTAGCAATAAGTATGTTAATGCATCGATAGTCCCTTCCGATGTGGGACTAAATGTGAAGCAATGAAAATTTCCTGCTTCAACCCTGCATTTGTCTATGTTAATTATAGAATGTAAAAGAAGTTGGCATTGGCAACTTTATACATGTTGGTGTTTTTGACTTTGGACTAATAAAGATAGTCCCACATTAGTTACACCACTAAGTGTGTATCTCAATATAATACTTTGTATGAGTTGAGGTGTGCACATGGGGTGTGGTAGGACACATGAGTGCCATGTGGGGGTTTTTCTCTAGGAGAAAAAATGATAAACTCTTTATGAAAGCATTTATGCTTTTTGTCATGCTCTTGAAATTATTTTCATAGGAGCTAAGCCCCAAAGCTACTCAGGCTCAAGGGCGCTTTGTTGGCGCATTTTGCACGTCAGCATCGTTGCAAGGCGCTCGTGCGGCCATTTTATGCTCGGGTTGCATGCGCGTGTTGCAGGTGCGGATGCTGAATGGGCTATGTATTGGGTTGCGATTGTGGGATATCAATTTTGAATATTGGATTTTTAGTCCCACATCGGAAAGAAGAGGAGGATGGGCTTCCATCCTTTCTTATATAAAGACCCCTCTAACCTCCTTTTGAGACAGACCAAAAAGTTGAGAAAGAGGAGTCCAATGGAGTCCGTTCGAGTCACACAAAGATGTGACTACGAGCGTTCTAGAAGTTCTTTTGTGAACTTGCTGGATCATGGGAGCAAATTGTCGATAGAGGACGAATATTGCTTTGAGCAACGATGGTCTTCACCGCCCCAGCAAGAATAATTTTTTATTCTGTCTTTTTTTTTCATGGTTTGTTCTGTTTAATTGCAACTGCGTTTTGTAAGGAAGAACGAAGGTAGTTTTCATTTTATTGTAACTCTGTTTTGTCCATCTGCAACTACGATTGCAAGGAAGAACGAAAAGTTTGGTTAATTTTGATTCTTTTGTAATCTTGAGAGCAAGTTGTAATCAGAATTCTTATATATTTCTTTGTGGAAATCGAGAATAGTCAGAGTATGAACTTTTGTGTGAACCTCTGATCTCGATTACGCGTTCTTCCATCTTTGGTTAAGCCTCGGGACTAACAATCTTAAAGCAACATCTGAATAAAGATGGGGAACATCCGTTCAAGTCTTCTGGACACAAGTTTTCACAAACTTGAGAAGATTGACGAAATTTACTTCGAACATTTGGATGAGGGAATGAGTCCTTTGTCAAATATTGAAAGTGAGTTGTCGGTACCTACCATTTTCGATGATGGAGGAGATAGCGACTGAAGGACGCGCATTACAGTTGGAAGAAAGATTACAAGATGATCAAGGATTGCAGAGTATGCGCACAAGGGGCAGACCTTTGCGCATGACAGGACTTGGAGCTTTGCAAGACTTGGCGTATGGCAGCGCATTGGAAGTCTTGGCGTCTTGGCGCATGGCAGAGCTGGGCGCATAGTATCTCAATGCACATAATGGTCTATGCGCGTGCAGGACGCGCATGAAGGCTTATGCACATGGTGTCACGACCCGCACCCGGAAGTTCGGGCACGAGTACGTGGGTACGTCCAGCCTACGCCGCAGAGTCGGCGGTAGTACGCTGTCTAGGTCAATCCATCTAAACTAGTCTAACTCATTCACAATTAACATAGGCAAGATAATAATGAGAATAGAAACTTAAAATTTGCAACTGAAATAAATGTGACAACAATTCAAATGTTTAATACAGGAATTCCAAAATGAAATCGGGGACAAACCCGATTAAATAAGATAAGAAACAGAATAAAAGATAGCTACTACTAGCTACTCTGCAGCAGGGGTCTCCTGAGTGGGTTCTGGCTCCTCATAGGTATCATCTGTACCCTCATAAGGACCATAATAAGTAGGGGCAAGATCCTCATCATCGCCTAAATCAACAGATCCAGTCAGGAAAGGAGCAAAGTACACAGTGCACAACAATGTTAAACTAAATATTTATGACAATTAAACATTGAATATCATGTTAAGGAAATTGCATAAAAGAATGTTAATATCTCAGAGTCAAAACTATAAACAGGAACATGAGAAAACAGAAGTAAACGAGCAGGAAAGAAATACACAGTCAGCAAGAATATAACATGACCAGAAGTTATCTGTATGAAACTTGTGTTTGTTTTTAGAATACTTAGTTGGCATGCAGGAGTTTATAAGGCTAATCCGGCCGTCATGAACGGCTATTAGTCACGAATAATCGAGATCCGGCTGATGGACAGTCGTGTACCAACAGCTATTATTCACGGCAAGGGGAAGGGTAAACTACATGCCTTTCAGTATTCTCCCACCCGACATGAAAAACAAGACATGAATTCCAATACTCAAGACATGAAAATCTAGCATTTCTAACACTAAGGGTAATCATCAAGGTTACTAGTAAAGCAGGAAATTAATTATCACAATATATAGATTTAACTTGAAGTGCAGGTACTTGCCTGTTGTTTGGATCTGTTTAATTTGGTTCTTGGGAGAAATTTCCACAGATGAGTCCAAAAGCTGAAATAGACATTACCATCATGCTCAGAAGATGTCAATTAGCTAGAAACGCCTGTCCTTGGGTCCAATTTGGAGACAAGGGCAAAAACGGCAGTTTCGAGTCAAAACGGGGTCCGCCGGTGGGCCCGCTTTGCACCGAAAAACGCGTCCGGGTCAAAGGTTTCCAAATTCACCAAACTTAGTGTCAACAGGTCAGGAATGCTGATACGAACCCAACGGAACTTCCAGATTTGGATTCCGATGAGCCGAACACAAAATCGCCCGTCGAGCGGGGCCTGTGGGGCCCACGACACGCGATTTCGTCAACGTTCTCAGAATCGAACCAAACTTGACCCACAGGACCAGCGTATCGCTACGAGTCCGATGGCGCAAGTTTTGTCTCGATCCGACGTGTGTGCACAAAGTTAGGGTGAATTGCCGAAAAGGCGGATACGGGGCGGTGTCCGCGGATACGCGTTGATTCCGGTGTGCACGCACACCCTAATCAGCTTCCACGAAAACTCACACGTCCGTATCGACGATGCGTACGTATCTGTGAAGACCGCACGCGACCAAGTCATCCCGTTTGGCGGGGCGGACTCAGTTCCGGGGTGAAACAGGGTCTGGTTTTTCCTATTTTTGGATCGCGGTGTGCGATCACCACAGGACGCGATGTCCCGAACAGTTTGTCCGGACACCGAGAGGGTCATACAGGCTTCACAACGCAATTTGCGAAATTGGAAACGGAGCTACGAGGCGAAAGTTACGCGTACCTGAAGGGGACCCGAAAATCAGGGTCGAGACGTGTCCGTGTCGTGTCGGACACGGAATCTCATATTAGGGCTAGGGTTAGGGTTTTCGACGGAATCCGGCGAGGGGCGGCTGCTGGGCGGCCGGCGAGGGCGGGGGACTGGTCGCCGGAGCGAGGCGGAGCTGCTGGCGGTCGGCGGCGCGCGGGGAGGTCCGGCAGCGGCGGCTGCGGCTGCTGCTGCTGGTTGCTGCGGTTTGCGGGAGGAGACGGCGGGCGGCGCCGAGGGGGAGGGAGGCGCTGGAGGTCGGCGAGGCGGTCGGCCGGTGGCGGCGAGGTGGCACGGGGCGGCGGGGAGCCGGAGGGGAGGTTAGGGCAGTGGCCGGAGGGAAAGTGAGGGCGGAGGAGATGGGGGAGCCGGGGTTTTTATAGGTGGTGTTGGGTGGTGGCGTGGCCGCGGAAGGCTGGCCGAGGGGGGTGAGTGGCCGGCCGGTGCGGGGGAGGGCGCGGCGGAGGCGACGCGCGACGCGGAGGCGAGGGAGATAGGGGGAGACCCGGTCGGAGGCGGTCGGGTGGCTAATGGGTCGGGTTGCCCGACCCGACCCGACCCGACCCGGATGGCAGGCGGGCTGGGTAGCTGGGCTGGGCTGGGCTTCGGCCCACTGGGCCGGGCCGGCCCAGAAAAATAAAAAAAATTATATAAATATAAATAATAATAATAATAATAATAATAATAAAAACAGTTAATTAATTAATTAATTAATAAAATAGTTTTTAGGCATTTAAAAATAGGTCTGAGGCCCAGAAAAATCCAGAAAAATTACCCTAAGTCCAATTTTTCATTTTACACCCAAAAATGTTATTTTCATGATATTTTAATATTATTTATTGCTAATTAAAAATCATTTATTAATTGAAAAGCTTGATTTTAATTACAGAAAATTCCCAGAAAATTCCAGAAAATTGGGAAAAATCCAAGATTTAATAATTTGAAAATTTAGGGGGTTTACAACCTACCCAACTTACAAAAATTTCGTCCTCGAAATTTAAGGATAACAAGGCACGAAAAGAAAGGCCGAAAAATAAAATACACCTCAGGGTTCAAAAAGATAGGGGTATCGCTCTCTAATCTCGTCTTCTCGCTCCCAGGTGGATTCGCCGGGAGAATGGTGCTTCCAAGCTACGTGAACCAGGGAGATAATCTGGTTCCGTAGGACTTTCTTCGAGCGATCCAGTATCTCCACGGGTTGCTCCTGGTAAGTCAGACTTGGGCCTACTTCGAGTTCTGAGTGATCCAAAATGTGGCTGGGGTCTGACACATACTTCCTCAACTGCGACACGTGGAAGACGTTATGGACTCCTTCCAGAGAGGGTGGCAATGCCAGACGGTATGCCACTTCTCCGATTTTCTCCTGAATGCCAAAAGGTCCAATGAATCTTGGGCTGAGTTTTCCACTCCTTCCGAACCTAATGGTGCCACGTGTCGGGGAAATCTTTAAGAACACCAGCTCTCCAACCTTTAACAAAGTCATAATCAAGTCTTAGTTCCATAGGCAAAATATTTAATTTGACTTGAATTTCATAAATTTAATTACCTCAAATTTCAAGGGCCTTCGGTGGCTATTTGCCTAATGTCGTTGCCTGTCTTGAGCCACTCGAAGTCTATCCCGTATCTGTTTTACCTTCTCAGCTGAATCGATCACCATCTCTGGTCCCAGCAAGGCTCTTTCTCCAACGTCGTCCCATGATAGCGGGGTACGACATCTTCGTCCATACAGAGCTTCAAATGGAGTCATCTCGATGCTGGCTTGATAACTGTTATTATAAGAGAACTCCACCAGATGTAGGTAGTCTTCCCAGGATCCTCCAAAATCTAGAACACATGTACGGAGCATATCTTCAAGTGTCTGGATTGTACGTTCCGATTGTCCATCGGTTTGGGGATGATAAGCTGTGCTAAATTTGAGTTGAGTCCCCAAACTGGCTTGTAAGCTCTTCCAGAAGTGAGAGGTGAATCTTGAATCTCTGTCGGAGATAATACTTACTGGAACTCCATGCAGCCTAACAATATGTCTGATATATAAATCTGCCAGCTTCTCTGTAGATAGCCCTACTTTGAAAGGTAGAAAATGTGCAGACTTGGTCAGTCGATCTACTATCACCCAGATTGCATCCTTACCACTAGGTGTCCTTGGAAGTCCGGAAACAAAATCCATTGTGATATGTTCCCACTTCCACTCCGGAATGGGTAGGGGTTGAAGCAGTCCTCCAGGTCTTTGTCTTTCTGCCTTGACTTGCTGGCACACTAAACAACGAGATACGAACCTGGCTACTTCTCTTTTCATGCCATGCCACCAAACATGCGTCCTCAGGTCCTTGTACATCTTGTTGGCTCCTGGATGTATAGAGTATTGCGATTTGTGCGCCTCTTGCATGATTTCTTCTCTTATGTCTCCTTGAGGTACACATAATCTATCGCCATGCCTCAGTGATCCATCTTCATGAATTCTGAATTCTTCTACTAGTCCAGCTTGCACTTGACCTCGAAGGCTTCGCAGGCCTTCGTCCTGAAATTGAGTCTCCTTGATCTTGTCCATTAAGGTAGACTGAATCTGCAAGTTCATCATTTGGCCTTCTTTTCCTGGGATAATTACTTAAATACCTAAACTTTCCAAGTCCTCCAGCAGGTGTCTGTCCATAGTCAAGTACATCGCCATAGGATACCTGCTTAGAGCATCAGCAACTACATTTGCCTTCCCAGGGTGATATTGAAGAGTGATATCAAAGTCTTTCATTAGTTCCAGCCACCTTCTTTGCCTCATGTTTAGCTCTTTCTGAGTGAAGATATATTTTAGACTTTTATGGTCTGTAAATATTTCCACCCTTTCTCCATAAAGATAATGCTTCCATAATTTAAGAGCAAAAATGACAGCTGCCAATTCTAAATCATGAGTTGGATAATTCTTTTTATGTGGTCGAAGCTGTCTAGAGGCATATGCTATTACCTTCTTGTTCTGCTCCAGTACGCAACCTAGACCTTTTCCAGAAGCATCACTATAAATAGCGAAACCTCCGGTTCCGGAAGGTAAGGTCAGAATAGGGGCAGAAGTCAGTCTTTTCTTCAATTCCTCAAAGGCACGCTGACATTCATCAGTCCAGGTGAACTCTTCATCCTTTCTTGTTAATTTTGTCATGGGCTCCGCAATTCTTGCAAAGTCCTTCATGAACTTCCGATAGTAGCCAGCTAGTCCCAGGAAACTTCTAATCTCAGCTACAGAGTCTGGAGTGGACCAGGATTCTACTGCAGCTATCTTCTTAGGATCTACTGCTATTCCATCCCCAGTCACAACATGTCCCAAGAATTCTACTTTGTCTAGGAAGAAATCACATTTAGATAATTTTCCATAAAGTTTTTCCTTCCTCAAAGTCTCCAAGGCTAACCTCAAATGTTCTTCATGTTCTTCGGGGGTCTTGGAGTAGATCAAAATATCATCAATGAAGACCACTACAAATTTGTCTAGATAAGGCTGAAAAACTCTGTTCATTAGGTTCATAAAAACTGCTGGAGCATTCGTCAACCCGAACGGCATTACTAAGAATTCGTAGTGTCCGTTCCGGGTATTGAAAGCAGTTTTAGGGATGTCTTCCTTTCTCACCCTTACTTGGTGGTAACCAGACCTCAAATCAATCTTGGAAAAGACCCGAGCTCCACTCAACTGATCAAATAAGTCATCTATCCTGGGCAGGGGATACTTATTCTTAATTGTTAAGGCATTCAAGGCCCTATAGTCAATACACATTCGGGATGTTCCGTCCTTCTTGGGCACAAATAATACTGGAGCTCCCCAGGGTGAGACACTAGACCTAATGAAGCATTTGTCTTCTAGTTCTTTGATTTGCTCATTTAGTTCTATTATCTCCTTCTTGTTGATTCTGTAGGGATTTTGGGACACTGGTGCTGCTCCTGGCACTAAGTCAATGGAGAATTCAACTTCTCGGTCTGGGGGTAAGCCTGGGAGATCCTCAGGGAAGACATCAAGGTATTCAGAGATGATAGGTGGCAATTCTTCTGTTACTAGGGCTCCACAAATTATGTTATTACCCATTTCCCTAGAACCTCTAGCAAATTCAAATTCTGGCTTGTCAGGTGGCCTGAAGATTACACTACCTCTGTGGCAGTCTATTGTGGCATGATGTTGACTTAACCAATCCATACCCAGTATAATGTCAAAACTGGGCACTTGCATTACAAGTAGTCTAGCATACAGTTCTCTTCCACATAATGTAATAGGACAATTGTTACATGCATCACTAACCGGAATGATTCCTCCACCGGTAATGATCTTATAACAATTCCTAAGGGGTTTAGTGGTTAAGCTATGCTTCATAAGAAAATCTACTGACATGAATGAATGAGAAGCTCCAGAGTCAAATAAAGTAATAGCTGGTATTGAATTTATAAGCACGGAACCTGTGATCACGTCTGCTGTGGCCTCAGCTTCTTCCAGAGTCATTGCATAAGCACGGCCTTGCTGCGGTGCACCCCTCTGTTGCTGCTGGTGCTGAGCAAAGCGTTGTTGCTGAGTTGGAAGCGGGGGTCCCCTCTGTTGTGCTGCTGGAGGCCTGGCCTGGACTGGAGCCTTTGGTGCAGCGGGGCGTCCTTGAGCAGCAGGACAGTCCCTCAATTGATGTGCTGGGGAGCCACAATAGAGACAGGCACCTAGCCTCTTTCTACAGTCTTGCCAAGTGTGGCATAGTTTTTGGCAATAGTTGCAAGGGGGAGCTCGCTGGTTCTGTCCCTGAGCCTGGTGTTGGGGTGCTGGAGCTCAAGGGAGAGGACGCTGAGTTTGCTGCGGGGCCCTCTGTTGTTGTTGTTGTTGCTGTTGTTGAAAAGGGCGTTTGTTGGGTCCCGTATTTCCGGTATCTCTTTCTCGCTTCAGTTTGTGCCCCATATCTCTCTCTACGCCTTGTGCCACGCTCAGGATTTCTTCATAGGTGCGAGCTCGGCTGGTGGTGACAGCAAGGCGAATATCCGGAGACAGCCCCTTCTTGAATCTATGGGCTCTGTCCTCCGGGGTACGAACCATGTACTCCGCAAAGTGGCTTAACCTGCTAAATTCAGCAGTATATTCATCAACAGACAGGTTACCTTGTTCCAGTCTCTCGAATTGGCTTTCGAGAGCTTCCCTAGCCACTTCGGGGTAGAATTTCTCCTTGAATAGCCTCTTAAAGTCTTCCTATGTGATGTCGGGAGCAGATAGTTGAGGTTCATCTCTGAACCAGGTTCGAACAATGTCGAACAGTTGCAGGCTTGCGGACTCCACTTTGAGGTCATCAGGGACCCGGGCAGTCTTCAGGAGTCTCTCGACATTCTTTATCCACTCATCGGCATAGAGAATGCCCTCAGTTCCGTAAAATTTCAGGGGTCTTAGATTCTTGAAGTCTTTGGCACTCCCTGGCCTCTTGAGTGACGACTCCTGGGGCTTAAGAGCTTCTGAGAGGCTGGTCCACAGAAGTGCCGTCTGTTCTTTCTGGGATTCCACCAATCCCTGGAATACTCCTAACAGCTGTGCCCCATCTAGGGTAACTGCCGGAACAGATGGAGGCGGCGGGAGTGCAAGAGTTTCGGGCACATTCTGCTCAGCTGGTTCTGATGTGCCTCCTACTGTGTTCCTGGTCTGGACCATTCTGAAAGATTAAGGGATAGGAAGATCAGAATAGAATACTCGGAAATCAAAGGCGATAGGAAAAAAAAATTGAGCAGCAATGATATCAAGAATTGAAATAAGGACGCTATACTGTGAATGAGCTTTTCCTAGAATCCTCAATTTTATTCCATACCCTGTCCTAGGGTATTACCCTATTTTAGGATAGGACCTGCATGGGCCACCATAAAAACGTGTCACGACCCGCACCCGGAAGTTCGGGCACGAGTACGTGGGTACGTCCAGCCTACGCCGCAGAGTCGGCGGTAGTACGCTGTCTAGGTCAATCCATCTAAACTAGTCTAACTCATTCACAATTAACATAGGCAAGATAATAATGAGAATAGAAACTTAAAATTTGCAACTGAAATAAATGTGACAACAATTCAAATGTTTAATACAGGAATTCCAAAATGAAATCGGGGACAAACCCGATTAAATAAGATAAGAAACAGAATAAAAGATAGCTACTACTAGCTACTCTGCAGCAGGGGTCTCCTGAGTGGGTTCTGGCTCCTCATAGGTATCATCTGTACCCTCATAAGGACCATAATAAGTAGGGGCAAGATCCTCATCATCGCCTAAATCAACAGATCCAGTCAGGAAAGGAGCAAAGTACACAGTGCACAACAATGTTAAACTAAATATTTATGACAATTAAACATTGAATATCATGTTAAGGAAATTGCATAAAAGAATGTTAATATCTCAGAGTCAAAACTATAAACAGGAACATGAGAAAACAGAAGTAAACGAGCAGGAAAGAAATACACAGTCAGCAAGAATATAACATGACCAGAAGTTATCTGTATGAAACTTGTGTTTGTTTTTAGAATACTTAGTTGGCATGCAGGGGTTTATAAGGCTAATCCGGCCGTCATGAACGGCTATTAGTCACGAATAATCGAGATCCGGCTGATGGACAGTCGTGTACCAACAGCTATTATTCACGGCAAGGGGAAGGGTAAACTACATGCCTTTCAGTATTCTCCCACCCGACATGAAAAACAAGACATGAATTCCAATACTCAAGACATGAAAATCTAGCATTTCTAACACTAAGGGTAATCATCAAGGTTACTAGTAAAGCAGGAAATTAATTATCACAATATATAGATTTAACTTGAAGTGCAGGTACTTGCCTGTTGTTTGGATCTGTTTAATTTGGTTCTTGGGAGAAATTTCCACAGATGAGTCCAAAAGCTGAAATAGACATTACCATCATGCTCAGAAGATGTCAATTAGCTAGAAACGCCTGTCCTTGGGTCCAATTTGGAGACAAGGGCAAAAACGGCAGTTTCGAGTCAAAACGGGGTCCGCCGGTGGGCCCGCTTTGCACCGAAAAACGCGTCCGGGTCAAAGGTTTCCAAATTCACCAAACTTAGTGTCAACAGGTCAGGAACGCTGATACGAACCCAACGGAACTTCCAGATTTGGATTCCGATGAGCCGAACACAAAATCGCCCGTCGAGCGGGGCCTGTGGGGCCCACGACACGCGATTTCGTCAACGTTCTCAGAATCGAACCAAACTTGACCCACAGGACCAGCGTATCGCTACGAGTCCGATGGCTCAAGTTTCGTCTCGATCCGACGTGTGTGCACGAAGTTAGGGTGAATTGCCGAAAAGGCGGATACGGGGCGGTGTCCGCGGATACGCGTTGATTCCGGTGTGCACGCACACCCTAATCAGCTTCCACGAAAACTCACACGTCCGTATCGACGATGCGTACGTATCTGTGAAGACCGCACGCGACCAAGTCATCCCGTTTGGCGGGGCGGACTCAGTTCCGGGGTGAAACAGGGTCTGGTTTTTCCTGTTTTTGGATCGCGGTGTGCGATCACCACAGGACGCGATGTCCCGAACAGTTTGTCCGGACACCGAGAGGGTCATACAGGCTTCACAACGCAATTTGCGGAATTGGAAACGGAGCTACGAGGCGAAAGTTACGCGTACCTGAAGGGGACCCGAAAATCAGGGTCGAGACTTGTCCGTGTCGTGTCCGACACGGAATCTCAAATTAGGGCTAGGGTTAGGGTTTTCGACGGAATCCGGCGAGGGGCGGCTGCTGGGCGGCCGGCGAGGGCGGGGGACTGGTCGCCGGAGCGAGGCGGAGCTGCTGGCGGTCGGCGGCGCGCGGGGAGGTCCTGCAGCGGCGGCTGCGGCTGCTGCTGCTGGTTGCTGCGGTTTGCGGGAGGAGACGGCGGGCGGCGCCGAGGGGGAGGGAGGCGCTGGAGGTCGGCGAGGCGGTCGGCCGGTGGCGGCGAGGTGGCACGGGGCGGCGGGGAGCCGGAGGGGAGGTTAGGGCAGTGGCCGGAGGGAAAGTGAGGGCGGAGGAGATGGGGGAGCCGGGGTTTTTATAGGTGGTGTTGGGTGGTGGCGTGGCCGCGGAAGGCGGGCCGAGGGGGGTGAGTGGCCGGCCGGTGCGGGGGAGGGCGCGGCGGAGGCGGCGCGCGACGCGGAGGCGAGGGAGAGAGGGGGAGACCCGGTCGGAGGCGGTCGGGTGGCTAGCGGGTCGGGTTGCCCGACCCGACCCGACCCGGATGGCAGTCGGGCTGGGTAGCTGGGCTGGGCTGGGCTTCGGCCCACTGGGCCGGGCCGGCCCAGAAAAATAAAAAATATATAAATATAAATAATAATAATAATAATAATAATAATAATAAAAAAACAGTTAATTAATTAATTAATTAATAAAATAGTTTTTAGGCATTTAAAAATAGGTCTGAGGCCCAGAAAAATCCAGAAAAATTATCCTAAGTCCAATTTTTCATTTTACACCCAAAAATGTTATTTTTATGATATTTTAATATTATTTATTGCTAATTAAAAATCATTTATTAATTGAAAAGCTTGATTTTAATTACAGAAAATTCCCAGAAAATTCCAGAAAATTGGAAAAAATCCAAGATTTAATAATTTGAAAATTTAGGGGGTTTACACATGGATTGACGGTGGCTTATGCGCATAAACTGATGCATGGTGGCTTATGCGCATGGATTAGCGCATGGTGGCTTAGGCGCATGGATTGGCGTATGGTGGCCTATGCACATGAAGGTCACTGCACTATACAGGACTTGACGCATGGCTGAAATTGAAACTTGGAAGTAGAACCAATCTGAACCAATATAGCAAGTTATAACTAAACTTGGTTCCTTTGATTACTTAACTTGGTTGCTATGATTAAACATGTTAATTTATATGGCGTGGTTACTGATCAGTGGATGGAAACTGGTGTATCTAGCCACATGTGCTTTAGGAAGAGCTGTTGATCAAGGTCGAACCTTTCAGTGGTGAAGGTCTTGATGGCAAGCAAGGATCAAGCAGAGGATCTGGGAATTGGGACAATAGTTCTGAACTTCGAGAAGTTACAGTCAAAGGAGTGTGTGTAGCAACGTACCAGTGATTACCAAGGACTTGATCTCAGGAAGTCTATTGCAGACTTGAGAGTGAACATCCATGTTTTCCAGATGGTGATATCTTGGCAGGGGACATACTTTTAAACAAGGCATTCAGTTTCAAATAGATGTTCGAGCTTCTGCTTGTAACTGAAGTCTCATTATAAGAGTTGTGGGACCCCAGACTAGGACATGTACTTCGTACTGCCAGATGTCTAGTTTAGGATTTATCTCCAAACGTGGGGGTAAGGAGGTGGAGAAGTGTAAGGTATGTGCGCAGACAAAGATCACAAGAAAATCGTTCAAACGGGTAAACCAAAGTACAGATCTTCTGGAGTTAGTTCACTCAGATATCCGTGACTTTAAGCAGTTCTCCACAAAGGCCAAAAGGAAGTACTTTATTACTTTTATTGATGACTACTCGAAGTACGCGTTTATTTATCTGTTCTAGTTAAAAGATGAAGCATTCGAGAAGTTCAAGAAGTTCAAGGTTGAGGCTGAACTTCAAATGGGGCAACAACTCAAGAGACATATAAGTGATCTAGGCGGAGAGTATAGGTCTATTGAATTTGCATCATTCTTGTCACGCCCCAGTCCCAAAATGCCGAGGGACTGGAGATGCGTGGCAATGGCCAGCAGCACGCACCGATGGATAACCCAATTTAATGGAATCATCAGGGCGTGCTTAAGCTGTAAATAAGGTCTACTACAACCAGTCACACTAATCTCATCCATAAGATAAAGAAATAAACTGCATAATCAAATGGAAATAAGTAGCAACAACATCACAGCAAGTCAGTCGGAGGAACAATCCGACTATAGTCTGAATAAGCTGGCTCTATAGGCCAGGAACAAAAGATATAAACATGAAATAGATAAATGAGTACTGGGACAGGCACTCAGGAGAAGTCCTCGGCAGTCACCTCGTCTTCAGTGTTCGGTTCAGCTCCAGCAATAGCTTCAGCTCCGGTCCCGTATACCTCGGGATACTGCTCCTCAGCTAAACCTGGGGACATAATCCATTCCAGGTCCTCAGTGGACATAGCAAGGCACAAAATAAAATAAGCCAAATGAATAAGCAGTGCAATAAATAAAGGAACAGCAGGGTAAACTAAGTAACCATCTATGTGATATGCAAATGAGAGCAACACTAGTACTCAGGCTGAGACCGCTACAAGCTCTGTGTCGGGGAGCCGGTAGCAGTAATAACACGTAAAGGGTCTAGCTCTGCTGGAGAGTCTACAACCTCACAATAATAGTAGATATATATATAGAACAGCCTGTAGCCTGTGTGTCTCTCCCCACCCAATGTAATCACGCAAGCCATGACCATAACGTCTCATGTCCATGTCAGCGGGATTATGACTAATGCAACAAGTCATACTGTCTATAAATAACTGTCTCTAGCAAGTCCTGGATCCTATACAGAATCACCCCGGATATCTCAGGAGGATTCTGTCCATGATAGTGTCAAGTGTCCTGGGTTGTAGGGTACTTGATAGGTCAAGAACAAAGTAAGGGGATCGTAAATCCATCTCTAAATGACGAACCCAACACCGCGTACGGTGTCGGCACCCGACTATAATCGGACACTAGGTACGTCATACGTTCCCTAGGTTAAGCCATTTAAATCAGTTTATATGAATTTGCACAAGAAATCCAGCAGAGTATTTCTACAGAAAATATGAAAATAATGACTGCAAGTTTGGCAAGGTGCACTTGCCTGATATTTGAATTCCACTTAGGTCCTGGTTTCGAAAATTTCCAGAGATGTCTCCGAAAGCTGAAATAAATAGTACCATCACGCTCAGAAGGTGTCAAACAGCTAGGATCGCCTGTCCTTGGGTCCAATTTGGAGACAAGGGCAAAAACGGCAATTTCGGCCCAAAACGGGGTCCACCGGTGGGCCCGCTTTGCACCGAAAAACGTGTCAGGGTCAACGGTCTCCAAATTCACCAAACTTAGTGTCAACAGGTCAGGAACGCTGATACGAACCCAACGGAACTTTCAGATTTGAATTCCGATGAGCCGATCACGAAATCGCCCGTCGAGCGGGGCCTGTGGGGCCCACGACACGCGATTTCCTCAACGTTCTCAGAATCGAACCAAACTTGACCCACAGGACCAGCGTATCGCTACGAGTCCGATGGCGTAAGTTTTGTCTCGATCTGACGTGTGTGCACGAAGTTAGGGTAAATTGCAGAAAAGGCGGATACGGGACGATGTCCGCGGATACGCGTTGATTCCGGTGTGCACGCACACCCGAATCAGCTTTCGCAAAATTCTACACGTCCGTATCGACGCGGCGCACGTATCTGTGAAGACCGCACGCGACCAGTCGTCCCGTTTGGCGGGGCGTACTCAGTTCCGGGGTGAAACAGGGTCTGGTTTTTCCTGTTTTTGGATCTCAGTGTGCGATCACCACAGGACGCGATGCCTCGAGCGGTTTGTCCGGGCACCGAGAGGGTTATACAGGCTTCACGTAAAAATTTACGAAATCGAATTCCGAGCTACGAGGAGGAAATTACGAGTACCTGAACAGGGCCTTGCAAACGGGTTTCCTCGTGTCCTCGTGTCAATTTGACACTGTGTCCGACACGAAGGGCCGTGTCCGGCCTAGGGCTGGGTTCTGCTGAACCGCGGTGGCCGGAGGGGCTGGGGGACTGGCCGACGGTCGGCGAGGCACCGCTGGGGGGCTCGGGATGCAGGCGACGCCGGCAGAGGGTTGCCGGAGGCGGCTCGGCAAGGGTGGCCGGATGGGGAGGAGCCGCTGGAGGGTTCTGGAGAGGGGGAGACGCTGGAGGGTGGTGGACGGCGGGCTCCGGTCGGCGAGGAGGAGGGTGGTGGACGGCGGGCTCCGGCGATCTAAGGAGGAGGAAATTAGGGCTCGGCGGGGGTTTGAGGGAGGAGGAGATCGGAGGGGAGAGGGTTTTATAGGCTGGGGACGGGGGTGAGGTCGGGGACGACGTGGGTCGAGGGAGCCGGCCGAGGGGAGCGTGGGCGGAGGTCGTGGCCGACGGGCACGCGGCGGGCGGCGGGAATTTCGGGCGGCGTGGGAGTGACAGGGGAGAGGGGATGCGGGTCGGGTCGGGCGCGGATCCGGGTTGGGCGGACCCGCCCGACCCGCTAGGCTCGGTTTGGGCTGGGCTGGGCTGATAACGGGCTCGGCCCACTGGGCCGGGCCGGGCCCAAGAAAAACAGAAAAATATTAAAAATAATAATAAAACAGTAAATTTAATAATAAAAATCATTTAATTAATTAATTTAATTAGAAAAAATAGTTTTTAGGCTTTTAAAAATAGGTCTGAGGCCCAATAAAATCCCAAAAAATTACCCTAAGTCCGGTTTTCTATTTTACACCATAAAATTATATTTTTATTTTATTTTAATGTTACTTATTGGCAATTAAAAATTATAAACTCATCACAGGACTTATGTAAATTACTGAAAATTGCATATTAATTCCCTAAAAAATTAATTTTAAAATATCTGAAATTTTTTGGGTGTTTACAATCTACCCCCCTTAAGAGGATTGCGTCCTCGCAATCGAAGGGTAAACTATAAAGGCAAGATTTACAGAATTAAAGAATGCTTATGTTCTACCTGATTCTGCAAATAGGTGTGGATAACGCTGCCGCATAACATCTTCTCGCTCCCAAGTCGATTCGCCAGGAGAGTGCTGCTTCCAAGCTACTCGAACCAGCCAGATTGTCTGTCCTCGCAGTGTCTTCTCGCTGGTGTCGAGTATACCCACTGGCTGTTCTTCGTATCTCAGGCTAGGTCCCACCGAAATATCAGAATGATCAACTATATGGCTTGGGTCCGTCACATACCTCCTCAGTTGTGAGACGTGGAATACGTCATGCACTCCCTCTAAGGACGGAGGTAATGCAAGACGGTAAGCCACCTCACCGATGCGCTCTAAGATATCAAATGGCCCAATGTACCTTGGGCTCAACTTGCCTCTGCTGCCGAATCTGATAGTACCTCTAGTGGGCGAGATCCTCAAAAATACATGCTCTCCTTCCTTGAACTCCAGGGGTCGTCTGTGTGCATCGGCCCAATACTTTTGTCTATCCTGGGCTGCACGGAGATGGTTCTGAATCTGTTTTACTTTCTCCACTGTCTCTGTTACCAACTCTGGACCCAGTATTTGACGTTCGCCAACGTCGCTCCAGCATATAGGCGATCTGCACTTCCTTCCGTACAACGCCTCGAAAGGTGCCATCTGAATGCTTGCCTGATAGCTGTTATTGTAGGAGAACTCCACTAAGTGCAGATAATCTTCCCAAGATCCTCCGAAGTCCAGTATACATGATCGTAGCATATCCTCTAGGATCTGAATTGTGCGCTCTGACTGTCCGTCTGTCTGAGGATGATAGGCAGTACTGAATTTGAGCCTGGTGCTGAGACTCTCTTGCATGCTCCGCCAGAAGTGAGATGTAAATCTTGAGTCTCGATCTGATACAATACTAACCGGCACTCCATGTAATTTTACGATCTGTCGCATATACATGTCGGCTAGTACTTCCGTGGATTATCCGACTCTGAACGGCAAGAAGTGAGCCGACTTAGTGAGCCGATCCACGATGACCCATACTGCATCCTTTCCACTAGGGCTTCTTGGAAATCCAGTGACGAAGTCCATGGTAATATGCTCCCACTTCCATTCAGGGATGGGAAGCGGCTGCAACATACCTGCAGTCCTTTGGTGCTCGGCCTTCACCTGCTGGCAAACTAAGCATTTTGCCACAAATCGGGCAATCTCCCTTTTCATTCCATGCCACCAGTAGTATTGTCTCAAGTCCCGGTACATCTTGGTTCCTCCTGGATGAACCGAGTATATGGAGCTATGGGCTTCTGTCATCAACTCCTGCCTTAATTCTCCATTTGGAACATATAGGCGATTTCCGCACCTTAATGTTCCGTCCTCGTGGATGCGAAGTCCCGTCTGCAGGCCTGCTTCTGTTCTCTCTTTCAGCCTTCGGAATCTGGCATCATTAGGCAAAGCTTCCTTGATTCTCTCCACTAGCGATGACTTCACTTCGAGGTTAGCCAGCAAACCATTTTGTCCAGGTAGAACAACCTCTATCTGAAGATCTTGCAAGTCTTGTAATAGCTGGGGCTGCTCCGTCAAGAAATAAGTCGAGGGTTTTCTGCTGAGGGCGTCGGCTACAACATTTGCTTTCCCCGGGTGGTACTGCAGATCGATGTCAAATTCCACCATCAACTCAAGCCAACGCCTTTGCCTCATGTTGAGCTCCTTCTGTGTATAAACATACTTCAAGCTCTTATGATCAGTGAATATCTCGACCTTCTCTCCATACAGATAATGTCTCCAGATCTTCAATGCAAAAATCACTGCAGCTAGCTCCAGGTCGTGTGTTGGGTAGTTCTTCTCGTGGACCTTCAGCTGCCTCGATGCATAAGCGATAACCTTGCCATGTTGCATCAAGACACAACCTAGTCCACTACCGGACGCATCACTATATACAACAAAATCTCCTGACCCTGAGGGAAGAGTCAAGACTGGTGCTGTTGTTAGTCGCCTCTTCAACTCTTCAAAGGCATTCTGGCATTCTTCCGTCCATAGGAACTCCTGATCCTTCCGTGTCAGCTTAGTCATCGGCTCTGCGATCCTTGAAAAATTTTCTACGAACCGCCGGTAATACCCAGCAAATCCAAGAAAACTTCTCACTTTCGCAACAGAGGTAGGGGTAGGCCAGGTTTCTATGGCAGTGACTTTCTTTGGGTCCACAGACAGTCCTTCACCCGAGATAATATGCCCTAAGAATGGTACCTTGTCCATACAGAACTCACATTTGCTGAGTTTGGCATATAGCTTCTCCCTTCTCAAGGTTTCTAGCATAATCCGGAGGTGTTCCTCGTGCTCTTCGTGGTTCTTGGAGTAGACTAGGATATCATCAATGAATACCACCACGAACTTATCCAAATACTGATGGAAGACTCCATTCATCAAACTCATAAATACGGCGGGTGCGTTGGTTAAACCAAACGGCATAACTAGGAACTCATAATGTCCATACTTAGTTCTGAAGGCCGTCTTTGGGATATCTTCCTTCTTCACCCTAATCTGGTGATAACCGGATCTAAGGTCAATCTTTGAGAATACCTTAGCACCACTCAATTGGTCAAACAAATCATCAATGCGTGGTAATGGATACCGGTTCTTAATAGTTACAGTATTAAGGGCTCTGTAATCAATGCACAGCCGTACAGATCCGTCCTTCTTGGGTACAAAAAGTATAGGTGCTCCCCATGGTGAAACACTGGGCCGGATAAATCCTTTCTCCAGAAGGTCGTCAACTTGTGTTTTCAGCTCCACTAACTCCTTAGGTGCTAGCCGATATACCGATGAAGTGATAGGTTCGGCTCCTGGAGTTAGGTCTATTATGAATTCTATCTCCCGATCAGGTGGTAAACCTGGAAGATCGTCGGGAAACACATCCACAAATTCCGTTATGACTCTTGGGTAACTTGAATCTTCTTCTACAGTCAATACCCTAAGAGTTGGCTGGACCCCTTGTTCTACAGCTCCTCGTAGAAATTCAAACTCAGAAAGGCTAGGGGGTCTAAATATCACTTTTCCAAGCCGGCAATCCAGTGTCGCATGGTACTGACTTAACCAGTCCATACCAAGTACAACATCGTAATCAGGCATAGAAAAAATCAGGAATTGGGCTCGCATCTCTCGGCCACAGACTACTACCGAACATGATCTACAAGTATCACTAACCGGAATAATTCTACCTCCCGTTAGAATTCTCTTCATCTTCGAGAGAGGTGCGGTAGCTATTCTATGTGTGGCTACGAAGCTAGCAGCAATAAATGAATGCGAAGCTCCAGAATCAAATAATGCTACAGCAGGAATTGAAGCTACTAATATGGTACCTGCTATCACTTCGCCTGCAGTAGCTTCCTCAGTGACTGCTAGTGCATATGCCTGACCACGTCCCTGAGCGGGACCCCTTTGCTAACGAGCTTGCTGGAACAATGCTGCCTGAGGTGGTAGAGGTGGCCTGGCTCCTCCAGGCCCTGTCTGTGTTGCTCCCCCAGCTGGAAGAGCTGTAGGTGGAGCCGATCGATTCGGAACTCCCTCTCGATGTTCCGAGCAGTCCTTTGAGAAGTGTTGTCCAGATCCGCAAACCAGGCAGAGTCCCAGCTTGCGTCGACATTCCTTTTCAATATGTCCTACCTTGCTGCAGTAATGGCAAGTAGGCAGGTTCTTAGTTGCTGCTCTTGGAGGCGGGCTCTTCTGGGGCCGTTTAGCAGATTCCCCTGGTGATGACTTGGACGGTGCTGAGAAGAAGGGACATTTCAGGCTTGATTCCCTCCGAGTAACGCGCTCCAGCCGACGTGCTGCAGCTAGGACGTCGGTGTAAGAGGTGGGCGCGACCGATCCGATTAACTTCTGAAGCTCGAACCTGAGCCCATCAAAGAACTTTTCCGCCTTCTCCTCTTCGGTAGGAATTAGCGAAGGGGCGAAGCGGCTCAGGCGAATGAATTCGGCGTTATATTCCTCTACCGTCATGTTGCCCTGGATCAGGCGGTTGAATCTGTCTCGGAGTTCTGATCGAGCCACAGCAGGGATGTACATTTCCTGGAAGAGTCTGGAGAACTCCTCCCAGGTAACCTGATCATGTCCGAGCCTTCTTTCTTCGGACAACCACCAATGATGCGCGTTGTCCGTCAGTTGCATCCTGACGGCAGTCATCCATTTGTCCCTTGGTAGTTCGGCGGCCTCCAACTGATGCTGTGTGTTCGTAAGACATTTATGCACTTCAGTCGGTCCTTCCTTGCCCGAGAAGGTACGGGGCTTGAGTTGGCAGAAATCTGTAATAGATCCCGTCGCTAGCTGCCTATTTGGTGGATTTGCATGCTCCAATGCTGCGACTAGGCTGTTCCTTAGGTTCTCGGCCTCTCGGCGTTGGGTCTCCTGTTGAATCTGTTGTTGTGCCTGCATCATGGCGTAAAACATCTGGAACATTTGCTGGCCATCCATTGCCTGTCCTGGGGGAAGACAGGCATCGCAGGAGGGAACTGGGGAGGAGGAGGGATGTCATCACGCCTGAACCTGGAACTTGGCTGGCCAGTTTGATTGCTCTGAGAGGATTGTCCTCTGGTATCTGGCGTCGTTCCAGCTTCGCAGGTAAACCCTGCTTCAGTCGGTGTACCCAAGGGGGTCGCGTCACCACTTTTGGGATCCATAACTCTGCACCAAAAGGAAACAATGAGAACGCACAGAGGAATCAAAACATGATGCAATTCAAGCAATTAAATTGAATTCGATATAGAGTTCAAAAATAATTCAATCAATGGATGAGATCCTATAATCTATCTTATTGCAGGCCTGTCCGGTCCCTAAGTTGAAACCGAACAATTTAGATCTGACCTGCATGGGCCACCACAAAAACCATGTCACGCCCCAGTCCCAAAATGCTGAGGGACTGGAGATGCGTGGCAATGGCTAGCAGCACGCACCGATGGATAACCCAATTTAATGGAATCATCAGGGCGTGCTTAAGCTGTAAATAAGGTCTACTACAACCAGTCACACTAATCTCATCCATAAGATAAAGAAATAAACTACATAATCAAATGGAAATAAGTAGCAACAACATCACAGCAAGTCAGTCGGAGGAACAATCCGACTATAGTCTGAATAAGCTGGCTCTATAGGCCAGGAACAAAAGATATAAACATGAAATAGATAAATGAGTACTGGGACAGGCACTTAGGAGAAGTCCTCGGCAGTCACCTCGTCTTCAGTGTTCGATTCAGCTCCAGCAATAGCTTCAGCTCCGGTCCCGTATACCTCGGGATACTGCTCCTCAGCTAAACCTGGGAACATAATCCATTCCAGGTCCTCAGTGGACATAGCAAGGCACAAAATAAAACAAGCCAAATGAATAAGCAGTGCAATAAATAAAGGAACAGCAGGGTAAACTAAGTAACCATCTATGTGATATGCAAATGAGAGCAACACTAGTACTCAGGCTGAGACCGCTACAAGCTCTGTGTCGGGGAGCCGGTAGCAGTAATAACACGTAAAGGGTCTAGCTCTGCTGGAGAGTCTACAACCTCACAATAATAGTAGATATATATATAGAACAGCCTGTAGCCTGTGTGTCTCTCCCTACCCAATGTAATCACGCAAGCCATGACCATAACGTCTCATGTCCATGTCAGCGGGATTATGACTAATGCAACAAGTAATACTGTCTATAAATAACTGTCTCTAGCAAGTCCTGGATCCTATACAGAATCACCCCGGATATCTCAGGAGGATTCTGTCCATGATAGTGTCAAGTGTCCTGGGTTGTAGGGTACTTGATAGGTCAAGTACAAAGTAAGGGGATCGTAAATCCATCTCTAAATGACGAACCCAACACCGCGTACGGTGTCGGCACCCGACTATGATCGGACACTAGGTACGTCATACGTTCCCTAGGTTAAGCAGTTTAAATCAGTTTATATGAATTTGCACAAGAAATCCAGCAGAGTATTTTTACAGAAAATATGAAAATAATGACTGCAAGTTTGGCAAGGTGCACTTGCCTGATATTTGAATTCCACTTAGGTCCTGGTTTCGGAAATTTCCAGAGATGTCTCCGAAAGCTGAATAAACAGTACCATCATGCTCAGAAGGTGTCAAACAGCTAGGATTGCCTGTCCTTGGGTCCAATTTGGAGACAAGGGCAAAAACGGCAATTTTGGCCCAAAACGGGGTCCACCGGTGGGCCCGCTTTGCACCGAAAAATGTGTCAGGGTCAACGGTCTCCAAATTCACCAAACTTAGTGTCAACAGGTCAGGAACGCTGATACGAACCCAACGGAACTTTCAGATTTGAATTCCGATGAGCCGATCACGAAATCGCCCGTCGAGCGGGGCCTGTGGGACCTACGACACGCGATTTCGTCAACGTTCTCAGAATTGGACCAAACTTGACCCACAGGACCAGCGTATCGCTACGAGTCCGATGGCACAAGTTTCGTCTCGATCTGACGTGTGTGCGCGAAGTTAGGGTGAATTGCAGAAAAGGCAGATACGGGGCGATGTCCGCGGATACGCGTTGATTCCGGTGTGCACGCACACCCGAATCAGCTTCCGCAAAATCTTACACGTCCGTATCGACGAGACGCACGTATCTGTGAAGACCGCACGCGACCGAGTCGTCCCGTTTGGCGGGGCGTACTCAGTTCCGGGGTGAAACAGGGTCTGGTTTTTCCTGTTTTTGTATCGCAGTGTGCGATCACCACAGGACGCGATGCCCCGAGCGGTTTGTCCGGGCACCAAGAGGGTTATACAGGCTTCGCGTAGAAATTTACGGAATCGAATTCCGAGCTACGAGGAGAAAATTACGAGTACCTGAACAGGGCCTTGCAAACGGGTTTCCTCGTATCCTCGTGTCAATTTGACACTGTGTCCGACACGAAGGTCCGTGTCCGGCCTAGGGCTGGGTTCTGCTGAACCGCGGTGGTCGGAGGGGATGGGGGACTGGCCAACGGTCGGCGAGGCACCGCTGGGGGGCTCGGGATGCAGGCGGCGCCGGCAGAGGGTTGCCGGAGGCGGCTCGGCAAGGGTGGCCGGATGGGGAGGAGCCGCTGGAGGGTTCTGGAGAGGGGGAGACGCTGGAGGGTGGTGGACGGCGGGCTCCGGTCGGCGAGGAGGAGGGTGGTGGACGGCGGGCTCCGGCGAGCTAAGGAGGAGGAAATTAGGGCTCGGCGGGGGTTTGAGGGAGGAGGAGATCGGAGGGGAGAGGGTTTTATAGGCTGGGGACGGGGGTGAGGTCGGGGACGACGTGGGCCGAGGGAGCCGACCGAGGGGAGCGTGGGCGGAGGTCGTGGCCGACGGGCACGCGGCGGGCGGCGGGAATTTCGGGCGGCGTGGGAGTGACAGGGGAGAGGGGATGCGGGTCGGGTCGGGCGTGGATCCGGGTTGGGCGGACCCGCCCGACCCGCTAGGCTCGGTTTGGGCTGGGCTGATAACGGGCTCGTCCCACTGGGCCGGGCCGGGCCCAAGAAAAACAGAAAAATATTAAAAATAATAATAAAACAGTAAATTTAATAATAAAAATCATTTAATTAATTAATTTAATTAGAAAAATAGTTTTTAGGCTTTTAAAAATAGGTCTGAGGCCCAATAAAATCCCAGAAAATTACCCTAAGTCCGGTTTTCTATTTTACACCATAAAATCATATTTTCATTTTATTTTAATGTTATTTATTGGCAATTAAAAATTATAAACTCATCACAGGACTTATGTAAATTACTGAAAATTGCATATTAATTCCCTAAAAAATTGATTTTAAAATATCTGAAAAATTTTGGGTGTTTACAGTTCTGCAAAGAAAATAGAATTATCAATGAGACAACTGCTCCGTATTCTTCTGAATCAAATGTAGTAGCTGAAAGGAAGAACAGGACGTTGACAGAGATGATAAACTCAATATTGTTGACTATGGGTCTTCCAAACTACTTCTGGGAAGAAGCTATGATGACGGCTACGTTCATTCTGAATAGAGTGCCATACGCAACTTCCGATGTCACTTCTCAGGAACTCTGGTTCAGAGTCAGACCCAACTTGAAGTCATTTGAGTGTGGGGGTATCTGACGTCTGTGAAGCTTCCGGAATTAAAGATTTGAAAGTTGGAATCGAGGACTATGAAGACAATCTTTCAGGGTGATGCTGAGAAGAGTAATGCTCAAAGATTTCTTGATATCGAATTAAATTATATCATTGAATCTAGTGATGTAGAACTCCTCGAAGATAAATTTGTAAGGCACAAGAACATTATTATCGTAAATATTTTAGAAAATAGTGTGGGTGCACAGGAGGATGAAGCTTCCAACGAAGATGTAGTCCAAGAAGAAGTTATCATCCCAATGACAATGATCGAACCAGAACTCGCAGAGCCGGTATCTAAGCGAGTGAGGAGAGTGAAGGACTTTGAAGAAGATTTTGTCACCTATCATGTGGAAGCAGATTCGTTTACCTATGATGAGGCGATGAAGATCAGAGATGCTGTCTTCTGGAGGGAGGCTATAAATAATGAGTATGACTCAATAACCTCCAACCACACTTGGATGTTGGTCAATCTGCTTGAAGGAACTAAACCAATCAGATGCTTATCAGATCTTCAAATTGATAAAGATGAAAGCAGACAGAACAGTTGAGTTCAAGACAAGGCTATCTACCTAGGAGTTTTCTCAGATAATAGGGGATTGAGTTCTTTGGCATATCGATGAGGGTATCATAGATCAGGATAATGATTGTCGTAGCTGCTATTCACAAGTTGATTATTTATCAAATGATGGAAAGATAACAAGTCTTGGATGAAGACAGACATGAGCGATTCACAGACAACGGTCAGAACTATTGTCATTCAGGTTTGAAGACAGTCTGTGAGTTGGTGATATCTCGATACGGCCTAAAATAATGGAGGAGTCATCGTTTGTATCTATGTGACTTACTAGTCCTAGTTGTGGACATAGAAGTATCACTAACAAAGATATCCTTTTTATCCAAACTCAGGACATGGGATTACAAATGTCATCATGAGGATATAAGATAAACCGGATGCCAGGTGGGCTTTCTTAGTCATAACACATGCTTTGGGTATCAGGGACGATACTCCTCAGGTGTGATATGAATATGAAGCCAAATCCAAAGAAAAGCGTCAGACAATTGGTGTACTCGAGCATCATCAGGTGTGATTCAAGCTGCGTGTACCACCATGCATGACATAGCTTTTGTTGTAGGGATAATGAGTCAGTTCACAAGCAGTATATGTGTTGAACACTGAAAGCTGTGAAGAGAGTCGTCAAAATTCTCAGGAGAACTCAGTAGTATATCCTATGCTACAGCAGTTATCCTGATATGAAGGAAGTCTTCGGTGATGCCGATTGGTGCTCAGAAAAGAAGAGTGAAAGATCCACAGGAGGATGTGACTTCTCCAGGGGTGGTGTTGCTATATCGTGGAAGTCGAAGCAGTGTCTTTACTCTCAGAGTTTTTTGCACTATCACGCTGCAACATATAAAGCAGAATGGCTCTGGAAGCTCTCAGATGATATTTCTATGGTTAGTACACAGATTCGGGTAATACTGACATACTGTGAAAACCAGAAAGCTGCAGCAGTGGCATCTGTTCATCTCTTCAACGGTTTGAAGAGAACTATGTGGATAGAATAAATGACACTAAATGAGTACAGATTGCTTGGATCATTACAGTAATTTAATGATCGAAGTCAGGTAAATATGGTGGATCCGTTCATGATAGGCCTCAAGGGCCAGTACATGATACTGAATGAGTGCAACTAGCTTAGATCATTATAATGTTTGATGATCGGAGCCAGGAGAGTCTGGCAGATCCGTTCATGTAAGGCCTCAAGCGCCAGCTGATCCCAAGAACTATAAAGGAGGGTAGTACTCCATTTTATAGTGGCATGACACCATATGAGGGAGTGAACCTCCACTTTGGGTCATGTCACAGTGGCATAACACTGCTTATAGTGAAGGACACAACATATATGGGCTTGGAGACCTCTGATATTGTGTCTTTGCAATCCTACCATTTAGTTTTATGTTATTAGTTCAAAAAAAATCTACTAGGAATCTAGCTATTGGTTCAAGAGAGGACCATTGACTGAGAGAATATCAGGAACAATGGATAGTCCTTTGAGACATTGAGGGATTATGGACCTAGAACCATTTTTGTCTACTAATTATTCTTTTGTATAGAACAAGTCATGTGGGAGGATGGCTTAGATGCCTTAATGAGTTCTCAGATATTTTGAATATCTGGTGTGCTTAACAGGAAGCATGATAGCGCAGCACTATAAAGGAGTGTGTAAACCCCCTCACCCAAAAATAGGTATCTTGTGTGTATTTTGTATTTCTTGTATTTGATTTAGATTATTTTTCAAATTAAATAAAATCCAATAATTTTATTAGGACACTTCACCTTGGTTTGGACATTAATGATATAGGATGGCCCCAAATTTTGTATCTAACTTATAGGAAGTAGCCTACACAGGAGACACTACCTGTATGATCTTTTCGTGGCACAAAAATTTGATCCATTAGCGTTAGTATGACATTAGCATAACAACCATAGATTCTTGTGTAAATATTTAGATATTTAGATATATAATTTAATTGTGGTTATTTTCCAATCCCAACTTCCTACAATTAGTAACCCATAATTTTTCGTGCCAAGTTAGGCATTTTTTCTTTTTTATAGATTGCATATTATTTATACTTATTTTTTGGATAAATATTTAGTTATTTATTTAGTTAATTAGATAATACAGTTATTTGATTTATATAACTAGATAAATATCTAATTATTAATTTTAAAATATTTTATAAAATATTTTGAGCATAGTATTTTATTAAAGCTTTACAAAGTAAATTTTCTAGAATTTATTTTGTGTATAAATATTATTTTTAGATTTTTTAACCTCATCTATATATGTGAATATATATAAATAAATATATAATAATAATAATAATAATAATAATAATAATAATAGTAATAGTAATACTAAAGAAAAAGAAAAGAAAAGAAAAGAAAAATATAATAAAAACATAAACTAATTAATACTAACTAAACCTATTTCCTATTACTAATCCTATACTACCCAACTCACCCACAACAGAAACCTCCCCCCCCCCCCACTCGCGGTCCATGTCTCTCTCTCTCTCTCTCTCTCTCTCTCTCTCTCTCTCTCTCTCTATATATATATATATATATATATATATATATATATATATATATATATATATAAATCAAACATAAACCCTAACCCTAGTCCCCGACCCATACGCCGACCACCCGACGACCGGCGACCGACCGCAGCCGCCGCCCCGCGCCGCCGCAACAGCCGGCGACCGCACCGTCGTCCGCCCCCCCTCGCGCGCGCGCATGTGCACAGTCTCGAGCCCACCTTGGAGGTATGATATCTCTCTCATCTCTCATCCTTTTCTCGAACGGTTTGTTCGTATACGTTCACAACCTAACCCTCTAGGATTTTCTTCAAGCGGGACGAGTTTTCGTGCCCTGGATTGGTCAAAAAATCGACCGGAAAATGGCCGAAAAACTGACCAAAAATAGTTTCGAATTTTGACCCAAACCCCCATGTTCACGTCCAATTTGCCATCAACCTGTTTAATATTTTCAAAATCTAATTAAAAGATTTTCTTCTCAATATAACTGAGAATTTTACTATTTTTTTAGTTTTTATTAATTTGTTTTATTTGTTAAATTATTCAACCTCCAAAACGACCAAAAACTTGATATTTTAAAACTAAAATTTTGTGATACGGAGTGCACTCCGCCAAACGGGGCCGCCTCGTCGTGTACCAATTACACCGAAAGGCGCGTATGGTATATCCTTACGTGTAAACTTTTGCGAAAGTTAATTCGGACACGTGTGCGCGTCAGAATCAACCCATATCCTTAAAAAGTCTCCATATCGTAACTTTTGTAAAATACCACTCCACTTTGTGTACGATCGTCGGAATACGACGAAACTTATGCCATTGGATTCGTGGTATCATGTTGGTCCTGTGATCCAAGTTTTATGTAATTTTGAGACAGTTGACCGAGCCGCCTATTCGTGGGCCCCACGGTTTGATTTGAAGGGCAAATTTGTGATCGGCTCACCGAAATCCAAAATTGGATATACCGTTGAGTTCGTATCGTCGTTTAAAATTTGTTTGACCTATAACTTATCCTATTTAGAGACATTTATCTCTGGCACACTTTTCGATGCAAAGTGGCCCACATGTGGACTCCGCTTTAACCAAAAATTACCATTTTGCCCCTGTGTCCAAATTGGACGAAAGGGTAGTGTTTTATAGCTATCTCGTTGATTTCGGAGACGTTGGTAATATTTATTTCAGCACCCGGAGACGTTCATTCGGAGGCCATAGTTTTTGATCTTCTGTGCTTGACGCCTGGACGTTTACACTACGCAGCTTTCTTGTCAGGCAAGTATACCTTGCCATTTTACTGTGATTTATATTCCATATGGTGCGTGTATTTTATTTCTATTATTTAGTTCATATATTTTAACTGCTATATAAACTGCACGTCCAAGAATAACTTGGGTGCAACGACGGTGGCGTCGTATTTTATCTTTATTATATATTATGCATGTCAATCTAGTTTTACGAGACTACCACATAATTTGGAGGCATTATTAGGTTTCATTGGTCATGACACATCTGTTACACGAGTGTGAGTCTCATCTAGAACACGGACTTGCCTGACGGGCTGGCCACCTGTACGTATGGGACGTACGATAGGGAGTAACTGCTAATAAATTTGTATGCTAGGAGACTTAGCAGTTGTTAGAGATACCATCGTGTCATGGATATGGCATGAATAGAGCATGGGGTAGGGAGAACAACAAGTAAGGCATTTTGGCTCCTTTGTACTTTTCTTGTGTAACCCGTACGCTCCGCCGGAGATGCGTGGTATGATGACCCCTATATTATCTACAGGCGGCCTCTGACGTTCAAAAGACGTCATGCTTTTTAGGCCACTGATTCTCCGAGAGAATTACGCCAATCCCATTTTAGCTAGATATCCCACGTGTTAGAAAGTTGTTCTCAAAGTACATTCACATAGATGATTAGGCGACTCTTGGATGTTTATTTTCAGTACTTTATTGGCATGCTTCTATATATCTTGTTACGTCCCTCTGAGGACCTGGTCCCTTTCCAGGTGTAGACGATCATGACTATTCACAGGAGCACAGATCAGGACTTGCTACCTCGTTCTCTTTCGAGGAGGTCTTCTCTTCGAGCCTCATTGTTCATTAAATGTACTTATTTTGTTTCTCTTATATTCTAGTTTGGTAGTGAATTTGTCTCCATCCAACTATTAGTTCTTCTCGACTAGTTCATTTTTGGTTCATTGACATATTGATCATTTATTTCTTTATGATAATTTTTGTGGATGAGATTTAGTTATGCCCTGTGACTTGTAACAAATATATACCACTTGGCAATTATTGTCACGCCCAAGTCCCAAAATACGTAGGACTAGGAATACGTAACATGCCAGCTACGCATTCGACCAGACTCTGGTCCGATTCGAATACGTATAAGCTATACTAGAATGGTCACTATATATATAATAAAGTAAATATAAATATCTATGCCTCAATCCACAATGATCAGAACATACAAGAATGAGCTACATGTGCTAAAGTCGGCCGCCAGTAACCCATAAGCTCGAATAGACTCGAGAAAGGAATATGAGTCTATAAAACTAGGCTATATCAGCAGATGAATAAATAATATGAATAATAACCATGACTCCAAAAGGAATTATATAAGTACCTGACACCAATTCCTGCAAGACAAAGCAACACATATCAGCAACTCCATGCAGGCTTCACAACGGTCTATGCTGCAAAACTGGCAAGGGACCAATTCCTCAGAGGGACATAACAAGGTACAAGAAACAATATGCCAAAATAAATACAGTATATGAAAATAAATATCCACAGGCCAAACTATGTAACCAGCTATGTGATATAAAAGTGAGAGCATCACTAGTACTCATGCTGAGACCACTACAAGCTTTGTGTCGGGGAGCCGGTAGCAGTGATATCATGTAGTGGGCCTAGCTCTGTAGTGGCTATGGCACCGTAATGATATATATATATATATATATATATATATATATATATATATATATATATATATATATATATATATATATATATATATATAATCAGCCTGTAGCCTGTGTGTCTCTTTCCACCCAATATAATCACACGTCTTATGTCCACGACGTCTCATGTCCATAACACGCAAGATCATGACCTCTAGCTAATGCAGCGAGTCATAATGATAGCTATGCATCTGTAATATCTATGTCGCGAATCATGTAACCTATACAGAATCATCATGAATAACTCAGAAAAGATTCTGTCTCATGAACAATGTCAAGTGTCCTATGGTATGACGTACTTTATAATGCAAGCACGAAAATATATAGGATCGCGATATCAACTCTCTATGTGATGTTACACGACTCTGCGTACGGCGTCGACACCCGAATCTTATTCAAACGCTAAGCAACGTCTCACGGTCCTAGGTTGAACATGTACATCTCAAGAGTATATATATATAGAAAGAACTCAAGCAAATAATATAATAGGACTACTGCAAGTTGGCAAATTACACTTGCATGGGTTCTAAACTCTTTAAGTTGCTTCGGTAACAGCAAAATCTCCAGGAATGCCTTCGGATACTGAAACAAATATTACCATCACTCTCAGAAGACATGAAATAGCTAGGATTGACTGCCCATAAGTTCAATTTGGACACAAGGACAGAAATGACAGTTTCTGGTCAAAGCAGGATCCACAGGTGGCCCACTTCGTACCGAAAAATATACCAGAGACAAAGTTTTTCAAATTCGTCAAACTTAGTGTCTATAAGTCTAGAATGATGATACGAACCCAACGGAATGTCCAGAATTGGATTTCGATGAGCCGATCACAAAATCGTTCGTCAAGTCGAGCCGTGGGCCCCACGAAACGAGATTTCGTCAACGTTCTCAGAATCGAACCAAACTTGGGTCACAGAACCAACATAACGGTCTGAATCTAATGGCGCAAGTTTCGTTACGAAACTACAAGCATAGACAAAGTTATAACAAGTTTCAGAATAAGCCCGATACGGGATATTTTCGACGGATACGCGTTGATTCTGGTGTGCACGCACATCCAAATTAACTTCCGCAAAATCTTACACGTCTGCATTGACGATGCACACCTTTCGATAAAATTTGCATGCGACCAAGTTTCCTCGTTTAGCAGGACGTACCCAGTTTCAGGAAAATTTGGATTTTAAAACCAAATTTTTGGTCGATTTTACCCGCGAATAAAACACAACACACAACAAATCAAAATAAAATAATTACAGGGTTCTAATCTCGGTTATGTTGTCTAATTTACTGTTCAGGCAGAATTTTAAAATATTAAACATGTTGTATGTAAAATAGCCATGAACTTGTGAGTTCGGGACGGTTTCCTGAATTACAGAAATTGGGTTGATTTTTCTGTTTTTGCGTCGCGGTTTACGATCGACACAGGACACATTACCCCAGTCTAATTGCACGGAGTTTGAGAGGGTCACGAGGTCTTCGCATAGGATTTGACAAAACAAAATTTGGATCAATGTACAGGTAGTTACGCGAGCAGGAAGACGGGTACCTCGCTGATTTCGCGAAAGGGGCGACGGGGCGGGACACGACGGTGGCGGTTGTTGTGCTCGTCGGCGGCCGGAGTGACGGGGGCTAGTGGTTGGCGGTGGTGAAGTGGTGGTGGCAGCGGTGGGGATGACGGGGGTTTTATTGGAGGAAGGGCAAGGCGGAGCGGGGGTTGAGGGGTCGTGGGCCGCAGAGCGGGGGCGGGGTCGTGCGGAGGTCTTGGGCGGTCGGCCGCGGAGTCGGCGGGAGCGGGGGCATGGGGGTGTCGCGGGGAACGAGGGATAGGTTTTGGTTATCAGGTAGGGTAGGGTAGGGTCAGGTCAGTTTGGGTAGGACCCGACCCATTAGGGTAGGGTTTTGGTCGGTTGGGTTTTTATTTGGTTCGGGTTGGTTCAGTTCACGTTGGTTCGGGTTGGTTCAACCAAAAATAGTATTTTTAGCCCAATAAATTCCAGAAAAATTACACAACGTCCAATTATTAATTATACACCCAAAAATATAATTTTTGTAATATTTTAATACTTAATTTAATACATAAAAATATTAATCCCTGAAGGATATTTATAATAATTAATTAAAAATTACAGAAAAATCCCAAAAATTATTTTTAAATTTTTTTAAAAATATCCGGTGTTACAATTATTGTTCATAATACAGCGTACGTTTGTGTTATGGTTTTCATATATTGGAGTCTCCATATACATACGGCTGGCATACTTACGTATTTCTAGTCCTACGTATTTTATGACTAGGACGTGACAGAGCGGAAGGTCTCCATGCTACAGTGGGTGACACCACCAAGAGGTTCCTCGATAAGGGTAATGCCTCGGCTTCGCGAGCCATGTTACAGCGGCGTAGCACCGCACATAGTCAGGTAGCATAATGTTATAGAATGAAGAGTGTAGGCAGCACTACAAAGAGGCCGGTATCCTCATGTTACAGTAGTGTGACACCACAGAGGTAAAAGATGTAAATCCTCGGCTACGCTAGCCATGTCATAGCAGCATAGCACCGCAAGGAAGTGCAAGGATTCATGCTGGGTAGTTTGGCACTACAAAGAGGCTGGGATCTCATGCTACAGTGGAATGACACCACGAAAAGATTTAGCCTCAGCTCTGAGCCATGTCATAGCGGAGTAGCACCGCAAGGAAGCTCGAGGCTTCATGCCAAGGACTCTTTAAAAGAACTCTCATAGAGTATATGGAAAGCGATATAGGTCGTCTCTTGAGGGAAAACTTCTCGACGCCCAAAATATATACACTGAAACCAGGCGTGCATATGGCCTTTAATGTGCATCCGGAAGCACAGTTGATGTCATTGTGTGAGTAGAAAGAATTACAGCTATTGTGTAGAATTCAAGGCTTAGTCCATTCTTGTATGATACTATTATTCGACCCATGCAGGAAGATTCAAGTCAAAGCAATATCTATCCTAATGCATGATTGACAATCACTGTGGGGAACGCTCAACCCATATATATTGAGATATGTAGAAGATTGTTGGTATTTTTGCCTTTGGACTACTAAAGATAGTCCTACATTGGCTACACCACCAAGTGGGTATCTCAATATAATACTTTGTATGAGTTAAGGTGTGCACATGGGTACCATGTGGGAGTATTTTTCTAGGAGAAAAAATGATTAACTCCTCATAAAAATATTTATTCTTTTTGTCATGCTCTTGAAATTATTTCTATAGGAGCTAAGTCCCAAAGGTGCTTAGCGACTCGGACTCGGACTCGAATTTGGACTCGGGCTCAAGGGCACAAAGTGGAACCTTGTTGGCGTACTTTGCACTTAGCACATCAGCATCGTCGCAAGGCGCTTGTGCGTTGTTGTTGCTCTCGTGTGGTCATTTTATGCGCGAGTTTTATGCTCTGGTTGCATGCACGTGTTGTCACACCCCGATCTCCCGCAGGCTATTTCGGCCGTTCTCGCTAGGCGAGAATCACCCTCGCCAGCGCTCCCGCGGAACGATCGCTTTAACCCATACGGGCGTGATGCCGTACGAGCGTGATCCACGCCCGTACAAGGCCATGGTTCATTGGCTGGCGGTAAGAGTTCTAAGCCACAGAGTCGCACAGATTGTCCGAGTGCATCGGAGTCATGAACGCATAGCGATTCGGTAACAGGTTCACTGAGTTGATAATATAGCGGAAGCATTTGAAACACAAGTTAAAGTAAGGCAACTCTTTTATTGATATAAAGATATGTTACAAGCGGCGTATAGCCGAGATTACAAGTCGCTCAAGCCTCTCTCTCTGAAACAGTAAAAGCGTGCCAAGTGGCTACAACTGTGGAATGATTGTACAGGCGATGTTCAGGCGACGCTCCAACATTATGTCTTGTATATGTGCTTCAGTCCCGGACGCACCGTTGCAAGGCTTCAGAGGGAACTCCTGGCCTTAGCACGCACGTTGGAGGCATCCGCACCGAACGAGGTTCTCCCGCACCCTGCATATAAACTGGTGGATTATCAGTACATTGAATGCACTGGTGGGGAAGCTACTCGCCCGCTCGATAAATCCAAACACGTAATACAGGTTCCGTGCACCAACTATTAAGTTGTCTTTCTAGTTGCCTTAGGATCAGTTTTATGCAAATATTGAATAGCTTAGTTCGTGTGGCAGTGCGCCGTGCGACATGAGAGGAAACACGACGAGACTTACCCTTTGGCCTTCCCTGTCCAAGGCAAACATTGTTAATTCAAGCACGGGCAAGTATAAGCATTCAGGAGCATAGCATATACAACATGCAAACACGAGAGTCATTGAACGGGACAATAGTTGGTGTGCTCAGTTGTTCTTTGATGCAATGCAATGACTCGCACGCGGATAGCCGCTAAGCGAGGATGACTTATCTATATGAACATGAGTCACTGGCAAAGCCATAAAGGACTAATCCCAGACGAGAGTGGAACGCAACGAGAGCACACGATGCGCTACGAACCATCTCGCCCGTACACGATGGATTGCATATGTAGTCCAAGGCCAAGATGGAATACAACCAAGTACACGATATGCTGCAAACCATCTCGCCAGCACACGATAGACTACACATGATGTGGTCCTAGGCCAAGTAGAATGCAGCCTAGTACGTGATATGCTGCAAACCACTCGCCTGCACACGATGGACCACACTTGAAGTTCCATACGGATCGGAGCGGCCCCAGTGCCCCGGTGACCGTCCGTGGAACTATGCCTCGTTTCCGAGTTGTCCGCGACATGCAAGTCAGGGTTAAACCAATCTCAGGCAACACGTTTTATTTGACCAATCTCAGGCAACACGAATACACGATATACTTGAACCATGATTCTACGTTCAGTGAGTGACTTGCCTTGATGCATTCCCCTGGTTCGGGGCTGCCTTGGTGACCTAGCGGTCCCGGATACTTGCAGGTTCATTCAGGTACGGAACGACTACGTAGTAGTCTTCCGGGGTTTGGATGAAAACATGGCAATATACAAGCAGACAAGTATGCGTTTCTAAGGAACATAAGCAGGCACGTTGCTCGGACCCGAAGGTAAGTCGAGAGATGAAGCCGTTAAGGGTCTTAGCATACGAAGGTCTGAACATATATAAGCAGTATTTCATTTCCATGTTCTATCAAGCAATATGAGTTGGGATTATTCCCTTAGCTAGGTGCGTTGATTTATTAGCATGCAGGGGGTGAATCACCTAGCGACTAGCATAAATATTCTAAATTTTATGTGTGCTGGCTAAGCAAAGACAAGTTCACCGTAGCCACCCACCTTAGCGATGATTCGCCTTGGTAGAGCGATACGCCTGAGCGAGCCTCTGAAAGCCGAAGTTGATTTCCTGTAGGGACAAGTCTGGATATCCTTTGCTTCTCGATTGAGGCAAAGCGGGTCGGGACAGTTGCACTATTGTCGTTTGAGACGGCAGTCCGCTTGAGCGGAACGGGGTGTTATACGTGTTACATGAGCGGACGCTGAACGAGCACTGAACAGGCGCTGGACGGGCGCTGAGCGTGTGCTGAACGGGTGCTGAGCGGGCTATACATTGGACTGCGATTGTGGGATATCAATTTTGTATATTAGATTTTTAGTCCCACATCAGAAAGAAGAGGAGGATGGACTTCCATCCTTCCCTATATAAAGAGCCATCTATACTTCTTTTGAGACAGACCAAAAGGTTGAGAAAGAGTAGTCCAATTGAGTCCGTTCGAGTTACACAAAGAGGTGATTACGAGCATTCCAGAAGTTCTCTTGTGAACTTGCTGGCTCTTAGGAGCAGATCGTCGATAGAGGACAAATTTTGCTTTGCCCAACGGTGGTCTTCACCTCCCCAGCATGAATTATTTTTTATTCTGTCTTCTTCTCTTTTTTCTTCTTGGTTCATTCTGTCTGATTGTAACTGCATTTTGCAAGGAAAAATGAAGGTAGTTTTTATTTTATTATAACTCGGTTATGTCCGTCTGCAATTGTGATTTCAAGGAAGAACGAGAGGTTTGGTTAATTTTGATTCTTTTGTAATCTTGAGAGCAAGTTATAATCAGAATCCTCATATAGTTCTTCATGAAAATCGAGAATAGTCAGAGTAAAAACTTTGTGTGAACCTCTGATCTCGACCACGCATTCTTCCATCTTTGGTTAAGTCTCGGGACTAACAATACATTGTTTTACCAGACATGATATTATTGATGAAAGGACTGGATAGTGGTCCTCAAAAGAATACTATATTTTCTATGTTGACAATCTTTTAATTGAATAAATACCTTGAAGAACTACTCTTATTTAATGTGATGAGAAGCTTTGAAATCATAGACGGAGCTACCCCTGGGCATGGGTGAGTTGTAGCCCGTCCTAATTTTTTGGCAATTTTTTTGTTATTTTTAGATGTTTTCTTAGTTATATTTAATGTTTTCTTCTTGTGTCATGGTCCATTCTTGATGAGCCCAGCACCGTTTGCCTATGTAGTTCGACCAGAACTTTACCCTCTATGAACCTTCACGGTGACAACGACAGCGTCTTCCTCGTCATACAACTACTACTGGTGTCTTCTCAACCCAACCTTTGATATTGCCTCACCGAGAACCCGCAAGTAGATACCACCATCATTGCGTATACCTAGGAACCGAACCCAGCAGCCTCACCAAGCCTTCAATGTCATTTTCTTCGTCATGAGCCATCATCAACATCCTCCAATGGCGTGGCTTCTCCCTCCACCTAGACCATAGTCACCGTCGTTTTCAGTCGCGTGATGCTAGTATTTTTGTGTCATTCAAGCTATAATTAAAGTTCATCCCTCCCTTATTTTAGAGACTAGTTCTACCCATGTTTGAACTTATTTTCATTTAAGTTGCCATTGGTATGCAAATTATAATATAGTCAAAAAAATTATGTTTCTAGAAAAATTTGCTATATCAAATTCAAGGAAAATTCATATTACAAAGTTTGATATATAATATACAATATTTTGGAACATATATATATATATATATATATATATATATATATATATATATATATATATATATATATCATGTCCCAATCTCCCGCAAGCTCAATAGTCCCCGCTGAACGTGAATCACCATGTTGTAGCGCTTCCGCAGGATAATCGTTCTCATCGGGACGTGATGTCGTACGAGCCTGGAGTTGCGCTCGTACAAGGCGATATTGTCAAACACCAAAGTTATCATCGAAACGACCAAGTTGTAGCGAATTCAAGTATTGTGTACCAAGCACATATCAGAGTATACGCAGCGAAGCTCTCGATAGGGTCCAAATGAAATACCACAAAGGGAATGCCACAAAGGCTAATGCAATACTCTTGCTCTTTCTCTAGCCCACAAAGGTACTTATCGTTCATATATCATGTCCCGTATATCCAAGCAGTGCCACTACACCTGCGTACCTGAAATAATGCCCACAAACGTGGGTCAGTACACAGTCGTACTGGTGAGCGGGATAACCCACTCGTCTAAGCCGACACTAAGTAAAATAGTGAATGCAAACAGTTATATGGTGATCTTTCTAGTTGAATCCTAGATTCGTTTCATGGCATAGGGTATGACATGTTATGGAAAACTGTAAATTAATTTAAGCATGCAAGCATTCAACTCAAGCAAATCGACAAGCAATTATATAACCAACTCGAAGAAAACTAGCATGCAAACCGTCCTACTCAAACCCAAGCAACTCGAGAACCTATCGAACCATTTTCAAGCCTCAATATCCATCCTCAATCCAAACCTTATAATCCAATCTCGATATGCACACTCTTGCCGAGGCAAGGTGGCCGCCGCCTACGCGAAAAGCACAAACAAAACCAAAGTAAAGCAAACTAACTCTTATCTATATGAAGTCACTGCCCAAGCCATAAAGGACTTTGATCGGACAAATCAAGTACAGTTCTACCCGATCCAGACTGGGTAGCTAGCCCTCATGGTCGTATCAAACTACCGGCATCGCGCCCAAGGCACGTTACCATTGTCTTCTCCATGGCCGAACGGTTCCGGTGCTCCAGAGCCTATCCCGTTCGAGAAGACGAAACCCTGTGCAACACAGGTTATCCGTGACATGCAGACACCAAGTAGGTATGACGAGAGGATCGAACATTCTTGCCCCACCAAGCGATCCTAGATTCATCCAACCAAAATCCAACCAAATATCCATAACCATTCTCCAACATATAGCCAAAGGCACAAATCTCAAGTTATTCCTATAGGCACAATGCCGCTTCTCGATGCAGTATTTCTAATTGGTGCAACACCCCACGCTAAGAACAATCCCATGGCACAATGTCCCAACAGTGGTGTCATGCCCCAGTCCCAAAATACGTAGGACTAGGAATACGTAACACGCCAGCCGTATGTATATGAACTCCAATATATGAAAACCATACACACACGTACGCTGTACATGAATATCAAATCCACCAGTGGTAATATACTGTCAACAAGTCACACGCAATCTATATCTCACCCACAGCACAAATAAATAAATAGAAAATAAATAACTGAATATCAAATAGAAAGTCTCAAAGTATGATAGTCGGATGGAAACAAATCCACTACAAATCGACTATACTAAAAACTACTAAAAGAGAGAAGAGAATCAACTCTAATATAAGATAAATGTCTATAAAAGAAAATAGCAACTAGGATCTCTAACAGTTGCAATGAATCAATGATACTCTGAAGATAAGACCTCCTCAGTTTGGAATGAAGCGTCAGGTCCGGGTCCGTACTCCTGTGGAATCTCCTGCCCGTCTATATCTGGAAAGGGACCAGGTCCTCAGAGGGACGTAATAAGATACATATAAACATGCCAATAAAGTACTGAAAATAAACATCAAATGGGTCTCCTAACCATCTATGTGAATGCAGTTTGAGAATAATTTTCCAACAAGTGGACTATCTGGCTAAAATAGGATTGACATGATTCTCTTGGTGATTCAGGGGCCTAAAAAGTATGTCGTCTTTTGAATGGCAAAGGCTGCCTGATAATAATATATATAGTGGTCATCATGACCGCGCATCTCCGACGGAGCGTACGGGTTACACAAGAAAAGTACAAAGGAGCCCAAATGTCTTACTTGTTGTTCTTCTCACCTCATGTTCTAAGCATGTCACATCCATGACACGATGATACCTCTAAATTACTGCCAGGTCTACTAGCATGCAAAGTTTCTATCGGCAGTTATCCCTATCTGTCGGACGACCTGTACGTACCAGTGGCCAGCCGAGCACGCAAGTCCGTATCCTACATGTGACTCACACTTGTGTAAGAACAGTGTCATGGCCAATGAAATATAAGAATGTCTCATGATAATAGGGTGGTCTCATAGAGTAGGTCCATGCATATACATAATAAAAACAGAATACGACGTCACCGTCGTTACACCCAAGTTTTCTTGAACGCGCAGTTTATATAGCAGTTTAAAATATATGAACTAAATAAACAGAAATAAGATGCATGCAATATATGAAATATAAATTACAGTACAATGGCAAGGTATACTTGCCTGAAAAGCAATATGTATAGTGTAAACGTCCAGATGTCAGGTACACAGGATCAGAAACTAAGGCCTCCGAATAAACGTCTCCGGATGCTGAAATAACATCACCAATGTTTCCGGAATCAGCGAGATAGCAAGAAAACACTACCCTTTCGTCCAATTTGGACACAGGGGCAAAACAGTAATTTCGGGTGAAAGCGGGGTCCACATGTGGTCCACTTTGCACCGAAAAGCATGCCAGGGGTAAAGGTCTCTAAATGGGACAAATTATAGGTCAAACAAATTCTAAACGTCAATACGAACTCAACAGTATGTCCAATTTTGGATTTCGGTGAGCCAAACACAATTTTGCCCAAAAAGTCAACCGTGGGGCCTGTAAATATACGGCTTGGTCAACTGTTTCAGAATTGCATAAAATTGGGTCACAGGACCAGTACGATACCACGAGTCTAGTGGCGCAAGTTTTGTCGATTTTCAACGAGCGTACTCTAAATGGTGCGGTATTTTATAAAAGTCACGATACGGAGACTTTTTGCGGATACGGGTTGATTTTGACGCGCACACGCGTCCAAATTAGTTTTTGCAAAAGCTCACACGTCTGGACATACCATACGCGCCTTTCGGTACAATTGATAAGCGACAGGGCAGTCCCGTTTGGCAGGGCACGCTCCGTATCACAAATTTTTTGAAGGTTCAAAAACAGGTTTTTTATAATTTTTAACTCAGTTTAATTCTGCATACAGCATCAAATAAAATAATATAATTGACAAAAAATAATCTAGGTTAGGTGGTCTTCACATAGCAAGAAGAAAATCTACGTTTAGATCCCTGTGGTGGGAGATACGAGTCCTTAAACATGGGTGGTTACAGCAGTTTTTTCTGAGATTAAAAGAAGTCATTTTTCTCCAATTTGGTCTCGGTTTTCACCTAGGGTTACGCGCTGTTCGAAGAAAACTAATACACAGAGTTGGAAAAGGGATAGGTCATGAACACACCGGTGATGACGGGGTCGAATTTGGTCGAGCGATGGAACGGAAATCAACGCGTGAACATGACTTCACTGTTGTGAATTTCTGCAGTGTGCGCGATCTCGCGAACGACGACGAGCGGCGGCGACAGTCGGCTCTGGCGACTGCGGCGGGTCCAGGCGGTCGGCGACGGCTAGGGGTGTGGAGATGGTAAGGGTTTCGGGTTAGGATTTATAAGAATATATATATATATATATATATATATATATATATATATATATATATATATGTGTGTGTGTGTGTGTGTGTGTATGTGTGTGTGTGTGTGTATGTGTGTGTGTGTGTGTGTGTGAAGATGAGAAGGGGGTTTGCATCCGCTGGGCGGGGGGAGTGGGTTTATGCCGCTGCTGCTGCTGCTGGGATCTGGCGGGCCGGGTAGGGTAGTGGTCTTAGCGGGTTTAGGGTTAGGTTTAAGAAAATGGGTTAGGGTTTTCATTTTCTTTTTTCTTTTTTATTATTCATTTTTATTCTTTTCATTTCTTATTATTAATAATATATATATATATATATATATATATATATATATATATATATATATATATAATTTACAGAAAATTATATTTGTTCATAAAAATAATCTTTCAACCGTCTACAAGTTCTCCTACATAAAATAAATTAAGGTAAAATAATAGTTGCTCCATAAATCTCTAAATGCACAATTACTTAGAAATAAAAAAATTAATAAATTCTATATCTTCTAATTAACTAATAAATACTATAAATAAATTAAAAAATTAATTAAAGAATTAATACGATTTTTAAAGTTAGGGGTTTTACAAGTGGCACAATGCCCCAACAGTGGTACAATGCCCCAATAGTGGCACAATGCCCAAGTGATACTCGTGCATGGATGCTCGCTCGTGTAATACCCCGTTCCGCTCAAGCGGACTGCCGTCTCAAACGGCAATAGTGCAGCTGTCCCGACCCGCTTTGCCTCAAACAAGAAGCAAAGGATATCCAGACTTGTCCCTACAGGAATTCGGCTTAGGCTTTCAGAGGCTCGCTCAGACGTATCGCTCTGCCAAGGCGAATCATCACAAAGGTGGGTGGCTACGGTGAACTTGTCTTTGCTTAGCCAGCACACATAAAATCTGGAATATTCATGCTAGTCGCTAGGTGATTTACCCCTGCATGCTAATAAATCCAACGCACCTAGCTAAGGGAATAATCCCAACTTGTATTGATTGCTAGAACATGGAAATAAAATACTACTTATATTCAGACCCTCGCATGCTAAGTCCCCTAACGGTTTCATCTCTCGGCTTACCTTCGGGTCCGAGCAAATGTGTTTACTTATGTTCCTTAGAAACGCATGCTTGTCTGCTTGTATATTACCATATTTTCATCCAAACCCCGGAAGACTACTACGTAGTCGTTCCGTGCCTGAATAAACCTGCAAGTATCCGGGACCATTGGGTCGCCAAGGCAATCCCCGAACTAGGGGCACGCATCAGGGTAACGAATACTGAACGTGAATCCTTTAACGTGACAACTGAATGATAATCACATCAAGTTTATATCTGAACGAGAATCACGTCACGTAACGAACGAATCGCAGCTCTTGGAGCAAACGCTCGTTTAGATCACGAATCAATGGATTATCATTCAAGTTGTGGATTGAAACTGACCCTGACTTGCATGTCGCGGACAACTTGTAAAAAGGTGATCTTCGGATCTCGTTCCACGGACGGTCATTGGGGCACTGGGACCGACCCGATCCGGATGGAACCTCACGATAGTCTCACGTACGGACAGGATGGTGTGTAGCACCTCACGTGCTTCGTTGCATACCATCCTTGTTCAAAGACTAAACGGTCCTTTATGGCTATGCCAGCGACAAACGTTCATATAGATAAGTCATCCTCGCTTAGCGACAATCCGCGTGCGAGTTATTGCATCGCATCAAGAAAACAACTAAATACCTGAACGATCATGTTAAAACAACCCTCATGTTTGCATGTGCTATGCCTCATGAATGTTATACTTGCCCGTGCTTGAATTAACGATATTTGCCTCAATATTTGCCTTGGACAGGGAAGGAGATGGTAAGTTGGTAAGTCTCGCCGTATTTCCTCAAACATCGCACGGCGCACTGCCCGACACGTTAGGTTATTCAATATTTGCATGAAACTGATCCTAAGGCAACTAGAAAGACAACTTAATAGTTGTGCACGGAACCTGTATTTACGTGTTTGGATTTGTCGAGCGGGCGAGTAGCTTCCCCACCAGTGCATTCAATGTACTGATAATCCACCAGTTTGTATGCAGGGTACGGGAGAACCTCGTGCGGTGCGGACGCCTCCTTCGTGCGTGCTAAGGCCAGGAGTTCCCTCTGAAGCCTTACAACGGTGCGTCCGGGACTGAAGCACATATACAAGACATAAGTTGTGAACATCGCCTGATCATCGCCTGTGAAATCATTCCACAATTGTAGCCACTTGACACGCTCTTACTGTTTCAGAGAGAGAGGCTTGAGCGACTTGTAATCTCGACTATACGCCGCCTGTAATACATGTTTAATCAATAAAAGAGCTTGCTTTACTTCAACTTGTGTTTCAATGCTTCCGCTATATTGTCGACTCAGTGAACCTGTTATCGAATCGCTATGCGTTCCTAAACTCCGCTGCACTCGGACAATCTGTGCGACTCTGTGGCTTAGAACTCCTGCCGCCAGCCAATGAACCATGGCCTTGCACGGGCGTGAATCACGCTCGTGCGGCATCACGCCCGGATGGGTTAAGCGATCGTTCCGCGGGAGCGCTGGCGAGGGTGATTCCCGCCTAGCGGGAACGGCCGATTGCCTGCGGGAGATCGGGGCGTGACATGTTGGTATCAGAGCCTGGCTTCTATGCCTTTGGACTTCAATTCGAATATCTCTGTTTTGAAAGCTCGTTCGTGGGTTATGTGCACGCTCTCTCTCAATGCCTCGATGGGATGTTCCAACAATAAGTCTAAATACTTTCAAAATGTATTTTGAATGATATGATTGCTTGTCTGGTTGTATGCTGCGAGTGGCCTTTGAGCCAACCTGTGCGAACCCTTGAGAGTATCGCTAGTAGCTTGTCCGATTTTTACTAACTCTAAGTTTGGTTGAATGCATCTATTCGAGGGACGCCTTGAACTAGTGCACCATCCAAGACTAAGAAAAGGTGAAACTCGAGTGCTAAGACTTCGCTATCACTAAGCTGGTTGACGTGTTCACGCTAGAAGTGCACTTCAAAAGTACGCACGATCCAGTCTAAGCGATATGCTGATTTCGAAGCTTGTGCAAGTGAATATCCAAATGAACAAGTGCAACGACTTGTCTAGGATTGCCTCAACCTAGATCACTGCTTGTCCTTAGTAAGTCTCGAGGACGAGACTTTTTCTAAGTTGGGTAGGATGTAACACCCCGTTCCGCTCAAGCGGACTGCCGTCTCAAACGGCAATAGTGCAGCTGTCCCGACCCGCTTTGCCTTAAACAAGAAGCAAAGGATATCCAGACTTGTCCCTACAGGAATTCGGCTTAGGCTTTCAGAGGCTCGCTCAGACGTATCGCTCTGCCAAGGCGAATCATCGCTAAGGTGGGTTGCTACGGTGAACTTGTCTTTGCTTAGCCAGCACACATAAAATCTGGAATATTCATGCTAGTCGCTAGGTGATTTACCCCTGCATGCTAATAAATCCAACGCACCTAGCTAAGGGAATAATTCCAACTTGTATTGCTTGCTAGAACATGGAAATGAAATACTACTTATATTCAGACCCCCGCATGCTAAGTCCCCTAACGGTTTCATCTTTCGGCTTACCTTCGGGTCCGAGCAAATGTGTTTACTTATGTTCCTTAGAAACGCATGCTTGTCTGCTTGTATATTACCATGTTTTCATCCAAACCCTGGAAGACTACTACGTAGTCGTTCCGTGCCTGAATGAACCTGCAAGTATCCGGGACCATTGGGTCGCCAAGGCAATCCCCGAACCAGGGGCACGCATGAGGGTAACGAATACTGAACGTGAATCCTTTAACGTGACAACTGAATGATAATCACATCAAGTTTATATCTGAACGAAAATCACGTCACGTAACGAACGAATCGCAGCTCTTGAAGCAAACGCTCGTTCAGATCACGAATCAATGGATTATCATTCAAGTTGTGGATTGAAACTGACCCTGACTTGCATGTCGCGGACAACTTGTAAAAAGGTGATCTTCGGATCTCGTTCCACGGGCGGTCACTGGGGCACTGGGACCGACCCGATCCGGATGGAACCTCACGATAGTCTCACGTACGGACAGGATGGTGTGTAGCACCTCACGTGCTTCGTTGCATACCATCCTTGTTCAAAGACTAAACGGTCCTTTATGGCTATGCCAGCGACAAACGTTCATATAGATAAGTCATCCTCGCTTAGCGGCAATCCGCGTGCGAGTTATTACATCGCATCAAGAAAACAACTAAATACCTGAACGATCATGTTAAAACAACCCTCATGTTTGCATGTGCTATGCCTCCTGAATGTTATACTTGCCCGTGCTTGAATTAACGATATTTGCCTCAATGTTTTCCTTGGACAGGGAAGGAGATGGTAAGTTGGTAAGTCTCGCCGTGTTTCCTCAAACATCGCACGGCGCACTGCCCGACACGTTAGGCTATTCAATATTTGCATGAAACTGATCCTAAGGCAACTAGAAAGACAACTTAATAGTTGTGCACGGAACCTGTATTTACGTGTTTGGATTTATCGAGCGGGCGAGTAGCTTCCCCACCAGTGCATTCAATGTACTGATAATCCACCAGTTTGTATGCAGGGTACGGGAGAACCTCGTGCGGTGCGGACGCCTCCTTCGTGCGTGCTAAGGCCAGAAGTTCCCTCTGAAGCCTTACAACGGTGCGTCCGGGACTGAAGCACATATACAAGACATAAGTTGTGAACATCGCCTGATCATCGCCTGTGAAATCATTCCACAATTGTAGCCACTTGGCACGCTCTTACTGTTTCAGAGAGAGAGGCTTGAGCGACTTGTAATCTCGGCTATACGCCGCCTGTAATACATGTTTAATCAATAAAAGAGCTTGCTTTACTTCAACTTGTGTTTCAATGCTTCCGCTATATTGTCGACTCAGTGAACCTGTTATCGAATCGCTATGCGTTCCTAAACTCCGCTGCACTCGGACAATCTGTGCGACTCTGTGGCTTAGAACTCCTGCCGCCAGCCAATGAACCATGGCCTTGCACGGGCGTGGATCACGCTCGTGCGGCATCACGCCCGGATGGGTTAAGCGATCGTTCCGCGGGAGCGTTGGCGAGGGTGATTCCCGCCTAGCGGGAACGGCCGATTGCCTGCGGGAGATCGGGGCGTGACAGCTCGCTCGCCCGAATTTCCGATATTCCAACCAAGATATATCATTCAAACTGTCCAAGCATAATTCCAATCATTTCTTCAACTGCCCCAAATGTAATCCAACTCTAGCTCCAACTAACCCACGCGAAAACCAATCAAGCCACAAACATATCCAAGCAAACGACGTACACTCTATGCACGCCACAGTATAGTGATTTTCAAGTTCCAGTCCAAGTGTACAAGCCTTTACGTGTTTTTCATATTATTAGGCATGAAGGAGTAGAGGAGAAGGGACAGAGCCCACTCACCAAGTTTGATTTCGTTAAGCATCATGTCCTGCCGATACGGCTGATCCCTTGAACCCGTGGTCCGATGCAAAGCACGATCTACTCAACTGGTATGACCGTGCGAGTAGGTCGTGCTCTCCAAATCATCCGATCGATCGGACTAAGGAAGACGGCATTATCGCTCCAATCCAGCTATCTCGGTACTGCTCTGAACGAACATCTGATTCCATCGAACTCCGCTAGTGATCTGCACATAAAACAAACTAAATCAATAGTTGTTCCCAAATCCAACAAATTGAAATGTAACCAGCTATTGTCCCATTCAATTCGACTCAGCGTAACGCACCGTGCGGTTGCGGGACGTTACATAATATACCACTTAGATTCAGGTTCGTTTCCGAACCCCCCCCCCCACACACACACACACACACACACACATATATATATATATATATATATATATATATATATATATATATATATATATATATATATATATATACTTAGAATTGACTTTAAATTTCCAATTTGTACTTAGATTTGACTTTAAATTTCCAATTTGTTGTAGACAAGTTTGTTAAGATACAGCTTTATTACTTTGGAGACCTAGTTCCAATTCTACCAATTACATATTATTTTCATTTACGAAGTTTTTTTTTTACTACTAAATGAATTAAACTTGTACTCAACCTTGACAAAATTAGACCCAGCCTCCCACTTGACCCAAACTTGCACTCGTACCCAAATTCTATCTGATCTGTTCGACTAACTTGGACTCGTCTAAGCATGCACATTGGATTCAAGTAAGTGGCACATGTACTACTAATAATGATAATCTTCCATAATATAATGAGATTTCAAAATGGCTCAAAAATGAGACGTCTAAGTCGTATGTATATTATCATTAATTAATTATGTTTAAAAAATTAATATTATGTAAAAAATTGTAAGAATTCGAACTCAGCCAACCTGATAGAATACCTCACATCTAAACTACATGAGTTACAAGAGATGTTTCTTTATAATTAGATAATATTATGTAGCTAACCGTTTCAAGACTCTTTAAAAAAAATAAAAATATATTCATTAACTAATTATAATTAAATATATAACAAATTCAAATTAAAATATAAAAATACATATAATAAATCTTAATTTAAATAATTTTATATTAATTTTAGAAGAAAAAATATTTTACGTACAACGCGCGTGAATTTACTAGTAAGATATAAAAAGCCTTTAAGACCAAATTCGAGTGACCCTTGTGGTTGGTTACCAAGGAGAGGTATAAACCTCGGCTGGGTGGCGGAAGATCAGTGGATCGAACCATGAGGACGTATTATTCCTTCCATTTATTAATGGTGTGAGTTGGAAGACAGTGGACCCACAAGACATGCAACGCAGCATACGTAAAGTCCCGTAGAAAATGTCGGGCCACATTTAAAAAAAAAAGCCTATATGAAAGTTTCTCTCTACACTTTATAGTTCCTAAAGGGTGTTATTAAACGCATCCATATTTTCATTATGTTTATCTCCACCTCCTCCTTATTTTTAACAGCTTTGACTAACTTAACATTTATTTTCTCCAAAAATTAGACTATCAGTTTACCATCAAAACTAGTTTTTTTTAATTAACCTATATTAAAAATTTATCTTTTAACTTTTGATTAATATTTAATTGATTCTTTCTTCTTCTTCACCTTAGTGACCTCATGGATTAGCGATATTTTTTGCTCCGGTCATAAAATCAATACCGCCGTTTTGAGAATTCAAGTCGATATACCAAAATTGTTATTATAAAAAAATAATAATTTATGTTAGTATCCATCCTTTCCCTGTATATAGGGGAGGTTGCATCGCCTTCCGACAAATTCTAAAATTAATGACAGTAATTCAAATACAGACATTTATTGTCTTTTTGGTGTGCGGATTTGCTGGTTCCAACGAAAACTCAATCGTTCCATCTTTTGATTCAGTGAAAAACTTCTCTGAACTTTGGGCCAGAAAATGTAGAAGAAAAATTGCTTTAAAAATAAAAAAATAGAGCTCGGATGTGAAATTATCGTCTAATGGGAGACTGTTGCGAAGGACACACTCGCAGTTTTCACAAAGATCTTCACAGCCCACGATAGTTAAGTAGTTGCTTAGCAATAAGTATATTAGTTCATCAACACTCCTTTTCGATGTGGGACTAAATGTCGAGCAATGGAAAATCCCCGCCTCAACCCTGCATTTGTCTATGTAAATAGGTGCATGGCACTTGCATTATACAATGTAACGAAAGTTGGCATTAGCAATTTGATACATTCCTTTACCAGACATGATATTATTGATAAAAGGAACGGATAGTGGGCCTCAAAAGAATACTATATTTTGTATGTTCCCAATCTTCTAATTGAATAAATACCTTGAAGAACTACTATTTTTTTTATGTGATGCGAAGTTTTGGACTTATTTTCATTTTAGCTGCCATTGGTATGTAAATTATAATAATGTTTAAAAAAAATTATGTTTCTAGAAAAAAAATGCTACATCAAATTCAAGAGAAATTCATATTATGATGTTTGATATAATATACAATATTTCGGAATAATATATAAGTGAAAAAAGGCACAAAGATCACTTTCTTAATTTATATTAACTTATATTTACTATATTTGACTTTAAATTTCAAGTTTGTTGTAGAATAGTTTGTTAAGATACAGGTCATTTACAAAGCCTTTTTTTTTCCTACTAATCACTGAATTAAACTTGCAGCCAACCTTGACAAAATTAGACCCAGACAACCAATTGACCCAAACCTGTACTCGTACCCAAATTCTATCTGATCTGTTTGACTAACTTGAACCCGACTAACTTGAACTCAACTAAGTATGCATACTGATTCGAGTAAGTGTCACATGTACTACGTACTAACAATGACAATAAAATATAAAAAGCCTATAATACAGTTGCTCTCTATACTTTAGTTCCTAAAGGGTGTTATTAATGTATCAAGTGGCTAATGCCAACTTCCTTTACATTGTATAATGCAATTATGCTAGTGCCATTTACCTATTAACATAGAAAATTGCACGGTTGAAGCAGTAATTTTTTATTGTTTCACATTTAGTCCCACATCGAAAAGGAGTATTGATACGCTGACATACGTGTTGCTGAGCAACTTATTCTCATCGTGAGCTATGAAGATCATTGTGTTAATTGTTATATGTTCGGTCCTTTGCAAAAGTCTGAAATCTGCAAATTTTTATTTTTTTGGTTAAATCAATTTTTCTGGCCCAAATTCAGAGAAGTAATATTGGTTTATTTATTTATTTTTCTTTTAGGGAGGGTGTTGTTAAATGGACCCATCTTTCTCTTTATCCTCTAATATTATTACATCCTTAAATCAATTAAATAATTTTATTGTTTTATTAACTTAAAAATTAAATTAAAGAGTATTTGGTGCTACTATGAATCTAATAGATGAAGATTCGTCCATTGACGGATTAGTTTAATCTTCGTTACAATGAATTTGATAATTTATGACGAAGGAGTTTATATTATTTTGAACATTATGTTGGTTGCTTCAGTGATTTTAAAACCAAAATATATAACGACAAAGGAGTTGTTGAACCAACAAATCCTCACACCAACAAAACAAGGTATGCCTGCACTTGGATTACTGTCATTAATTTTAGAAATTGTCGAAAAGTGACTACATACAGACCATTCAAAACATGATGAATTTCTTTTTTATGTACATGAGATATAGTAAAGACAGCATGGGGGCTTTGAAGGTGATGTAACCTCTGTAATAAAGACCCGGGAACCCCTTCAAAAGGAACTCGCGTGACACATAAATGACTGCTACTAATCTAAATCAACATTTTTGATAATAACATTTTTGATATACCATTTGACAATAACATTTTTGGTACATCGAGCTGAATTCTCAATATGTTGGTATAGATTTTATGACCAGTACAAAAAATATCGCTAATCTATAAGGAGACTACGGTTAAGGGCTGTTTAGTAAATCTTAAGTGGAGAAATATTTGGATTTGTACTTTCGAGGATGAAAAGTAGTTAGAAAGTTTTTATTAATAATATAATGCAAGTGCCATTTACGTATTAGCATAGACAAATTCAGGGTTGAAGCAAGAATTTTTCATTTCTTGACATTTAGTCCTATATCTGAAAGGAGTGTTGATGCGCTGACATACGTATTGCCAAACAACTTCTTTGCACCTAGAGCTATGAAGATCATTGTGTTAACTGCGATAGGTTGGGTCCTTCGTAACAATCTGAAACTCATACGATAATTTCACAACCGAGCTCTAGATTTTTACTTCTTTTCTTATGGCCCAAATTCAGAGAAGTAATGTTAGCTTCGTCTTTTCTCCTTCTTCTATTTTTCTTTCAGAAAAATTGTTGTTAAATGCACCAATATTTTTTATTCACTTTACCTATTTTTCTTTATCCTCTAAAATTTTTAACTCCCTATATCAATTAAATAAATTTATTATTATATATTCAAATTAAAGAGTATTTGGTGCTACTATGAATGTAATAGATGAAGATTCATCAATCGACGGATTAGTTTAACCTCCGTTATAATAAAATTGATAATTTATGACGAAGGAGTTATAATATTTTTTATATTATGTTGGTTGTTTCAGTGATTTTCAAACCAAAAGATAGAACGATAGAGTAATCGTTGTAACCAACAAATCGTCACACCAACATGACAAGGAATGCATGCACTTGGATTAGTGTCATTAATTTTAGAAATTGTCGAGAAGTATGTCACGCCCCGGCCCCGAGGGCCGCCCGACCACCTTTTCCTCCGCGGCCGGACCGGACGCGAATCACCACGCCTCGGCGCACCGGACGCGAATCACCGTGCCTCGGCGCTTCTGCGGGGCGCGTATGGTCATTTGATACCGGAACGTGATGCTGTGCGAGCCTGGGGTTGCGCCCGCACAAGGCAACATCATTAAAGTTTGGTTATCATAGCATCAATCGAGTAAGCAGTAGAGGGACATTGTTGTAATGCATTTATGCATTTAGCCAACTGAGTATTCGAGGAAAATCGAGGGACTGGGTTCTCTGTTTACAAAGGCATCGTTCCATACATTATGCCCCTTTATACGAAAGTATCTCGAGACAATCGAAACACAATTTCTGGGTCTTGGGGATGAGGCACGCCTATTGCTCCCTCGAACGATCTAGTACCTGCAAGCAAGTAAACTGTTGGTGGGTCAGCACTTTTATAAGTACTGGTAAGAATAAACAACTGAACAGAAGCAAGCATTCACTAAAACCAACATTAAGTAATCATGTTATAAAATATTACATTATTAGTGATCTTTCTAGTTTTACCTATGTTCGTTACATGCAGCAGAAGAACGGAGTCATATTACATTATTTTGGAAATATCTTTAAAAATAGAGTTTCATATGCGATATAAGCAAGACAAGCCGATTATTCTGTTTCAGGGTGTGCGCAGCGTGTCTCGTGAGCTATACTCAAAGACTCTAGGGACAAATGCATATCTAGACACCAGTGCATATCTAGGGGCAGTCCATCTATCCAAGCCAACACAATTAACTATCTTATATGCAGTGCGGTCCCCGAGTATCTCAGGATCGGCAGCGGTTGATCCAGCTAACCAATGACTCATTTATCTGATACTATTGGCAGTCATGACACATGGTTGCTTTCTACTATCTCTGTAGCAGCCGTGACGCATGGTTGCTTTCCACCAATAGCCATTGTCCGACCGATGTGAATGCATAAAATACTATCAAATAAACTCTAGGATACAGACGAGACGAACCATCAAACTATATTTTATTGTTGCGGGGCAAGCCGCCTTATCTTTGAACACATTCAGGCACACGGTATGGTTCTCTCGAAGCATAGGCGATAGTGGAACATGTTCATGCAAACACATATTTTAGACAAGCGTTTCAGGGTCTCTTAGTTAAGAAGACATGTTCGTTTCAAAGACAAGCTAGGTGAGTTCATTTATTAGCATGCAAGACAGGTTCTATCATTCTCTTATGAAAACAAGCAAGCAAAAACTCAGATTCATTATTAAGGCGTGCAAGAATCAGAGAACGAAGTTCTGCCCACTCACCTTGATACATAGTGCCGACGCGGAGCGGGGCACTACAAAGTACTACATACAAACCATTCAAAACATGATGAAAAAATAAAAATAAAAACTATATACACGAGATATAGTAAAGATAGCAAAATTGAGGGTACTCTGAAGGCGATACAACATCAGCTATAGGGACTCGCGCCTCCCTTGAAAATGAGCCCCACGTGACACATAAATGACTGCTACTAACCTAAATCAACATTTTTCATATACTTTATAATAATAACATTTTCATTACATCGACCTATATATATATATATATATATAGTCAATGACCTCTAGCTCAAGTGGTTAGAGTGAGGTATATTCCCCCAAGATGTAACTACCACTTTTTTAGAGAGGAATTTTTTTGTAAGTTCATATTATCAGTATTGATAATATATATATATATATATATATATATATATATATATATATATATATATATATATATATATATATGCATTGTTAATATAATTAGGGATTTGTGTATTAGTTTGACTTAGTGCTAGTGAGCCAAGTGGACCCAACTAGGCTTGACTTGACCTATTAGTTAATTAATTATTTAGTCTTTGTTTGACCCAATAAAGTAGATAGAATGAATAAAATATCTCATTCATTAAATATTAGAACCTTCCTTAGTTGAACCCCTTAATTAGCTAAACCCTTCATGACATTAATGAGGGGCAAATGTGACTTTTTGCTTGACCAAATTCTAGTTAGAGTGGCCGGCTCTATATTGGGAGGGGGGGAACACTCTCTCTCATCTTCGTTATCTTCATTTATTTCCTAAGTGTTCTTCCTCAAAATCCCTTCATCCCTCCACCATATTTCACCAAATCAATCACAATCTCTCTCATTTTCACCACTATGGAGAGCTAAGGGCTTGAAGATTGCAAGAAGCTAGTAGAAGATGAGTTTTGCTAGGAGTTGGTGTCCATTCTTCACTTTTGTGTCCACTTGGAGGAGCTACATTAGGAATCCATCTCCCAATAGGTATGATCCCTATTCTCCTAAAAATATTTATTTTAAATAGTGTATTAGACCTATAGGAACCATTCCATGGCTAAGAACTACCCATAGGAGCAAGAACTAGGTTCATAGGATGCATATTATGAAAGTTATAATGACTTTTGTGGCCAAATTGGAAAAAATCTGAATTTGGGTGGGACACAAGTGTAATTGGTGCTCTTTAATTAATTGGAAGTACATGGGATTAAAATTGGGTAGGACACAAGTGTCATGTACGTAGTAGATTTAGAATAGAATAATGTCATAATTTGGGTTGGACAAAACGGGTTGAGGTTGTGTCTCCAATTTCGATTGGAATGGACAAGGATGCAAAATTGGATTTAATTTAATTTAAGAACGGACGTTTATAACGAATATTGTGCGACTAAAATGAAGTACAAAGTAGATTAGTTATAAGTTACACAAAGGTCAGAATGGTATGCGGGCATGTCTAAGAAAAGTGTATAAAATTTGTTTGGAAGCAAATGCTAGTGTAGTGCTCCAAATATCGAACCAACGGTAATGTGCACTAAGTGTTACGAATATTGCACAGTAAATCTAAAATACTGTATTCTAATTCTAATTGGATTCAAACTAACCCTAGCCTCTCTATCTAAGCCAGGTAGACCTAAATTTGGTCGAGGGATTTTATAATCTATCCAACTTATAAGAATTTCGTCCTCGAAATTAAAATAAACACATAATAAACTATAAATTATCTAACAATGCTACGGACATACCTAGGACCGGTGGAGCTAGCCTCTGCACTATCTGCTGGGCTCTATCGACATACTGGAAATACTTCTGAGCTTGATGTTGGTTTGATCCGCACCTCAAATATAGTCCTAATCTTCTTCTTTAATCTTTCTGAACATGTCCCTTCTTTCTGCAAAAGTGACATGTTGGTAGCTCTCTCTGCTGATAGGGCATAATCTTCTGTTGCGTCTGCACTCCCGAATGACGGATCGGTCCTCCTGCTCCTGGTTGTGTCCAAGCTGGTACAGCTACACTGGAACATCTTAATCCTCTGCCAATAGCCTCCTGGATGAATTGAGTATGCTGAACTGTGCGCCTCCGATATCAGCTCCTGACGAAGTTCTCCGTTCAGAACATAGAAAGGATCTCCACATCTCAAAGTCTATCCTCGTGTATGCGCAATCCTATCTGTATTTTGGCCTCTGTCCTCTGTCGAAGTCTCTAGAATCTGGCATCTGTTGGCAAGGCAGCCTTGATCCTCTCAACTAATATCGATTGCACCTGGAAACTCAACAACTGGTCATCTACTCCAGGCATAATGACCTCTATATCCAACGGCTCTAGATCTCTCAACAGGTGTTGCTGGGTAGCCAAAAAGAATGCCATGGGTCTCCTGCTCAATGCGCCAGCTACTGCGTTGGCTTTTCTCGGATGGTACTGTAGCTCAATCTCAAAGTCTGTCATCATCTTGAGCCAACGTCTTTGTCTCCGGTTCAGGTCTTTCTCTAAATTTTTAAAAGAAACTCGAGGTCAGGTACTTGTCGCAAATCCCGTCTTGTTGCCACTCTACCTTTTTACCTTGAACCTGAGGTTTCTCCTAGTTTATTCCATGCGTACCCTTCACTCAAACTATATGGGTACCATCTTGTTTATAACCGGCCATCCATTATAGATAGTTCACGATATCCAACTCAAGGCTATAACATTTGTCGATACTCTCATCCTTCAATCTAATTGCTCTATCTCAGATACTAGTTAACTAATCGAATCAACAATGGGGAAAACACGAGCCTAATAGATACTGACAACTGAAGTAAGTCTAGTACATCTAATCTAATTTGAAAGCTATATCGTATTACTCGAGTTCTCTCATCATCCGAATGTTGGGTCTAGCAATCTATGTCTAGCTATCTACCTATCTGTTTTAGCTTAGTCGTAAGTGGAAGAATTTCTCAGTCTGATACTGTAAGTCACGAGGTAACTAGGGGTTAACCACTATGGTTTGCTACCTAAAGTGTTATTTCATACCCTATTTTTATTAGTATCCGATAATCTTCTTCTAGATGTGGGTCTAAAATTCTGTCTTGTCAAGTTCATAATATCGTTCCTCATATCACCACCATAAGACTACAACTAATTTCTAGCATCTAGCTATGTCTTCTCCAAATTATTCTAGAGTCTTAGAATCAAACAACCTTTCTAGCTTCTAATACTTACAAATCTCTGCTACCTTAAGTAAGGGTAGGGTCTAGTTTTAAGTCTCTACTTCTATGTCTAATTCTTATGTCAACGGTCTATACTAGCTCTAGTAACAAGAAATAACTTATTAACCTTCTCTACCATGGTTAACCATCTACTCAAAAATCCTATCAAATATGCCTTCTTCATCTTGACGAGGATCTGCTCCTGGAGGAAATCACCGAGCACGAGCATCCATCTTCCCGAAATAAGAAAGATGAGAAACAACAATAACGATGTCGACGGTAATGAACGAATACAGTAAAGAAGTCCAAGGGCAATAATTGAATACAAGAGGAATTTTAAAATCATTTATGGATTGAGATCTTATTCAACATTAATCCTAAGTTGCAGGCTCGTTTGGTACAGTAACGTAACCGAAACGATATGCTCTGAACTGCATGGGCCACCACTAAAACTATGTCACGCCCAGTCCCAAAACACGTAGGACCAGACACGTGGCAATGGCCAGCTGGTACGACTTCGTAGGGCTTTCCAATTTAATGGACCCGACTAAGTGCACTTACGCTGTCCACAGTCAAGTGATCTAGTTAATAATCTAATTCTAAATGCAACAAGTAAACTAAATCTCAATCCATGGTAAATAATCTCAAGAAAGAACGATACGCATCATCAGTCTGCAGCCCAATAATACATCCGTTTAAATAGACCAAAAGAACAACATAGGCCTATAAACACTAGGCTATAAAAGCATAATCAAAATAAAAAGTAATACATGACTGTAATAGCTGGAAATGTAAAGATACCTGCAATGATGTCCACACTCCACTAGATCAAATATCCTGCAAACTGCACAAATAACCTGAAAGGGAACCAGGTCCTCAGAGGGACGTAACAAGATACAAAAATACATGCCATAAAGTAAATACTGTGAAAACTCGAGGGTGGTCTAACCAGCTAAGTGAAATACAATTTGAGGACAACTTAGTACGTATGGGAAGTGTAGGCTAGACATATACTGACATAATTCACCAATCGCTGTGACTGGCTAGTATATGCCACATATGCCCCCCATCTTAGGGCACTCTGCAATATAATAACGTCCAGCTCCGAAGAGCATGGTATCTGTAACGTCCATCGTTCCGAAGAATGAGGTATCTGCAATATATATATATATATATATATATATATATATATATATATATATATATATATATATATATACACGTCCGTATCGCTCTACGGAGCGCGGTATCTGTATAAAGGAGGTGGGTGTCCCATACGCCTACTAGTCGTCCTCCCCGCCCAATGCCAATATACAAATCTCAAGTGCGACATAGATATCCCGTACTATAATGCAAGTCACTAAAGAAATAATACAACTAAGTAAATACCGTCACACGTGTTGCTAATACCGATGGCCAGTCAAGCATGAAGTACGCGTCCCTATATGAACTCACTTTGTGCCGTACAATAATACGTGTCAAGGCCCCGGGAGTCATATTGATAACTCCACAACTTTAGGTGGGTCCACTAGACACTAGGTCAGACACAAGTCCTAACGTCAATGCCTTCGTTGACTGCACCCGAGTCTTTTTCGGACGCGCACAGTTATATAATATTAAAATAATAAAATATGCAACTAGATAATGTCTGAATTTAAACAATACAACAAGACAAGGTATACTTGCCTGGGTCCTCAAGCTGCGAGTATCAAAATTCTGTTCCCGAAGTCTCGCAGAACGATCCAACGACCCTATATATATACTAATAGTACAACCATCAGTCACTACAATAGTACGTACAGGAAATACTACGTTGCAATTATGAATTGACGCAGGGGTCACAACTGGTCATCTAGTTGGGTCGCGTGTGTACGTAGCTAAAACGTACACATGTCGTATCCTCGATTTTCGTGTACAGCAAGACAACAAATTAGCAAGAGACGCTATAAAAACTAATCCGTATAATACAGAAAATACCCTGTCCTAGCTAACATGCTATAAAAATATGTTACAAATTAAATTACGTATAATACTACATTAATAATCCTAGCTAACATATTTGTGTGCAAGAAACCCAATGTCTAAACTGTAAACCCCCTGATTTTTCAGAAATTTTTAAAATTTATTTCTCACATTTTCTGGAATTTTCTGGAATTTTTCTGAAATTAAAATCTAGGTGTTTTAATTATTAAATAATTTTTTAAATGATGTTAAATAATATTAAAATATTATGAAAATAATATTTTCTGGTGTAAAATGGAAAATTAGACATAGGATAATTTTCCGGGAATTTATTGGACCCCGAAAATATTTTTAAAGACCTAAAAACCAAGTTTTAATTAAACCAAATAAACCCTGAAATAAACCCGATTCAATTGAACCAAACCAACCCAAACCGGACCGGTTTAGTTGAACCGAACCCTGCGGGTCGGATCCTGGTCAAACCCGCCTACCCGACCCGCCAACCCGACCGGCACCTTATTCCTTAGCGAATCGGGCCGGATACGGCGCCCGACCCGGCTCTGCCAGACCCGAACCCTTTTCTCTTCTTCCCCGACTGTGGCGATTCCCGGCCGCCGCGTAACCGCCGACCATTCTCAGCCGCTCCGTCTCCCCCAGCCTCTCCGCCTTCCCGCACCCGCCGCCTCGTCGACTCCCGTAACCGGCCGTCTCTCCCTCTCCCTCTTCCCCTCTATTTAAACCCGCCTCCGCCTCTCTTCCCGCTGCCTCCGCCCCGCTTCTCCGGCGACCCCCGCTGCCTGAGCACCGCCCCGCCCTTAGCTCCGCTCCACCACAGCCCCCTCCGTCTCCCCGAGCCGCCTCCGGCTGAACCCTCTCCCCGCAGCGCCTTCCCTCTCTCCACCGCAACCTCCGTCTCCTCCGCCCGGACTCGCCCCCAGCAGTGCCCTAGCCGTCTCCGATAAAGCCCCCGGCCGCCTTCGACAGCGCCTCAGCCGGCCGCCCTAAGCCCAGCAACCCCGGCGAAGCTCTGGCCTGCCTCGGCGAAGCCCAGCCACCGGAACCCTAACCCTAAACCTAACTGTGCAGTGGACACAGTATCGTGTCGTATCGAGACGATATGTGGATACGAGAAACCCGGTTTCGCGGAGCCTAGTTCAGGTACTCTTTTCTCTCTCCTCGTTGCTCCGTTTTCCGTTTCGTCTGTTGTGACGTGAACCCTGCGTGACCCTCTCGATGCCCGTGCAACCCGCTCGGTGTGTCGCGTCCTGTGGCGATCGCGAACCGCGATCCAAAAACAGAAAAAATAATACCCCATTTTCCCCCAGAACTGAGTACGTCCTGCCAAACGGGACGACTTGGTCGCATGCGGTCTTCACCGAAATGTGCGCGCCGTTGATACGGATGTGCGGGAATTCGCAGAAGTTGATTTGGATGTGCATGCACACCGGAATCAACGCATATCCACCGACAACGCCCAGTATCCGCCCGTTCTGGATCTCGTCGTAACTTTATGTACACACGTCGGATCGAAACGAAACTTATGCCATCGGACTCGTAGCAATACGCTGGTCCTGTGACCCAAGTTTGGTTCGATTCTGAGAACGTTGACAAAATCGCGTATCGTGGGTCCTACGGCTCCACTTGACGGGCGATTTTGTGATCGGCTCATCGGAATCCAATTCTAGAAGTTCTGTTGGGTTCGTATCATCGTTCTGGACCTGTTGACACTAAGCTTGGCGAATTTTGAGACCTTTGTTCCTGACACATTTTCGGTGCGAAGTGGGCCACATGTGGACCCCGCTTTGACCAGAAACGGTCATTTTCGCCCCTGTGTCTAAATTGGACTCAAGGACAGGCATTTTTAGCTATTTGATATTTTTTGGATCTGATGGTGATGTTTATTTCAGCAACCGGAGCAGTACCTGTAATTCCCACTGAGGTCAGAGCTACAGTTGGAGACAGAACCCCAGGCAAGTGTACCTTGCCAAAACTTGCAGTTCCTATTACATATTTTTTGTCTTATATATTTGTTGTACATGCTTAACCTAGGACAGTGTGACTTACTTAGCGTCCGATTAATAGTCGGGTGCCAACACCGTACGCGGGGTTGTGTAAGGTCAACTAGAGATGGATATCGTGACCCTTTACATTCTCGTACTTGCCATATCAAGTACGTTATACCCAGGACACCTGACACTAATCATAAGACAGAATCTTCATGAAATATTCAAGGTAATTCTGTATAGGATACAGGTTTCATGACATAGACATTATTTTCTTAGATCTTATTATGACTGGTTGCATTAGTTTTGATCCTGCGTGTCATGGACATGAGACGTGTGATTACATTGGGTGGGGAGAGATTTACCATACAAAAGTCTGATTATATATAATACTTTAATTGAAGTGCCTTAGACTCTGACAGAGAGCTTTGGTACCTTACTGGCCCTTCGAGAGAATACTGTTATGGGTTTCTCTGACACTGATCCTATAGTAGTCTCAGCCCAAGTATGACTAAAACTTTCACTTACATATCACTTAGCTGGATATATATTTACCCTATTGTTTTATTTATTGCTGCACTGCATTTATTTGGCATGAGTTATCTTGTACCTTGCTATGTCTCCTGAGGACCTGGATCCGGATTATGTTCCCAGGATTAGCAGAGGAGATCCACCCAGAGGTATACAGTACAGGAGCATTAGCAGGAGCAGAAGCAGGAACAGGTGCATACAGTGGAGCAGAACCAGGAACCGAGGACTAGGTGATTGCTATAGATTTCCTGAGTATATATTTCTTCTATACTCAGTCTGTGTTGCTATTTACATTCTTGTTTCATGAACAACTGTAACAGACTTAATATCGGGTTGTTCCCCGATTTTATTTACTTGTGACTGGATGATGTTTTATTTCCTTTTGATGAGATTGATAAATTTACTCTGTGGATGAGATTAAAAAATCATGATTGTTGTATTACAGCTTAAGTATGCCCCGATGGATCTATTAAATTGGGTTTGTCCATCAGTGTGTGCTGTTGGCCTTGCCACGTGTCTAGTCCCTCGATATTTTGGGACTGGGACGTGACATAAACCTTGGTCAACATCTCCTTATTTAAAATAGTTATAATTTATTAAGATGCAATTTATTAACATAAATATATATAATAAACATTAATATGTAATTTAACATAAATACATATAATAAATATTAATACATAAATACATAAATACATAATACATAATACATTAATACATTAATACATAATACATTAATACATTAATACATAAATACATAATACATTAATACACATTAACACGTATATACACATATGTATCTAAACTAATACGTATATATACGAATTGACAGGAATATACCTAGGCGACGTCCGTGTCCGGGGGGGTGTCCGCTGCACGAGACGGTCGTTCTCCGGTGAGGGAGGGTGGAGCTTCGGTGTTCACAGTAGCAGTAGCAGCTCCCTGGCAATGGCAGCAGCTCCGGTAGCAACTGCAGCCAATGCAGCGGCGGCGGCGGTGACATGGTGGCCGTGGGGGACTGGTAGAGGTGGTATGTCGGTCGTGGAGGAACTGGCGGTGGTGGTGTACTGGCCGTGGGGGACCGGCGGTGGTGGTGAGGGGTGACTGGGGAAGTTAGAGTCGGGTGGTGGCAGTTTCGATGATGGTGGTATCGGTGGTGGTGGCGTTGGTAATGGCGACGGTGATAGGGGTGGAGATGGTAAGGATGGTGGTTGAGACGGTGAGGATGGTGGCCAAGGTGGTGACGGTTGGCTGTGGTGGCGGTGGGGGTGACTGGGGGAGTCGGGGCGTCGGGTCGGGTCGGTCGGGGAAGAAGAAGTCGAGGGGGGAGCCTGCTGTGGTGGCCGACTGAGGCGGAGGCGGCTGCTGGTGGTGGCGGTGGTTGGTGTCTAGGAGGAGGAAGGTCGGAGGGGGTCGGGCTGGTGGTGCTCGAAGGAGGAGACGGTGGTGGCGGGCTGAGGGAGGTGGCCAGGGTTGGTCGGGTGTGTGATGGTGATGGTAATATAGGTTTTAGGGTTTTCCTTGGTGTGTGTGGCTGCTGGTGTGTTTTAGAGAGAGGGTGTGTGTAGTATATGTAGGAGAGCGAGAGAGGGGCTCTCCTTGGGATTATGGCCGGCTGGGAAATAATTGTGGGGAGTTGGGAAACCATAACATGATGAAGGGAGGGCTAAGATTGAGGGAATTTGAAATGTAAGGTGGAGATGTGAGGGTGGAAAGTTGTTGCAAGTACAACAAATGAGGGGGAAAATATAGGGTGGACCGGTCAAGGGAGGGGGATGAAGTTCTTCATGGGTTGGGGCCAATGAGAGGGGGACACCTCATTGCTTATTTGTATAAAAGTTCCTTAACAATTGAGAAATTGCACAATTAATGGAATTTGGGATTTGATGAGGCATAACACCATGTTTGGTGTTATGTAGTGGGCAGGCTAAAATGGTGTATGGTGTTTAGTATGAACCTTGAGGGTGAGAGTGGGGGTTTGGGTTGGAGTTGGGTCTAGTTTTGGGTGAGGTTGGGTCCTTACATCAATTTAATTAAAATTAGTGTAATTGGTGCTCTTTAATTAATTGAAAGTACATGGGATTAAAATTTGGTGAGACACAAGTATCATGGACGTAGTAGACTCGGACTATAATAATGTTATAATTTGGATTGGACACAACGGGTTGAGGTTGTGTCTCCAATTTCGATTGGAACGGACAAGGATGCAAAGTTGGATTTAATTTAATTTAAGAACGGACGTTTGTAACGAATATTGTGCGACTAAAATAAAGCACAAGGTAGATTAGTTATAAGTTACACAATTGTCAGAATGGTAGGCGGGCATGTCTAGAAAAAGTGTATGAAATTTGTTTGCAAGTAATAGCTAGTGTAGTGCTCTAAATATCGAAGCAACGTTAAGGTGCACTAAGTGATATAAACATTGCATAATAAATCCAAATAACTGCGTTCTAAATTCTAATTGGCTCCAAATTAAACATAGTCTCTCTATCTAAGCTAAGTAGACCTAAATTTGGTCGAGTGGGTTTACAACTAACCATGACATCACACTTGATGCAAAGACGGACCTGCATGGGCCACCATAAAAATTTGTCACGACCCGCACCCGCTTTTCGGATACGAGTACGTGGCCAAGTCCAACCTACGCCACAACATCGGCGGTAGTACGCTGTCTATGATAACAATAGTCCATTAATCCAAATAGATAATATTTAATCACAAGTTCAAATCTATTGCTCATTCACAATATTTACATAGTTTTACAAGATTCTCAATTTATAATTAAATCATAACTCGGGAACAAACCCTCTAAACATCAAATCCAAAGAAGTTGCTAAACTATCTAAATTCGAATATTGGCCTCCACAAACATCTCGATCTCCAACCAAATCCAATGAGCAAGATAGCAAGTCAAGACACGAATAATCTCAATTTACCCAGTCAAGATGGAACGAGTACAACCAAATAGCAGTTCCAGTTAATTGACAAGTACTATGAACAGTAAATAGTTATAAAATACTTGATGAGCATATAATAATATAATATGGTACATCATAGAGGAACAACTAAATAAAGAAATAATGAAAGACAAGAAAGAAGAACATAGAAGCATGTAAAGACACACATATATGTGAACTAGGAAACTTGTCATGCAAGTGTACAATCAGCAAGTATAGATTAATCTAGAATAACTGCATCTAACTAGTGTTTTGAAATACCAAGTTAACATGTGAACGGCTAGGGGGTAATATCTGGCAAACCACACGTGTCGTGTGTGGCTGCTATTATTCCAGAAAGACCATAGGATGGAAAGGAAATGTTCACACGTCTCCTAGGTATTTTCCCATCCGACTAGTACTCATGGATCCAAGTCCAGACACGAATAATCTCAATAGTCTAGAAGATATCAACAGGCCAGAAAATACATTAGTCCAGTAATTCATTAGTCAAGAAAAAGTTAATAGGCCTGAAAATATGTATCTCACAAAAATGAATCCATACAATACCAATCCGTGTATCCATTGTGTCAGAAATCAGGTAAAATAATACTATAAATATGTATCATAGAAAATATCAAATAATAGAAACTATCAGAGAATGTACTCGCCTGTGGTCCTTAGCTGGTACGAGTCAAAATCTAAGTCAAAGTCCAAAAAGCCTATGTATTACGAAATTACCATGTCAAAAGATATTTTAATTTATTTAATTCTGGAATAATTAATATAAAATTCTATTTTAATCTTATTATTCTAATATTTAGGTTAATTCCTAAATTTTGTCCAAAAAACTAAATTTTATCAATTCGAGACTCATAGCACGCAAATCGAGACGATCTAGACCAAAAAGTCAACCAATACAAACTCAACTTTCATGCATAATTTCCTATATATTTCAGCATCACCAATATTTTGGAATTTATGGCTCATCCGAATTCAAATTCGTTTAAAAATTATTGCACATACCAAAACCATATTGTGCAACGGTGGTTGATTGTTAACCTAGAAGTTCTACAAAATTAAGAGCACATAAATATTTTGTATTAAATTCTGGAAAAAACATATGTCAATTATCTCGATATTAGCTTTTTGAAACTTATAACGGTTCATGATTCTGATTCATAGTTCTCCCGAAATCGCGAAAACACTGAGACGCGTCTATTTTCGGACATATTGTGCTCTACAAACTTTTCAGAATTTAATATTCATAATTTCATAAAACAATTTATATATTCAGAAAACTAACCTCAATACGGTTCTAACGTAAGAAACTGAGCCGCGTTTGGAGTCCGGAGTTATAAATAATGGCTTCTGAGAAATGAAGAAAACCCTAGATGATATCCCCTCAAATCTCTCTCTCTCTCTCTCTAAAATAATGGGATAATTAAGGTTATTATAATATATATATATATATATATATATATATATGTTGGCTGATATGTGGCTAAATAAAAAGTGATAAGCTGACACGTCTCAGAATCTGGTTGGATGATTTTGTTTAAATTATTTATTTTTGATTTGCCTTTATCAAAACATTATTTAAGTTATTTTAAATCTAAATAACTCAAAATAAACATTAAAAATAATCATAAAAATATGAAAAAATTACAGAAAATATATTTTGAAACCAAAAACCCTAGAAAAATACTTGGGAAAATTTTATGTTCATAGGTTTCCTACTATAATTAGGAGAAGCTCTAAAAATTAGTTTTACCTATTTAACTAAAAATAAATATTCTAAATATTCTGAAAAACTTCCAGAAAATATATAATAATATTATAAACCCTAGAAAATTACGTGGGTCCGTTCTATATTCTTGGATTGCATAATAAATTCTAGAAGTCCTAAAAAAATAGTTATTAGCCTAAATAACTCCCAATAAATACTAGAAATACTCAAAAAAATTCCAAAAATTTCTAGAAAATATATTTGATTATTTAGAACCTAAAATAAATGTTTGGAATATTTTTAATTATGTTTGTCACTAAAATAAATTCTTGAAATCCCTAGAAAATTAATGTTACTAGTTTTTAATGAACCAAAAATTGTGAAAAAATCTCAATAGCCCCAAATTAGCCTAATAAAAATATTTAAGCAAGAATTTCAGGATACGGAGGTTACACCTAGGAGAAGTTTTTATTTCTTCCCTACATGTTCTGCTTGAACAAAACCCCCACCCTTCCTCTTGATTTTTTCTTGTTCATGGTCCTTTATCCTTTGTGTCGTGCTTCAAAAAATATCATACAACCGCGTCATCTCTTCTGAAGCAACCCTTTCTTGACTGGTTATATTTTATTTTCTTAATTGCGAGGACGCAATTCTTTTAAGGTGGGTAGATTATGAACACCCTGATTTTTTATATAGGATTACTTCGGTAATTAATTTTTTTTATTTTAATATTTATTCGATAATTTAATTGAACTTTGGAAACTAACCCCCATGGTTTTAAGATCTTGAGTGCAACACTAGCCTCCCTTCCAACCAACCTAGCATACTGGACTTAGACGAGTCAAATTAGGCTCCTCTTGCCATGACTGTCCCTCACAAATTTGTAATCCCATGACATATTTTGGTCGCACAACTTTTGCGACACAATTACGAGAAAAGGATGATTTAATTAACCATTTTGTCGTGGCGTATGATTTTAACATGCCACACAAACCCATTGATTCCAACTAAATCCATGCTATGAGCCTAACTGGTCCTATTACGCACATGACACTCGAGTTGCGTTATTCGAACCCCCTGCATGCTCCCAATTTAATATTAAGTAGAAAATAGAATTTATGGATTTATTTAATTAATTTAATATTTATTAATATTTAGTAAATACCATTTTAATTAATATAAATTGGGTTGTAAATTATTTTTTGGAGGAAATATAAATTTCCTAGAATTTTTTTCAAGTGCCTAACTATTTTTGGAAATTTTCTACATATAATTATTGAATAAATAAAACAAAATAAATAAATAAATAAATAAAATAAAACCTAAAAATCTAAATCCAAACCCAAATCCATTAACCCTAACCCAAACCCATTAAACCTAAAACTACTCCCAGACCCTCTCTCCCTCTATATATATGAACACATACCTAAACCCTAGCCTTAATCCCACACCACCTCCACCATCACCCACGCCTCCACCTCCTCCACCATCACCCTCCGGAGCCGCCAATCGTCGCCGCGCCGCCGTACTGCAGCAGCGCCGGAGCGCCACCGCAGCAGTCGTGCAGCCGACAACAGCAGCAGCAACAACACCTTGTGCCCCCCTTCCCGCAGAGGTTTCACCCTCCTCTCTCATTCGTTTTGTGTTCCGTCTTTGTTAGTATGTTCACAACCTAACCCTCTAGGATTTTCTTCAAGTGAAACAAATTTAGACACCCGGGTTTGATCAAAAAATCGACCGAAAGTTGGCCGAAAAATTATTCGAAAATAGTTTAGAAATTTAGCCCAAGAATCCCTGTTCATGTCCAATTTTCTACCATCTTAATTATTTTCAAAATATAATTGAAAGAACTTCTTCACAATATGACCAAGATTTTAACTTTTTTTTAGTTTTTATTAGTTTGCTTTAATGGTTAAATTATTCTGGTTCCAAAACAACTAAAAACTTATTTTTAAAATATCCAAAATCTCCGATACTGGGTGCATCCCGCCAAACAAGGTGACTTTGTCATATGCAAGTTATATCGAAAGGCACGTAACATAAACACCGATGTGTGGGCTTTTGTGAAACTTGATTTGGATGTGTGTGCACACCGGAATCAACGCATATCCATCGAAAAGTACCGTATCGGCCTGTTCTAACACTCGCCATAACTTCGTGTGTACTCGTCGATTTGCAACGAAACTTATGCCATTGGATTCGCAGCGTTACGCTGGTCATATGATCCACGTTTGGTTCAATTCTGAGAACGTTGACAAAATATCATTTTGTGGGTCCCACGATTCTACATGACGGGCGATTATATGATCGGCTTATCGGAATCCAGTTTTGGATATTCCGTTGGGTTCGAATCTCCGTTCTGGACTCGTAGACACTAATTTTGATAAATTTGGAGAATTTTGTCTTTGGCACATTTTTCGGTGCGAAGTGGGCCACATGTGGACCCTACTTTAACCCAAAACTGACATTTTTGCCCCTATGTCCAAATTGGACTTATGGGTAGTCTATCCTAGCTATTTCAACTATTTTGAAAATATTGGTGATGTTTATTTCAATATCCCGGGGTGTACGTACAGATTCCACTTTTTCATGAGCAGTTGACGGAGTTCAGAACTCAGGCAAGTGTACCTTGCCAAACCTACAGAGATCTTGTTATATTATTTGCTTGTATTCTTTCCATATATATTTATTCTCTGTTGTACCTGTTCAACCTAGGACCGTGAGACGTTGCTTAGCGTCCGAACAAGATTCGGGTGTCGATGCCGTACGCGGAGTCGTGCAATGTCACTTAGAGAGTTGATTCCACGATCATATTTTTACGTGCTTGCTTTACTAAGTAAGCAATATCATAGGACACTTGACACTATTTTATAAAACAAAATCTTTCTTGAGTTATTCACGGTGTTTCTGTATAGGCTTACAGGATTTGTGATATGAGACTTGCATATTACATGGATATTATTATGACTCGTTGTACTAGCTAGAGGTCATGATCTTGCGTGTTACGGACATGAGACGTCGTGGACATGAGATATGAGGTTATATTGGGTGGAGAGAGACACACATGCTACAGGTTGATTATTTATATATATACTACTGGAGGTGCCTTAGACTCTGTCTCAGATCTTTGGCACATATACTGGAGTTGTGATACTACTTGCTGCTATGGGCTCCCCGACACAGATTCTGTAGTGGTCTCAGCCTGAGTACTAGTGATGCTCTCATTTGTATTTCACTTAGCTGGTTACATAGCTTGCCCTGAGGATCTATTTATATTTACTAGCTGCATTTTTATTTGGCTTGAGTGTTTATTATACCTTGCTATGTCACTTGAGGACCTGGATCCGGATTATGTCCCCAGGTGTAGATAAGAAGAGCTATCCCGAGGTTTACGGGGCATGTGCTACTATTGGATACGTACAGGCTACATAGGACGAGGTTGTTCCGGAGGACTTCTCTTGAGCATATAGTATTCTCACAAATCATTATTTATGCTTAGTGTTCTTGGATATTTGGACTTGTAGTCACTTCTGGATATTTGTATTTGGATTTTTTTTTCCATTTTGATGACGGGTTATTCCCCGTGACATTATTTATACTGCTTTGGTTGGACAGATCATTTTATATTATTGTGACTGGACTTGCCTCTTTGTGATTTTATTTCTTATTGTGGATGAGATTAGATATATAGACTGTGATAGGTATTTGTAGACCATTTTATATGTATTACAGCTTAAGTGCACTATAACAGATCCATTAAATTGGGTTTGTCCATTGGAGTTGTGCTGCTGGCCATTGCCACGTGGCTAGTCCCTTGGTATTTTGGGACTGGGGCGTGACACCTCCATTTGGGAGTTGAGATATCTTGACAGGTACATTATATATATTGTGTGAGATATTTAGATAGTATTATTGACCTAGACAACGTTCTACCGTCGATGCTGCGATGCAGGCTGAACGTACCCACGTACTCGTGTCCTTATACAGGTGCGGGTCGTGACACAAGAGGTTTCGAGTTCAAGCAATGGAGGAAGCACATTTAATTCCATATGGAGGAATTAATGTGAGTAATGGTGCGATTCTGGTGTGATACAGGTACGGGCCTTCGGGCCGGGATATATGGGGCCTTATATATATATATATATATATATATATATATATATGAGGGATCTACATACCCAATTTTTTGTATCCCCAAGCATCCTCATGTTATCAACCGTTGGATGCTTGTTTAAGTCATCTAATCTTAACCATTGATTTGAACCATTCAAATCAATGGTTAAGATTAGATGACTTAAACAAGATCCAACGGTTGTAAACATGGAGATGCTTGAGGATGCATAATAGGTGGGGATATGGATCCTTCCTCATATATCAAGTCTCTATCATGACACAAATATATATATATATATATATATATATATATATATATATATATATATATATATATATATATATATATATATATATATATATATATATATATGTCATGATAGAGACTTGATATTGAGTTTTATTGAGCGTTGGTGACCCCAACACAACACAATCCAACTACCCGTCGGCGAAATGACGATTACTTTAGTGGATGTTGTATAGATTTTAAAATTACCACTATATGTGACCCTGTATATTTGGATGAGGAGTTAGATGTTTCTGAGCTGATTAAGCACATACCTTGGTGTGGAGCCGCCAACACTCGTAGAAAAAAGAAACTTCTGTCAAGTTCACTTGGCTCCGGTCTAACTTCATATATATATTGATCACATTGGGCATACAACAGTATCCATGAATAACCATTGATTTTTTTTGCATTAGTTTATGTTAAAAGACTATTTAGTTTAGCTGATACAATTTTTTAATGTTATTTTAGATCATGTGTTGCCCTCGAACATACTTACAATTATTTTGTGGTATCTTTCTATTTTCTAATGCTTCAAAAAATAAGGTCAATATGCACCTTTTTTCATTAATAGGAGATTTGTATATACCTACATGACATACATGGGGTACAACTATATTAACTTACTTATGTTACGTCCCGATCTTCCGTAGGATCGATCAACCTCGCTGAACGTAAAATCACCACGCCAACGCTCCCGCAGGATAATCATCCCATCTGGGCGTGATGCCGGGAGAGCCTGGAGTTGCGCTTGCACAAGGCAATGACGTCAAACATCATGGTTATCATTGAAATGACCATGTTGCAATGGAAGAGAATAGGGTTACAAATAATAATATATCAGAGTATACGAAGCAAATCTCTTTGTTGAATAAGGAAACCAAGCACAAGTCTCAAAAGGCCCAAATAAAAATGTCCCGAAGGCTTACAACACTCTAACTCTCTCTTGTATACTTACAAAGGATATCGCCATTCCATGCATCATGTCCGATATATCCAAGCTAAGGCCTCCTACCTGAGTACCTGAAAAGATTGTCCACAAATGTGGGTCAGTACACATCTTGTACTGGTGAGCGGGGATAACCCACTCGCCTAAACCAACACTAAGTAATTATGTGAAGCATATAGTTATTAATACAAGGTGATCTTTCTATTTAAGCCTAGATCATTTTTATGGCATAATACGAGAGCAGTAAAGCATGTGAGCAGGTTTCTTGATTCATGAAAGAAAAATAGTAAACACATGGTGAATATTCATATTGCATAAGCCTGAACAACACTACGATATCGCGAGCCTACAAGTGTATTACTACTCAAACGCGTACAAAAACAAAGCATGATACACTCAACTGCACAAACCAACCCAGATACTAACTCCTCCAGTTAAAACACACCACTATATGCATGCTATCTATATGAAGTGAAGGTCATTGGCGGCTCTGTCACAACCACATTTCTAAATGAGGGTACTGTCATGCACCGGTCCCAAAATATCGAGGGACTAGACACGTGGCAATGGCCAGCAGCACACACCGATAGACAAAGCCAATTTAATGAATCCATCAGGGTGTACTTAAGCTGTAGTACAGCAATAAGGGTCTACTAATCTCATCCACAGAATGAATACATCAATATCAACAAAAGAAAATATAAACATCATCAAGTCACAAGTAAATAAATTGGGGAACAACCCGATAATAAGTCTGGTACAATAGTCAAGATACAGAAATAAAGATAACAACAACTACTGAGTATGGATAAAGCATATACTCAGAAGATAGCCTCGGTGATCACTCGTCTACTGGATCTGGTACTGCTCCAGTGCCTGCTCCTGTCCCTGCTCCTGCTAATGCTCATGTCCTGTATACCTCGGGATCAATCTCGTTTGCTAATCCCGGGGACATAATTCGGATCCAGGTCCTCAGGGGACATAGTAAGGTACAAAATAACTCAAGCCATAAATAATGCAGTGCAGCAATAAATGAACAATAGGGTAAACTATATAACCAGCTAAATGAAATGCAAGATAAGAGCATCACTAAAACTCAGGCTGAGACCACTACAAGCTCAGTGTCGGGGAGCCGGTAGCAGTGATATCACTAGTAGAGTGTCTAGCTCTAATGTAGAGTCTAAGGCCTCACAATAATATCTCACTAGTAGAGTGCCTAGCTCTGATATAGAGTCTAAGGCCTCACCATAATAAATATATATATAAATCAGCCTGTAGCCTGTGTGTCTCTCCCCACCCAATGTAATCATACGTCTCATGTCCATGACACGCAAGATCATATCTAATGCAACAAGTCATAATAAGATCTAAGCATCTATATAAAGAATATGTCATAAAACCTGTATCCTATACAGAATCACCACGAATATCTCAGAAAGATTCTGTCTCATGAATAGTGTCAGGTGTCCTGGGTTATAACGTACTTGATAATACAAGCACGAGAAGTATAGGGTTTTGGTTTCCATGTCTAGGTAACGTTACACAACTCCGCGTACGGTGTTGGCACCCGACTAGTAATTGGACGCTAAGTAAAGTTACACGGTCCTAGGTCAAGCATGTACAACAATGTAATAATAAGTCAAGGAAATAAGTAGCAAAACTGCAGGATTTGGCAAGGTACACTTGCCTGGGGTTCTGACTCCAACTGTAGCTCTGGTCTCAGTGGGAATTATAGGTACTCCTTCGGTTGCTGAAATAGACATCACCATCAGATTCAGAAAATATCAAATAGCTAGAAACGCCTTTTCTTGAGTCCAATTTGGACACAGGGGCAAAAATGACAGTTTTTGTCAAAGCGGGGTCCACATGTGGGCCGCTTCGCACCCAATTTGAGACAATGCGACACGATATAGTGTCCTGTGTCCGGGCTAGGGTTCGATGGTCGGAGACTCGTCGGAGCTGGTGGCTGCGCTGGCGGCTGCTCGCCGGGGCTGGGTCGGTCGAGCTCAGGCTGCGGCCTGCACTGGGCTCGGGGGCGGCTAGGGCATCGTGCGGAGGGGAGACGCGGCGAGGTGGTGGCGGGTCTCAGGGATCCTTGGCGGAGGCTCGTCGAGGACGATGATCTGGCGGAGGTGGCTCTGCTCGGTCAGGCGGAGGCGGCTCTGCTAGGTCAGGCGGAGGCGGCTTTGCTGGAGGAGACGACGGCGCTGAAGCTTGAGGCGGCACTGGACGTCGGCAACGGCGGTGTTCAGGGCAGAGGAAGGAGGAAGCCGGGAGTTCGACGGGGGAGGAGGAGAGCGGGAGGAGGAGAGGGTGGAGGAGCGGAGTTGGGAGCGGAGCTTTGCCGGAGACGACGACTGAGGGCGGGTTTAAATAGGGAGTGAGGGAGGCGGATGGTCGACCGGTGCGGGGAGAGGAGAGGAGGAGCTGGGCGGTTACGGAGGCGGAGTGGCGGGCGTTGCGAAGGCGAGGTCGCTGGGCGTAACAGCCGGCGGGGATCGCGGCGGCCGGCGGCAGCTGAAGGGTCTGGGAACGGGTAGATTTAGGGGTTCACTGTAGCACGGGTCGGGTTATGGGTCCGGGTCGGGCGGATGGGGATCCGACCCTATCCACCAATGCAAGGGTGCGGGTTAGTGGGTTTCGGGTCGACGGGTTAGACCCGGATCCGACCCGCAGGGTTCGGGTTGGTTCAAATGAATCGGGTCTGGTTCGGGTTGGTTTGGTTCAATTGAACCGGGTTTAATTCATGGTTTAATTGGTTTAATTATTAATTTGTTTTTTAGGGCTTTAAAAAATGCTTCCGGGGTCCAATAAATTCTCGAAAAATTATTCTATGTCTAATTTTTCATGTTACACCAGAAAATATTATTTTCATAATATTTTAATATTATTTAACATCATTTAAAAATCAAAATATCTTAGTTTTAATTACAGAAAATTCCAAAAAATTCCAAAAATCCATTTTAAAATTCTTGAAAAATTAGAGGATTTACAGGTATTTTGTCATTATATATTATTTATATATAGTGATTATATTTAATATATTTATTGTGCTATTTATTTATTGGTTAGTAGACTAGACTATTTATTTGGAGTTGACACTAGTAGACTTAATTATACTAGTCATGACTCATGAACCCAACATTTGGACTAGGCCCATTAGACTCATCCCTCTTCATTAATTAGGTGATGTCATGACCCGCACCCGGTATAGGGATGCAAGTCGGAAATAACGCCCAGCCTACATCGCAGCATCGGCGGTAGAACGCTGTCTTGGTCTACTATACTATCTAAAATCTCACAATAATATAAAGTTTGCCAACAATAGCTCACACAAAACTCAATCACAATCTAAAGCACGAGAAGATATGAAGGAAGTCTAACTATACATCAAAAAATATAAATCATCAACAATAGAAACAAAAATCAATAACTCAAATAGAAGCCGGAAACAAATCCGGTACCAAAACTGCCAAAGAGAACTAATTATGCTACCTAGTAAATCCGGCTAAAATTCCCGGTAGTCACTCCAGAACTAGTGGGTCCAAGTCTGCACCATCTATAAGTCAAAGTCCAAAGTATGTCGGACACCAATCTCTCGGATTCTCTGGAAAATATTTTTTAGCCAGGAATGGAGCGAAGTACATACCTCTGAAAGCAGTTCCAATAACATAATCGAGCATATAAACAGATATAGAAATAAAATACAAGATCACTAAATATATGAATGATGAACAAGATATATACAGGTAATATACGAGAATATATAGATCAACAATATGACTATCACAATATGATGAAGTAAACTGCAATCTAAACTATCTAATGTGCCTTAAAATACGAGTTCATTATGTGATCGGGTTAGGTAAACATGATCAGGTAAGACGAATTACAAGTGAAGTATATAATCAGAATGTACACGATTTGTAACAATGGCTTTGATCACATAATCAACTCCTACTCTCCCACCCCCAACTAATATCGATGGATCCAATCACGACACACTACGAACACGAAAATATAACCACTATCATGAGCAGTGGGTGTATACGAATATCATAACCAACGAACACGAGCGGTGGGTGTACACGAATAAGCACACTGAACACGAGCAGTATGTGAACATGAAGTAACATCAATATCTAGTATACACGATGAGATACAATGTACACGAGTACCAGCTGAACACGGTAGGGGATAACATCTCATGACGGGATCCATATATTACTAGTCCGTGAAATCAATGTGTCGGGATCAATGTATATAATTCTAGAACATGCATATATACAATATTATGAATTGAAAACTATCAGAGAAATGTACTCGCCTGTGGTCCAGATCAATGAATGTCAAACTGTCTGAACTGGTGTCACACTGACCTATATATAGAATATTGCATTAATACAAGGTTCTGGAAAGAAAAGAAGTTAAATTAGTCAACTTCTAGGTCAACAAGTCAATTCTAAGTCAAAAGTCAAACTATGTCAACTCTAAGTCAACTATGGTCAACTATAGTCAAACTATGGTCAACTACCCATTTCTAGGTTGCATGAGTCTAACTCAAAGATATTGGGCTCACACACTATTAATCTAGGCCATACAAGCTACATCTTAGGATACTAAGATACCGTATCTCAGGATACACAAACAAGGGATAAATATAACACATATGTATATATCAAACAATATTATATATATATATATAATCCTAATTACCAATGCTAAATGGATACCTTGGTTTCGAACCAACTTGGTATCGCAATACTAAACCTCTAACTTGATACCCAAACCCAATACCTTGGGTATCCTTAATACCTTGGCATTTACCTTGGTATCTCAAGGTAATGTCACTCTAGTATATATATATTAACTATCCAACTATAACTATAAACTACCATGTATTTAGTATTTATACAATACTATATACCTTATTTTAGTCACCTTAATACCAACTCATAATTAGTTAATAACTATCCTATTACTATGCCAATACCTACTACTCATACCTTGGTATCTCTTGATACTTACCTTGGTATCTTAAGGTAATGCCAAAATCTTCATATATATATACTAACTATTCATCAATAACTATATGTATACATATATCAATCCAATATAACTTCTAGTATGTACTAAATAGAATAAATACTAACTACCAACTACACACTAAATACTAATACATATATACGTACATACATACATACATACATACATACATACATACATACCTATAATATATATAACTAAAGATACTCATAATAATAGATAACTAAAATATACTAACTATTCTAATAATATTATATGCTACAACTAAATATATTATACATATAGTATACTAAAGCACAATTAGAAAATTAGGAACATATATACGTATATATTAATTACCATATATATATACATATATATATATATATATATATATATATATATATATATATATATATATATATATATATAAATATCTAATATATAAAATTGCCAAACTGTCGCTGAAGATTCTGCCCATTGTCGCTGAAGCTGCTATTGATATTGATACACTGCTGTTTTAGTGACAGTTTTCTGCAACTGTCGCTGGCTGCTGTCGCTGTTTCCCCTACTGTAGCCGCTGCTGTTTCATTGTTGTTGCGACGGCTGTTGTCGCGACGGAACCTGCTGTCGCTAAAACTCCTGTTCTCCTCTCCCTCTTATGCTTATATATACAATGCATATATAAATATAACCTATATATATATATATATATATATATATATATATATATATAACACCCATAAATAGATACAAAAATACATATAACTATAATATATAACACTATGACAAATAACATATATATAACATACATACACCTCCACATATATATGTACATATTAAATACATATGACAATAGCATAGTAATATATACATATATAAGAACACATATATGTATACGTATATAAAATCATACACTATATAAATACATAACAATATATAGTATAACTATATATATAACCATATATAAATATATCTACTATATTATATATACATATACTACCACTTATAAATATATATCTACATTAAAAAAAAACTACTTAATAATATACACATATAGTATATATACATAGATGCATAGATCTAAGACACAACGTTACATAAATATATATATACACAATATTTTATATATATATATATATATATATATATATATATATATATATATATATATATATATATATATATATATATATATATATATATATATATATATATATGCATATATATAATTATATTTTTCCATGAAATAAGAACACAAAAGAATTAGATCTACAATTAAATTGTACATACATGGACCGTATCACCCCGTATCCCACTAGATCTAGGATACGCATGCGACACGAGTCCACCACACATCCAAACGTACCCCGAAGGACACGAACAAGTAATATATATTATTTATGAACAATACGAAGAGTCAAATATAAATCTACGTGTCCGTGTCAAAATGTGACATGCTCAAAGTCCCGTGTCGGAGAAAAACCCCCCAAATTAACACGTATTACCAAATTAATGGGATACGACCTACACGTACGCAATTGTGAACACGACACTAGCCCCAAACACACAAGCACATGCCAAATTGATCTATAGGACCAATTTACACACACAACAAATGTCAATATCAGAATTTCCCTAAAATTGACACAAAAAGTACCATAACTTTCTCAATAGGCCTCCTATGAACACAAAACCAAATCCTATGGGTAGCCTATGTATATAGGTTGATTTTTCATGGTTAAATATCATATTTAGAACCTAAATTAAGGAGAAAAAAAACTAAATTGTACCTATTGGGAGATGGATTCCCAATAAAACCTCCAAAATTGGTGAAATTGGCCTTCAACTTCTAGATCCTTGCTCCTCTTTGTAGATCCATATTTCCTCCTTATAGATCTATGCTTCCTTCTTGTAGATCCATGCTCTAATAGCCTCCAATGGTGATTTGGAAAATAATTGGATAGAAATTTGGTAGGAATTTGGTTGAGAGAATTTTCTAGATCTAGATTTGCAATAAAAAATGAAGAGAGAGAAAGTTTTCATCCCCTTTATATAGGTCTCACTTGCCCCCTCCCTCAAGCTACTATGTAAAGTTTCAAATACCCCTTGGGGCCTCTCATGAAGAAATTAATTAAGGAGGGAAGCTTCTAGTTTAGTGGGTTTAACATAATTAATCCTCCTCCTAATAAGTGGGCTTCTAATTATTGGGCTCAATTCTAACTAGAATTAAATGTTGGTCCATGAGTCTAAACTAAACTAGTTGGTCCACTAACACAAGTCCAAAAATAAATCTAACATGCTAATAATAAATAAATAATACAATAAATAAAAATTTAATATGCACAATATTTAATTAATTACCAAATGACTAAAATACTCTTTCCTAGAAAATGTGGTAGTGACAGGTGATTAAATTAAACCTTCATTAGGAATAGAAGATTCCATAGTTACCCCTCCCTAATTAAATACCTACATGACAACTAGATATTTTGGACTTTGTGTAGTTGCTTGGGTTCCAAGCAAGTGGCCGACCACCTATAGGAGGGGGATTCATTCTCTCTCCATTTTATTTTACTCCAATTGTAGATCCCCAATTGTGTTATTCCCCAATTCCACTCATCCCTCCACCAATTTTTCCTCAAATCACTCTCATTTTCTTCCATTTGCATCATCTAAGGAGCATTGGAGTTTGGATTGCAAGGAGCACTTAGAGAAAAAAAATTGGCTAGGAGCTTGTGTCCTAATTGTGTCCACTGAGCATTGCATTAGAAATCCATCTCCCAATAGGTATAATTCTGAATTATCCTTTAATTTAGACTTAATTTATGCATTTGACCACTAGGAACCCTTCTATGGCTTAAGAATACCCATAGAAAGAAGAACTAGGTTCATATGAACTATATTGTGACTTTTACATTGAGATTTATATCCAATTTGGGAGAATTCCGAGATTGGTGCACCAAGTATTTGTCATTAGGTCAATTAGATCTAATGAGACTTAGATCAAGTGTGTGAGGCTAGCTACAAGTCCACAATTAGACACAAGTAGGACGTATCATGTTAATTTATGATACGCTATGATACGGGAGTCCTTTTTTGGAGTTTTGTGCATGAGGGTATACATTCTCTTCAAGTTCCATTATAATTAGTTGTCACGATCCGCACCCGGTGTAGGGGTACGAGTACGTGGGTACGTCCAGCCTACGCCTCAGCTTCGACGGTAGAACGCTCTCTAGGTCAACAATACTATCTAAACATCTCACACCATATATATAAGATACCTATCATGCTATCTCAACTCCAAATGGAGGACAACATGATATAATAATGAGAATCAATACTCAATCACAAAATAAAAACTAGAGGAAGATGTGGCACGATATGGAATAGAATAAAAGAAATATAAAGTCACAATACAAATGTCAAGTCCAAGTCCCGAATATAATCATAATACAATAGTCACAAATAATAGTACATGCCAAAGCCTAAAATGAGTCACAACTATATAAATGGCAAGGCTAAGTCTCCCCGGTAGCTAGCACTACATCCTCAAGCGGCTCGTCACCTTGTGGCCCATAAAATGTGGGACATATCTCCTCTAACCAAGCATCTGAAAAATATATCTAGTCAGGATAGAGCGAGTACAACCCAATAGCAGTTCCAAGTTAATTGATAATGACTATAAACAGAAATAGAGAATGTAATATAAGACGAGAAGCAATAAAACAATATCATACTTTGGTAGGAGAGAGACAAATAATCTAGAGCAATATGGTATACACTGATCACAATAAAATAGAACAAAGGCAATGAACTAGAATATAGTGAAGAACTGTAACTATACTAAGTGTTTGGGTTGGGTTGAACATTGTCTACTTAAACTTTGGATAAATATTGTCTAACTTAAACATTGAACATTGTCTAGGCTTTGATCACATATCTAGCTAACACTTTCCCTTTTCTCCGACTAGTACAATGGACCCAACCATGACACGTTACGATACAAAATACTCAAGATATTGTAAAATATTAAAAATTAAACTTTGAAAATTAAACATTGTCTAATATTAAACATTGTCTAATAACCATATGAGATCACGAGAAACAATGAAATAATAAATAATATCTAATGACTGAAGATCCATGTGTATACTAGTCCGTGTACCAATGTGTCAGGAATCAAGTAATATATTTCTAAATACTTGTATTATAATAATTATCAAATAATAGAAACTATCAGAGAATGTACTCACCTGGTATCCGGTGCAAGAATAGTAAACAATGCTCAATTGGAATCCAAGAGTCCTAGCTATAGGAATATAATTGTTAAAGATTGAATTGAAATAAAAACATGCATAGCTAGTTAATGGTGATGATTCTAGGTCAACTTTAGGTCCATACTAGGACAATACCTTGCTAAACTAGGTTTTCTAATTAATACTAACTAATACTAGCTATATACCCTATATTACAACTCATATACCAAATAAAAAACTCTAATATAGCACTAACTTCTAGTATTATAGTCTATAACTCATATACCTAGCTATTATCTAATTACCTATTGATACTTAGTACCTATACTTGGCATCTCCCTATCTTGGCTTATGGTATCATGATACTTAACTCGTATCATGACATCTATCTAAAATCCTAAGATAACTTGGTGTTTACTTAAGAACTACACCTTGACACAACCCTCACTCTCTCTCTGATACCATGCACTAGTCACAATTACTTGAGGTTCACCTACAAACACCACACCAAACCCAAAAGCCAACTGCCCTACTCACCTGATACTAAATTACTGATAATAACACTCACTACACCTATTCACTGCTGACACAGACCACCTCCCTCTGGCACACACATACACAATCACAAGATGCATCACACCTATACCTCATGCTACCCACTGATGTTGTATCTACCCAGGTTTACACTATTTGTTGACCACTCCAGTAGCTCACCAACCATATCAGACATCCAATAACACAAGGTAGAATATAAAGAATGCCTAATGAATGCATTCTTGAGCACCGTCAATTACTACTTAACCTCTGCTTACACACACTCTCTTCTTTTCGCCACTAGCATACCCTGGACACACTCACAGGTTTCATATTATGAAGCCAACCCAACCTACATAGCCTATATGTTGAAACATAAATCCATAAACTCTTCCACTTGCTCATGTACACATGCTGCAACTTAGCAGTGTTGCACCCATCTTGCAGCCAAGTGCAGTAATTTACACCCATATCTTTGGCCAGCATCCCTCTTACAGCTGCTAAACCCGAGCCTCCCCTTAATTACCTTCACATATGTTGCTTGTTGTTGTGCTCTAAATTACATGTTTTTCCCCTCTACCTGGGTGCAATCCACATATCCTTTACTCATCTATACCATAACTACTTCTTATGACACCAAGTATCAACCCTCCACTAAAACTTGCTTTCTATGCTTGATGTTCCTGGACAGACTCCAACTGTAGGAGCTATAACACCCATATATTGCAAGTATGCAACACTTGATGTCACTCCTCAAGCGTATCCTGCAGTACCTATCAATGCCACCCTCTCTGCACTTGCTCCTTGAATACAAAAGACATGGTTACTCTGTTATAGTGCAATATATTATTTTACATCAACCCAAGCCCTTGGTGTTCAGTCACTGGACTGCAGCAAGCATCCCCCTCTTGCAACACTTTACAGACCACCCTTAACCCCCATGTACACTCACATGTGCACACGAGCACACCCTCTCCAACATACAATTACTATCATACGACACCACACTAGATCATATATAAACACACACACAAACAATTATTACAACAAACACCTTAGAGTGTATCACCCTATAATACACAACCAAACACCATGATACTCCCTTGATACATACTCTAAACACCCCAAATCATCATGTATCATAAAACCTTGTGATACAACCTACTCGTATCCAATTGTGGACACGTAGCTAGACTCACTACACCAAAATAAATATAAATACATCTAGCTAACCTAATGACAAACACTTGGTGTGTCAATCTCGAATTTTCCCTAAAATTGACATAAAATTCTATGTAAAATTCTCTAAATGGGTCCAATGAAGCCCGAGCTTCTCCCCATGGGTAGTCCTAATGCAATGGTGGATTCTAAATGACTAATTATACTATTTAGATGTAATATACAAGGGTTATTATCAGATTTATCTATTGGGAGATTGATTCCTAATGCAAAGGCACTCATGGACACAATCCTCAAGAATGGACACCTCCTTCAAGCTTCTCTCCTTCCAATGCTTTCTCCTTGCTAATCCAAGCTCTAGCCTCCTTGAGATGACAATATGGAAGGGTTGGGAATCAATTTGGGGATGGAAGAGGCTGGGACTTCTTCTCAAATGGAGAGAGAAATGAGAGGAGGCTAATTAGGGTTTGGTGGAGGCTATTAATGAATGAAAGAGGGTATTTATATAGGAAATAGGACCAGCCACTATTCCTAACCCTAATACAATGTAAAGTACCCAATAAGTCCTCATAATTTGTCATGAAGGTTTAGTTAGGAAAGGGGTTTAATTAAAGGAAGTTTCTAATAGTTAAAAGAAGGGTTTTCCTAATCATTGCTCTTTAATTAAATGGGTGAATCATGACTAATTAATGGGTTCACTAATTGTGTCATGATAAGTCTAGTCGGGTCCATCTAGGTTTACTAACAATTAGTCTAACTAATGGCTAACCACTAACTACCAACTATATACAATATATAACCATATTTAACAATACTAATTATTTTAAAATAAAAATACCATCCCCAAACAGATGGGCAGTCGGAGAGGACTATTCAGACTCTCGAGGATATGTTGCGCACTTGTGTACTAAATTTCATGGAATCTTGGGAGGACCATCTCTATTTGGTAGAGTTTTCTTATAACAACAACTACCAGGCTAGTATAGAGATGTCACCATTTAAGGCTCTGTACGGTCGAAGATGTCGTACTCCCTTGTCATGGGATGATGTTGGAGAGAGAGTTTTGCTTGGGCCAGAGATGGTGGTGGATGCAGCAGAGAAGGTTAAGATAATCAGAGACAGACTTCGAGTGGAGGCTTTATTTGCCTTGGAGAAGTACTCACGCTGTCCTCGGAGAGCATGTCCTCGAAAGCCTGCTGGTCAAAGCGAACCACCAGTATCCTTTGAGTGGACCCGAGCTTGGCTGCGTCAGATTGTGCCACAGCTTTCTTATCAGAGAAGAAAGACGTCCCCAACAGAGTCTCTATCTTGTTCGCCATTAAATTTAAAGATTTGTAAAAGAGCTTGATTTAATTAACAAACGAAAGAAAGCACAGAGAGGTCCTGGACAGACAATCTTAGTACAATATTTTTTAATCTGGGGTATGGCGATGGATAAGGAGTGCTATGGTGTCTTCTTTACTCCGTGGACGATCTGATGTAGGGTGAGAAAGCTTACTTTCACTCTTCGCTCGTCTCGGTATGCTCTCTCTCTGTATTGGCCGGGGGTGGTATGCTCGATCTCTCTGAAGCAGAAAAAATGCCAGCCTTTAGAACGTTCAAGTTGCTCCTATTTATAGCCATCGTGTTGATGGGCTATGGGTGCCGTATATGCCTCTGTTTGGTAGCCGCATAAGGCTCCTTTAACAGAATATGGTTGTAACTGTAGCCGCATACCATGGACAGATTGCCACGTGGTCTTGGTTGAGATATGTTGTTGAAGAGATCTCGGGATTATTTTTAACCCGTTGTGTGCGTGACTTGGTCAGCTGGACACGTAGTCAGCACCAACTGTACGAAGATCTTTTCTGTTGTAACGAAAAGATCTTGTTAGTTGGAGACCGCATAACAACTTGGCTGTATATTGTCGATGTCGCATACGAGCTCTCGTTTGGCCTTTGGTCATCTAGATGCTCTGGCTACATGTTGGCGAGGCCGTATGCACACACTCGTCTGGCCTTGATCGATGGACACTTTGGTCGCATGTTGGCGAGGCCACATGGCATTGTGGCCTCATGCAAACTCTCATCTAGCCTTGGTCAATGGACACTTTGGCCGTATGGCGTTATGGCCGCATAGGGCATAGTCGTATACGAGGGAACACGTGGTATGGCATATTTGTCGAAGCAATTAATGCACTGATGTGACTTATTATCTTTTTCTTAGCCGTCATCTTCACGAGTCTCGAAGCATCTCAGAGTGATGAGTGATGTGTCAGAGCTTCTGATAGACATCAAAATCTGTGTAAGGGGTATTTTATGAGGCCTCCCTGCTATGTGGTCGTTCAGGCAGCATATAGTATACTATACGGCTTTTCTGTGACTTGGTTGATCAGGCCGCATATGGCTCTTCTGTGGCTTGACTGTTCAGGCAGCATGTAGCTTCTCTACGGCTTGATTGTTCAAGTCGCATGTGGCTTTTCTGCGACTTGATTGTTCAGGCTGCCTGTGGCTCTTTTGCGGCTTGACTATCAGGCCGCATGTGGCTCTTCTGCGACTTGATTGTTCAAGCCGCATGTGACTTCTCTGTGGCTTAGTTGTTTTGTTGAGGGGCATGACCTTTATGCGTCCTGTATAATTTTTTATGCTTCTACAAGATGGACTATCATAGTGTGATGGTTCAACCATTGTCCTTGTTTTGATGTGGAGTTGGGCCTTTACGCTAAGGTATGCCAGTGACCTAATTTACGACACTGAACCTATGTATTATTATATAATTATTTTTTGGCTTTTTGTTTCTCTATTTCGTGCTTCCTTTGTCGTACTTGCTATTTGGGGTCTAACCCTACTGGTTTTGCATGGCCAGGTCTTGAGCCAACACCCGAGGATCCAACGTACTATCCCCCAACTCATGGCGCGTACCAGAAATATGGTCGTAGAGGATAACGAGTGAGTTTTCTCCTTCCCTGCTCCTCATTGTACATTTACTTCTTTTTAGGCGTTTTGCCACCAACACCTGTTAGCCTGTACGTCTATACATTAGTCTCCTTACATTATTGTATTAAATCAAACTACAGCTAATCATGTCATGTACTTTTGTTACTCTTCCAGCTTCTTATTTGGCACAACTGGTTCTAGAATATTTTGAGAAAGCGTTTGGGACGCCTTATTGCTTTATCATATATGCTCTATGTTTACTGTTTTTTGTTTGAATGATTGAGACATAGAAGTTCTTGACTATATGAGACTTGATTGTAGCATGCACCCCTTGTCTTATTATAGCCGTGATCGCCGTACGACGTATAATACCTTATACGGGATAGTTGGCCATGTCTGTCTCCGTATTCTGGTACTGGGATGTGAGAGTTATAGACCTTTATATGTATATATTATAGCTTAAGTGTACTTTAACGAGTCCATTAAATTCGGTTTGTCCATTGGAGTTGTGCTGCTTGTATTACCACGTGGCTAGTCCCTTGGTATTTTGGGACTGGGGCATAACAGAAATCGAGATATCATTGACATATATATTATATATATTGTGTGAGATGTGTAGATAGTATTGTTGACCTAGACAGTGTTCTACCATCGATGTTGCGGCGTAGGATGAACGTACCCATGTACTCGCACCCTTATTCTGGGTACGGGTCGTGACAGGCTCGCAAGCCAACCATAATCGAGCGATTCGTGGTAAATGGTGAACTCTACGTGTGCGGGTTACTAGCCCCACCGAAGGCCCCCACTTATCCGTATATACAACTTAACAATCCAATATGAGTCGCAAGCCCAGCTGAAGTCCCGCAATACTCTGTGCCCTTTCTATTGTTCACACGGTGAATCAACTGGCTCTTCCTAGGCCGAACGGTCCCGGTGCCCCGGTGCCTATCCCGTTCGAAGAACCATCGCCTTATACTTTGACTGTCCATGACCTGTGCAAGGTTCTCTTCGCTATAATACAACATTCTCGTGTTATCATTCTCTTCGTGTTCCTACCATTCCATGTTCCGCTTGGCGACCCGAGTGTCACGCCCCGATCTTCCGCAGGCAAATCGGCCGTTCCCGCTAGGCGGGAATCACCCTCGCCAGCGCTCCCGCGGAACGATCGCTTAACCCATCCGGGCGTGATGTCGCACGAGCGTGATCCACGCCCGTGCAAGGCCATGGTTCATTGGCTGGCGGTAAGAGTTCTAAGCCACAGAGTCGCACAGATTGTCCGAGTGCAGCGGAGTTATGAACGCATAGGCGATCGGTAACAGGTTCACTAAGTCGACAAATATAGCGGAAGCATTGAAACAAGTAAAGTAATATCTTTATTGATATGAAACATGTATTACAGGCGGCGTATAGCCGAGATTACAAGTCGCGCAAGCCTCTCTCCTGAAACAGTAAAAGCGTGCCAAGTGGCTACAACTGTGGAATGAATGTACAGGCGATGGTCAGGCGATGTTCACAACTTATGTCTTGTATATGTGCTTCAGTCCCGGACGCACCGTTTTAAGGCTTCAGAGGGAGCTCCTGGCCTTAGCACGCACGAAGGAGGCGTCCGCACCGAACGAGGTTCTCCCGCACCCTGCATATCAAACTGGTGGATTATCAGTACATTGAATGCACTGGTGGGGAAGCTACTCGCCCGCTCGACAAATCCAAACACGTAATACAGGTTCCGTGCACAACTATTAAGTTGTCTTTCTAGTTGCCTTAGGATCAGTTTCATGCAAACATTGAATAGCTTAACGTGTCGGGCAGTGCGCCGTGCGATGTTTGAGGAAACACGGCGAGACTTACCAACTTACCATTTCTCCTTCCCTGTCCAAGGCAAACATGATTAATTCAAGCACGGTAAGTATAAACATTCAGGAAGCAAGCATATGCAAACACGAGGGTCGTTTTAACAGGATCGTTCAGGTGTTTAGTACATTGATGCTATACAATGACTCGCACGCGGATAGCCGCTAAGCGAGGATGACTTATCTATATGAACAGAAGTCGCTGGCATAGCCATAAAGGACCAGATGTAGTCTCAGGGTCGAGGATGAAGTGCAAGCAACAGAAACGATGGGCCTTGCACTTATCCCGCCCTAAACAGACGACTATGCTTGTAGTCTCACGGTCGAGGATGAAGTGCAAGCATGCAGAAAACGGAGAGTCTTGCACTTATCCCGCCAAAACAGACGACTACCAGAAGTTCCGTCTAGACCGGGTCGGCCCCAGTGCCCCGGTGACCACCCGCGGAACGAGATCCGAAGATCACCTTTCACAAGTTGTCCGCGACATGCAAGTCAGGGTCTCAGGTCAGATACAGAAACAAGTTCGTGGCAGAATATATATATGAACAAGTCCGGTATGGAACGAGTTCGAAACAGAATATATATATGAACTTGTTGAGACATGATTCAGTAGTTTGCTCCTCGAGCTGTAATTCAGGGATTTATTCATTCTTGGTGCAGATTCCCTGGTTCAGAATTTGCCTTGGTGACCTAACGGTCCCGGATACTTGTAGGTTCGTTCAGGCACGGAACGACTACTTAGTAGTCTTCCGGGGTTTGGATGAATACAAGGCAACATACAAGCAGACAAGCATGCGTTTCTAAGGAACATAAGCAGACACGTTTGCTCGGGCCCGAAGGTAAGCCGAGAGATGAAATCGTTAGGGAACTTAGCATGCGTGGGTCTGAATACAAGCAGTATTTCATTTCCATGTTCTAGTAAGCAATACAAGTTGGGATTATTCCCTTAGCTAGGTGCGTTGGATTTATTCGCATGCAGGGGGTGAATCGCCTAGCGACTAGCATAAATATTCCAGATTTTTATGTGTGCTGGCTAAGCAAAGACAAGTTCACCGTAGCCACCCACCTTAGCGATGATTCGCCTCGGTAGAGCGATACGTCTGAGCGAGCCTTTGAAAGTCCAAGCCGGATTCCTTTAGGGACAAGTCTGGATATCCTTTGCTTCTTGATCGAGACAAAATGGGTCGGGACAGCTGCACGATTGTCGTTTGAGACGGCAGTCCGCTTGAGCGGAACGGGGTATTACACCGAGGTCCCAACACACAAAGGCACAATGCCATATTATTATAGGTTTTATGGCACTATGCCCTCGATAAGCTCCAAATCGCGTGTTCCAACATCACCATACCCTATCGACAGTTGCCCAATTTTGGACCATAACTGCACGCTTTGCTTAACGAAGCGTAGCAACTTAATCCTCGTGCGCAAAGCACGCTCAGTCTATCTCATACTTGCATTTCCATGGCGTTGCACCACAACTGCTGCATATTCTTTATGCACGCCTCTGAAGCCGTCCTTCCTTGTTCTAACTATCAATCTTCTATCCAAGTGTTCAATACTAGTTTCCCAACAAGAAGCCTCTAGCAACTGAACTGCACAAACTGCTCCACGCCTCGATGTATACTACTCCGTGTTCCAGACTAAGTGTTTGCACAAAGTTATATCCAATTGTTAGGCATGAAGGAGTAGAGGAGAAGGGACAGAGCCCACTCACCAAGCCTAAATTAGCTCGATGCTCTGTCTAGCACTCTGCCTTGCCGATACGATCGATTCCTTGAATCCATGGTCCGATGCGAATCATAATCCACTCAATTGGTATGATCATGCGAGCAGACCGTACTCTCCAAATTATCCGATCCGATCAGACTAAGGAATACGACATTATCACTCTAATTTTGTTATCTCCGTACTGCTCTGAACGAACACACTGATTCCATTGCTCGTCACCCATGCTTCAGCCCGTGCGAGGTACTACTCTGATTGCTCTGAACTCCACACACCACATGTACATAAAAACTAATTCGAATTGATACTTGTTCCCAAATCGAACTCATTGAAATACAACCAAACATTTGTCTCGTTTTAACTACTCAGCGTAATGCAAACGTGCGGGTGCTGGACATTACAACTTATATAACCAGATGACGAGTTTTGTGCATTTCTAATCAACAACATTTCAAGTAATATATGTGGTTGTGTTACATTATTGTAGGTATGTGTATAATTACAATATAAAAAAAATTACAATACAAGAATATAAGCAAAAAAAAATTACACCATCGGTTGGTTTGTACAATTTCTTTTGTTGTCATAGGCCACTATAGTTGTCGCAATGGAGATATCTTGTCGATAAATCCCTCGTCATCATGTGGTTCTTTTTCGGGCTTCCAGCTTTGCAGCGTAGAATTGATACTCCAATTTAGCCTCTAACCAATTCACTTTGAGGAGTATAAGGGAGTGGAATTGGTTCCATACGTAGCTCATATACACTTTTATATTTCCAGTTAAAAAATTGAGCAGGATAATACTTTTCAATTGGTATATTATAATATTTACACACAAAATATACATGCACACATGGTAATAAAGTATTATATCACCTACCACATGAACAATATCTACTATCTAAGCGAACCACATATGTTCTACTTATCTAATTATCTAATAGTTCAAATAAAAAGTATCGATATGCAAAAATTAAAAATATTGTGATTCATTTCAGATGCGGGCAATAGCTTGAAGCATTATCGGACAATAATTAGTACTAAAATTTTTGGCAATTTGTCTGTGAATGTCATGAAGCGATATAATATTGGCTCTAATACCATCAAGTAGCATAGTTATTGGTTTTCACGCAAAATTTTAATCCAATTATTAAAACATTCTGCAAGATTTGAAGTGTTAGTATCAAACATAGGGACGAAGCATAAGATGTTATCCAATGCGCAAATACTCGAGTTATCACCTAAACCAATAATCCAGTTAAAGTACTTATGTTTTCTGTTTTAATTCTTTCCAGCCACATATTTGCATCCGTTTTATTTGATACTTTTACTCATCTAGCTTTACTTTTCATATTTTGTTTAAAATATTGAATAAAAAAAATGGTGAGTTTGGAATTTTTTCATACTATTTATTAATCCCTTTTGTTTATCTGATTTAAATAAAATACTATCACGTTGATTAAAAAAAATTTCAAACGCTCTTTTTAAACAGTCTAAAAATCAAGCCTACGAGTTAGTATTGTTTATTTTCAGCAACTATACAAGTAATTGGATATAATTTGTAATTAGAATCATGAACACAAGCAACAAATAAATTACCTTGATATCTAGATGTAAGAAAAATAACATCAATACTAATTATATGTAAACAACCGTTTAAAAAAATTATCCACATGCCTTGAAACAAACAAATATTATTTGAAAGATATTATTTTCTACGGTTTTCAAAAAATATTTCTTGCCAGGATTTGTTTCAATAATTGTGAAAACATATTTGTCAAGACTACCATATGCATGAATATAACTATCATAAATTTCAGATGATGCATTCTCTCGGACTCTCCAAGCTTTAGCAGATGAAATATGTATACAATGATCTCTAAGCATATCTTTTTCAATATGTGCTGCACTATAGGAATTGTTATATCTAAATTTACCAATAATCTTTTTTTTTTACCCATGAAGTAGTAGCTAATGGATTACAACCACTTGTAAATCCACCTAAACAAGAATATCTACTTTCTAATGTACTAATAACAAATATTTTGCCTTCGGTAATGACTTTGGCGTACACTCTCCAAAAAATGAATTGGTTTATCACAATAGTATATAATTTTATATGCATTGTTTAAACTAGTTGAGCAAGTAAAATTATGTTCAATTGCTATATTATGTATAAAATCTCCAAAAATATACAAGAATCAAATATTTTTCCAACAAATTTTTTAGGAGTGTTAACAATTGAACTATTAATGACATTATCATCTAAATTTTCAATTAGATCATCACTATTTTCATCATCATTGTTTTCTTTAATTTGATTTAGAGAACTATGACCAAAATTAAAACTTAGGTTACTAGATAAATGTTGACTACGAGCAATGATATTTGTGTCAAAATCTGCTAATGATTGAGTAATAAATCTCCATACATGATGAACCTAAGTTAGTTCGAACAACAAAATTTCATCAATCTTCATTATCTATTGTTAAAATAGTTTCAGAAAAAATGTATCTTATTATAAAGTTATATTGGATAACAAAACGACCGGCAATAAGATTTCGTAAATTATGTAGTGTAATATGACGATTCACTAAAAGAAAATGAGTACTACATCTTTCGTACGATAATCCATTGAATGTACTTCCATGCGAACATATTATATCCAAAGTTTCATCCATGTTGTCAGTATGTTGTTTGCTTGCAGGCAGTGTGAGAGAGCTTCTGAAGATTGTAGGAGTGTAGGAGAAGATTGCAAGAGTGTGGAAGAAATTGCCTATTGAGAGAGCTTCTTGAAATTGTAGGAGTGTGAGAGATATTATGAGCGTGAGAGCTTATTGAGATTATAGGAAGAGTAGAATATAGTTAAATACTTTGTAAATCAATAACGTAATATAGTTAAATCATTACTATATTATATATATATTTTTATAACAATTTTAGTATATTGTAACGGCAATTTGGCACCAACACCAAGAAAGCACAAACAATAACTCCAACAAAAAACTTGAACTCGGCTGACTCTTGTGGTCAGTGAGGAGAGGTATAACCTTTCTGGTTAGGCGGACGGTCTCGGGATCAAAGCGCGGAAGAGATGTGGGTGTGTGTAAATTTGTGGAACAGTTGGTCCAAAAGGTATACAATCACAGTGTTCATACAGTTCCGTGTGTTACGTTCGACATCTAAAAACAAACAAAAAAACAAAAAAAACAAAAAAGGAAAAAACAACAACCCAAACAAGAAAGGAAAAAAATAACCAGAAAATGTAACGGTATATCTTATCGCACCGTGCCGCCCCCTTCCCCAACCCCAACAAGTCCCTTCCAGAGAATGACGAGCTCTTCCTCCCTTTCACGAAAGGTGCGATTTTTCCTCCAATTTTATTTCTCTCTCCCCCCTCCGAGTCGATTTCTGACCTAATTTTTTTGATCCCCAGGCCCTGAGCAAGATCGCGTGCAATCGTCTCCAGAAGGAGCTGGTCGCATGGCAGGTCAATCCCCCATCCGGATTCAAGCACAAGGTCACCGACAATCTACAGAGGTCAGAGAAATCAGGTTTAGGGTTTTTACGATTTCTAGGCTCAGGGTTTTGATGTCTTGGGATTATTCGATCGAATAGGTGGGTGGTTGAAGTCAGCGGGGCGGCGGGGACGCTCTACGCGAACGAGACGTACCAGCTGCAGGTGGACTTCCCGGAGCACTACCCCATGGAAGCGCCGCAGGTTATCGAAAGATTCCATTTTTGATGATGGGGTGTTGTTTTCATTTCTGGATGGTCTTTAGCTATCTGAAAGTCGAGATTTTTCTAAACATTGCTTCATTGAAGCACCATTGTCCAGCGGAAGATTGGATTTTGATCACGGGGTTTTGTTTTCTCTTCATTGTTTGGTCTAGTCTTATGGAAAAGTTGAGATTTTTCCTATCATTGCACCGTGTAAGAATCATAGGTGATTGAAATTGTTGGACGGCGGAAGGCTTTAATTATAGAAAGTCCTGTTATAGAAAAATTTTAATTGTAGAAAGTCTTGGGGTAGATTTGTAATTGTAATTACTCGGTGTACTAGGATTTGTATCTCTATATATACTAGACTCCAAAGAGAGAATAATACACACTTAATTCTATCAATTCTTCTTGGTATCGGAGCCAACTGTCAATAAGAAAAAAATAAAACCCTAGGTTGTGTAGCTCTTCTTGAGCCGCAAGCCACCAAGCCGATCACCGATCCAACGTCCACCACTGCCTCTGACACATGTCGTAGCTCTTCTTTCTCTCTTCATGATACGTAAGCCGCCTCCTTCCACTGCCAATCACCGATTTGGCATACACCCGATTATCCGATTGATACGAAAATTCATGACAACTATGGACACCTCTCGTTAATAGAGTGTTGCTAGATGAGAAGAACTATGATCTATGGACACCTCTCATTGAGATGAACATGCACATAGCCGGGAGAAAGAAGATGGGATATCTTCGTGCCTCGACTAAGCCTCCGACCTAAGATGATCCTACGTATGATGATTGGTAATCTGAGGATCAAAAATTTAAGAGTTGGCTTCTATCCTCTATGAAGTCAGAATTGATGAAGAGTTATATCTGCTTGCCATTGTTCTAAAAATTGGCCTAGGCGGCGTCTAGGCGCTAGGCACCTGGTGCCTGGCCTGATGTTCGTCTAGGCGTCCGTCCCTTGACCCCCGAGTGTGCATGTTTTTGGATTTTGTGGACTTTTTCTGCATTTTTCAGTAGGTATTTTTTTGGAATTTTTTTGGGTTTTTTTGAACGGCGGCCGCCTAGGCACTAGGCGCTTGTTGTCCGTCCGACTAGTGCGTTTTACAATCTTGCGCTCTTGCCGATTGCAACACGAATATAAAATATCTTGAAGACTGCTTTCTTTGATGAGAACGAAGTGTAAGTTTACACTTGAGCTAGAGTGCATTTTGCCTCCGACAGAATGGGAGGCCCGTTTTCGTCTACTCAAGGTTGTAAAAAGCGTTATGTGCTAGTCAGACGGGCATCCATCGACAGATAGTTCAAAAAAAATAAAAAATCTACTAAAGATTGCAAAAAAAGTTCATAAATTCCTAAAACTAGCATAGTCGGGCATCGGGTTGGCGTCTAGACGGGCCTCGGGTGGACACCAAGCACCTAGCGCCTAGGCGGTCCCCTAGGCCGCCTTTTAGAATACTGCTCCTACTTTGGTGAACTCTCTGAAAATTGAGCTGGATAACTTTGTGATGAGGATCTCAAGATCTATCAGAAATTGTAAGAGTGCCAAAATGTAAATCTTTTCATGGGATCTTGATGACCATTTTGAACAAGTCCATGATGAAGTCCTGCGCAAGGATCTGTCCTTAGATCTTCAGGTGTCTTATGCATGTGTTCGTCGGGAGTCAGACATGATGAACGTCATGAAGAACAATAGGGAGAAGACTGAAATCATGGTGGTTCGTAACCGACTTTGTCAGAATAGTTCCAGTTCATCTGGTCTAAGAGGTCGGCCCTACACCGACTTTTATGCTGGCCGGTCAGACGACGACTGCTCTACCCATCCTACTGGAAAGTGTGGCCACTACAACCTCCCTGATCATTCGAAAGCCTGGTGCTATGAGTTAATCGGTTATCCCGAAGGATGGGACAAAACCCGTGATCCCCGCTACAACAAACAACATGCTATTGTTGCTGAAACGAAGGATGAATCTGAGCTTGTTGTTGGACCAACCACTACTTTGGTCATTGTTGCAAGTAACGAGGGTAAGGCCTTAAAGATTTCTGATTCAGTTTTGAATAATACTTGCATACTTGACTCTGGTGCTACGACACATGACATTTGATTCTAATCTTGTTCAAACCGTTAAACCATCCAACCAGACTGATGTCACCACAACTGACGGAAGTACAACTCCTGTCATTGGGGAGGGCGTTGTCTCTTACTGACAATATCAACCTAGATGATGTTCTTGTTATCCCTTCACTTGATTATAATATTCTTTCTAGTTTTTAACTAACCACTGCCTTATACAATGTTGTTGTTTTTTGGCCTAATTGTTGTGTTTGAGGACATCCAGACTCGACGAACAATTGGTTATGGCACTAAGAATGCGAAGCTGTATTACCTGAACTTAACATCGAACAATACTTATCACTTGACCCAAGTCTTGTCGGTTGATAGTTCTCAGAAAGAGCCAAAAATCATGTCTAATATTTGGTTATGGCATCGTCGCCTAGGACATGTCTCGTTTGGATATTTACAAAAATCTTTTCTAAAGTTGTGTAAATTGTGATGTTTCTGGCTTCAAGTGTGATGTTTGTGAACTGGTCTATAACCATCGTGTTCCATTCTCATCCAGTTTGAATAAGAGTTTTGCACCGTTTACGATAGTTCATTCTGATGTTTGGGGTCCGTCTAAATTTGTTACCTTAGGCGGTGCCTATTAGTTTGGGACCTTTATTGATGATTCCACTCGTATGACATGGGTTGTTCTAATGAAAAAGAAGAGTAAAGTGTGTTGAGTTTGAAAATTCCATAAAATGGTGACATATCAATACAAAGCACAAATACATGTACTTCGTAGTGATAATGGACATGAATATGTGAATGCTGATTTTTAAACCTTTTTGGATGCTCATGTTATTATCCATCAGACTACTTCATATACTCCACAACCGAATGGTGTTACATAGCGGAAGAATGTACATCTTTTAAATGTAGTTCGAGCTTCCTTGCTTGCGGCAAATGTGCCATTATCCTATTGGCGTGAGGCTCTTGCTTCTGCTGCTTACTTAATCGATAGTGTGTCTTCTCATACAATTGATTTTTAGACACCACATTAGGCTCCGACTTCACTGATTGCCACACCACCTATACCGAATTTGCCATCCCATGTTTTTTGTTGTGTTGCCTTTGTACACCTTCATAAGCACTAGTGCAGTAAATCGAAACCTCGAGCGCTGAAGTATATTTTTGTTGGGTTATGTCAGTGAGCGCTGAAGTATCTCACCAGAAAGGATGTCGTTGCTATCATCCCCCAGCGAAGATGTTTGTAACCATGGGTGTCTCATTCTATGAGTCAATCATGTATTATTCTTCACCTGAATGGGGTAGAAGCGAGAAGAAGTGCAGACTCTGGATTATAGAAAAGTGCTAGATATTATTGTTGATGATTTGGATTTAAGTAGTGAAACATTGGATATAAGTGGTGATACTGTATACAATGTTTCAACACCGACAACTACCACTGATCCAACAACAACAGTTCCGCTAACAATTAGCAACGAGCCAGCGGTGCAGTGAGTCAGCAGTACCGATAGTGCAACAAGAGCCAAACATCGAACTAACGCCAATACCGGATTCTCCTTCGCCGAGTTCTGAGAGCCGTAACCAATCTCCTCTAGTAGCGGAAGGCTCACCACCATGTCTTCCACCACAAAATAGTCGAAGTATTCCAAAACCTACCTTTGTGCCTGGTCCCAAGTGTAAAGTAAGATACCCTATGAGTAATTATGTGTCCACTGGCCATTTGTCGAAATCAAATAAGTTATTTGTATGTTAATTATCCGCTGTATCTATTTCTAATAGTGTGCAAGAAGCTTTAGCGAATCTAAGTGGCAAGCATCAATGCATGAATAGTTGAATTCATTAAAGAAGAATGTCACCTTGAAGATAGTTGACATGCCAGCTGGTAAGAAGTCTGTAGGATGCATATGGGTCTTTACTATGAAATATCGAGCAAATTGTTCGATTGATCTATATAAGACGAGACTGGTAGGAAAGGAATACTCACAAAAATATGTTATTGATTATATAGAGCAATTTGTGCCGGTTGCGAAGATTAATACTGTTTGGTAAACTTTGAGTGGCATCTACACCGGTTCAATGTGAAGAATGCATCCCTGCGTGGAAAGTTAACATAGGAAGTTTATATGGATCTCCTGCATGGATATAGTGTTCCAGGTTCTGGTTGCAAGAAGGTTTGCAGGTGACAAAAATCTTTGTATGATCTCAAGCAGTCACCTAGAACATGATTTAGGAGATTCACACATGGTATGAGACGATTTGGTTATAAGTAGAGTAACTTAGATCATACCTTGTTTATAAAGCAAAAAGGAGATAAAATTACAACACTTGTAGTTTATGTCGATGATATAGTAGTCACAGGAGACGATGAAAATGAGCGATTGTCACTTCAAAAATATTTGTCCACAGAATTTGAAATGAAGGATTTATGTTCTCTGAAGTATTTTTTGAAAATTGAAGTATCTCGGAGTAAATCATGATTTTTCTATCTCAAACGAAGTATACTTTAGAAATGTTACATGAAACATGTATGACTATTGCCATCCAGTTGCCACACCATTGGAGGAAGGTCTGAAACTTGGAATGAATCCGAACCATGTGCCAGTGAATAAAGGGAGATATAAACAATTATTGGGCTGGTTGATGTATCTAGCACATACAAGGCCTGACTTGGTACACGTTCTTCAGTTGTGAGTCAATTCATGCATGATCTGGAAGAGCAACACATGAATGTTGTGATGATGATATTGAATTATCTGAAAGGGAGTCTTGGAAAGGGCATACTGTTCAAGAAGAATAATTACCTCAAAGTTGAAGGATATGCAGATACAGATTGGGAAGAGCAGTAAATGATAGGTGGTCTACATCTAGTTATTTTACATTTGTACGAAATAATTTAGTTGCATGGAGGAACAAAGAGCAGAATGTAGTTACTTGATTTAGTGATGAGGTAGAATACTGTGGAATTGCTCTAGGTATTTGTGAAATATTATGAATTCAAAATATATTGGAGGATTTGGGTTATAGAAATTCTCGGCCAATGAACTTATGTGCAGATATTGCACATAACCCAGTTCAACATGATAGAACGAAGCATGCGAAAGTTGATCGGTTCTTCAACAAAGAGAAGATGTAAAATAAAATTATTGAGGTACCGAGCTATCAAAACAGAAGACCAGTTAGCTGACATTCTTACAAAGGCCGTGGCTAGCCACGTGTTCACAAGTTTATTGTCCAAGTTGGACATGAGAGATATCTATGTACCAACTTGAGGGGAAGTGTTGGACGGGTTAATTATATGAAGTCTTTAATTATAGAAATTCTTTGTTATAGGAAGTCTTTAATTATAAAAAGTCTTGGGATAGATTTGTAATTGTAATTACTTTGTGTACTAGGGTTTGTATCTCTATATATACTTGCCTCCAAAGAGAGAATAATACACAATTAATTCTACCATTTCTTCTGAAATATTAGAATTTTTTCTTTCTGAAAGTTCGAATTGTTACTTGTCGGCAGGTGATTTTTCTCAATCCGGCGCCGATACATCCACATATATATAGTAATGGGCATATCTGCTTAGGTAATCTCCTCTTTCTGAAGTCATATATTTTTGTCTTTTGGTGTTGTTATTTGCTTGCATGATAGGTTATGTCTTTTCTGTTCTCAGTTCTTGCTTATTTATGCCTTGTTAATTGGGTCAAGTTGATAGGCTTTTATCATTTGTTGTGGTTACTTGGAGCTTTTGGTATTGCATCACTTGGTTGGTCTTGGGCATGTGATTGTGGATAGAATTCATGTGCTGAGAAATAAGATTTTTCTAGCAAGAGATACAACAACAACAAATCCTTTATCCTTACATAGTCAATGATCGTGGTATTCAATGTTTACTTTCTCAAACTTTTTTGTTTCTAGGCTCTGATTTATTCAATTGGATAAGCGTGGTTTTGAAAAAAAAAAAGATAAGAAAGTACCTAGTAGTACCTTATTATGGTAGATGGGGTTGAAGCAACTTTCTAATTCTTTCACATGAAAAGGTTTTGAACGCAGCCTTTCCATTTTACTTTTATATGCTTAACACATGGATTCTTCAATCTTCTATTTTCTTGGTTTTTCCTGCACATCCAATTCCGATTAACAACTTGGAGGAATGGCTGAGTGGCTTAAGGCATTAGTCTGCTAAATCGACATACAAACAAGTTGTATCACGGGTTTGAATCTTCTCCGGCGTGGGAGTGGAACGGGCAGGTGAAATCATGTGAGAGAAAGAACCTCTTCTTGATGGAGTCCCTCGGGGGACAAAATAACACTACTTAGCGCCCAGGCTCTGCAAGACCTGGCCTGGCCGGTTCAGTTCTTTTATTATGTTTGTGTGTCGTTGCTTAGTATTTCTATGTACTTTTTCTTTAGTCCCAAATCGGTTATGTACTAATGACTAAGGCTCGACTAAGGCTCGACTAAGGCTCGACTCCTAAAATATGTACTCAAACCATCTCAGTAATGCATCCGGTTGAGTTGAACCACTTACTCAACATGGCATCAGAATATTCAGGACTAGGCTCACTCTATACCTTGCTCTCCTCATTCCACTAAAATTTCTGGCCCAAACCCTAACCCAAGAACCCCAGCTACGTGTCCCCCCGCCCTCCCACATGACAACTTTCCTCACCTTGCTTTCGCGCTTTGCGCCTCGGCCCTGAAGGATCTTGGCGCCTATGTGCGCCTTTGATAACTATGGTTCTTAGTATTATATATTGTTATCTGTTACTGCTTCTACCTATTACAACTTATTCTACTATTGTCTCTATTTCTGATGACTGCCATTGCTTCCAGGGCCTCCTGTTTTACATCTTTTGTCTCCATGATCTGATTCCAAGACACCACTTGGTGCAATCGTCAAGTTGGATTGCATCTCTTATGCAAGCCTTTTGACTCTTTGTTGGTTCTCAAAGTTACATCATCTTATCAATCCTCTTGTCGACGACTTGACCAAGATTGCTGCGTGGTAACCAAGTGACTAATGTGACATGAACTGTTTGCTCAACAATATGGTGCGTCAGATTAGCTATGATATTTCTCCTTATTATTGGAGATTTTTGGGGGCCCTCTTGCACAGCAATATGGTGCCACAGATAAATGATACCATGATGTTTCTCCTTATTACTCGAGATATTTTGGGTCCCTTACAGATGTATTTTCACGGGCCAAATGCTTTTTTACGTTTTTGATCTATATGAGTGCATTTTCTCCATTACCAATACAACCTTCCTTCCGTGTCTCCTTGAAAGGGATGTGGAATGAAATCAATGTGTATCATCCTCTTACTGTCATATATTCACTTCTAAGTGCCAGAGGGAAGAGTTTTTAGGTACCAAGTTCTTATGTGGAGTTGGGTAGTTCTCTTTTTATAGCTCGGACCTACATCCTTAATGATGATACTGTTCCTTAGTTGAGGAATGCCTTCTCTCAAATTATGCATGTCTTCTCTACTTCATCATTAACTAAAGCTACTGCAGATTCATACGCACATATAGTGTCTCGTGGTTGTAGCCGTGGTTGAGAGAGGAGGGAGAAGGAGAGGGGGGGGGGGGGGGGGGGGGGGGTGTCTACTTAATGTTCTTCTATAAGAAGAGGGACTGAACCTTCCCGAACTATTTGCCCCTGTACTTACCATGGCTGCATGAACCACTCCTCGGATTACTGTTGGATCATGTTTGGCAAGCTTGATTGGGCAAATCAGGCTAATATGGAGACGTCATTCTGGACTCATGGTTCTGTTGGTACTAGTCCTTCTTGGCTGTTCCTCACGAGGTATATGGGCACCTTATTCCATCTTAGTTATCTCATACTGTGGTCCAGCTTTTACTTCATGTATTTCATGATTCTCCGCATAAATCTTGGATAATAGATTCAAGTGCCTATACTTATGCGATAAGTGATTACTCCCTTTTGTCTCTGCTTGCCTTTTCTTTATCTATTCCACCTGTTTCTGTTGCTAATAGATCTCTTTCACCGGTCTTTTGCAAAGGGCTGTCCTGGGCCTCTCCGGCTCTCCCTTAATGAATAATGTTCTCTATGTACCAATTTTTTTTGTTAGACTTCATTCTAATTGTTGCATAACAAAATTCTTACACTGCTCCAAGTCACATTCTTTCCTCAATTGTCTCTTTAAGAATCTCCTGATGGGGGCGGGGATTGGTGGGGAATCCGGTAGAATATTGGTTTATATTTCCTTGATGATCGTCCTATATACATACTGGCTATTGGTACTACTTCCTCTTAATATGCTTTTCTTCAGTGGCATAAGCGTTTGGGACATCCCTTTCTATAGAAGCTAGACTAATTATTGCCATTGGGTCAGTCTGTCTACATTGGAGTATTTGAATGCGAGGCTTGTGAGTTGGGCGAGCATCATTCTTCTATTCCTTGTACAGTTGACCGATGAAGCTTATTTACGTTTGCCTTGGTTCATTATGAGATTTGGGGTTACTCGTGTCTCGGCTGTCTGGATTTTGCTATTTTATCACTTTTATTTATGATCATTCTCGCTTGACATCAATGTATATGTTGAAAAATTGATCTTGAGCTTTGATATTCTTAAACTTTTCCATTCCTATTATCTGTCTTTTGCATCGATAATGCCTTGGAATATATGAAAGATGACCCACCTATTTATTGTCGTTCTCATGCTATTATTCAGACTTCTTGCTTCATACATTTCAACAAAATGGTGTTGTTAAAACAAAAATCGTCATTTAACTTGACATTCCTCTTGCATTAATGTTTCAAATGGAAGTTCTAAAATGCTATTGGAGCGATGCCATTATTACTGCTTGTCATTTGGTGATTCCCATGTATTTCTCCATTCTCAACTGACAGATACCCTTAGCATGTATTTATTCTGGTCAGGACTTGTTTTATGTTCCTCCAAACATTTTTTGATGTGCTGCCTTTGACCATTACTTGAGCCCTGGCCTTGATAAGCTTACCCCTAGACCTGTCAATTATGATTTTGTTGGATATTCTCGTACTAAAGAGGATTTTCTTGCTATGGTCTTGTCGCCTGTCGTTCATCAATATATGCAAAAAAAAAAAAATTTGGAAGGCACTCCGTACTTAAACCGAGTCTTCTCCTTGGTCTCATGCCTTCCTCTACCGAGTTTATTCATTTACTTCTCCCGATGTTCCCCTGCTACAACTAAGACATTGTCTTATGAGTATATTCACACTGTCCTCACTGGAAGGTTCCTACAACTCAACCATCTTGTCAGCCTACTTTTGTTCATCAAATACCCGTTGACGATCCCGTATTGGGCTTCACTCTGATCTTGATCCTCTTTGTCCTTTGCAAACACAAACAGACACGTACAACTTGTCTATTGATGACTTTGTTTCCTTTTCTGGATTCAGTTATTCCTATCGGTTGTTTACAAGTCGTTTACATGTCTATTTATTCTATTTCTAGTCTCAGGAATTATACGGCAAAACTGGAAATAGACAATGAGACGAATATATGCTCTTCTATCCCCACGACACATGATACTTGGTTTATCATTGTTTCCCTGATGTGATACAGATGTTGCTTGTCAACAAGTATATATTGACAAATAAATATCAATCATCTGAAAGCACATTATGAACCGTGAGGCATAACACTGTCGGTATGCCTTGTTGTTGAGGCATGTGGTTTCTGATGGCAGATGCCTCATCAATGTGCCTTGAAGCACTTCTCTCCAAAATACTTCACAGCGCGTTTCGTTTGATGATTTGGAGGAGCACATTACTGACAAACATGTACATATCAATTATATCCTTCATAAATTATGATTGATGTACTTAGCAATAAAGTTCATATAAGTCAGCTTGGCAATAATAATTAATAAAAGCAAAGAGCATAAGGGCGCTTGGTAATGGCATCAGATGTGCATCATGGTGCTCGTTGTTGTCAAGGTAAATAATTATATTGGGTGATTTCTATTTCGAATAACTATTAGTTTTTCTTATTTCAAGTGGTTAAACTGCAAATGTCAGTTTAATACATAATCTGCCTCTTGTAGTTTATGCATTTGTGATGCTTTTTGTTATTTTATCTTGGGCTTCCAATTACTTAGTATGTTTATCATTGTGTGGTTTGTGGTAGAATAACTATTTTGTTCTACTTGCATACATGGCTACTTAATGATACATGGAAGACAATATGAAAAACCAAGATAATGATCCATGATATAGATTTCAATTTTGCTCTATAGCCATCACTTTTGTATGAAAGGAACAACCTTGATAGTACACAAAAACTAATATTTTAGTAGTGTTGAGAAGTTGACTCTATTTAATGGACTTAATTCATTAAAGTTGTGAAGAGTACATATTTATAGGCAATGATGTGCCCCCCCTACGTTTTTTCAATGTGGAACTAAAAGAGCAAAACTAGAAAGAGTTTAGGTCATACAATGAACAAAGATTAACCATCTTCTATACTCCCCTGCAAGCTGGAGCGTAGATGTCGTGAGTTCCAAGTTTGGACAAAAAGTGAAGATAAAGTGGATGAGGCAAGGCCTTGGTGTCGACTATCTCTGACGTAGCAGGAACATGCTGGAGTTGTAGTAGGATGTGATTTTTGTTAGTGTTACAAGAGGACATGGCCTTAACAGAGCTGAATGGAAGAAAATGATTCAAACAACATATCCCAAATTTTAGGAACAGGCTTTGTTGTTGTAGTAGTAGTCATATGTGAAATTTGATTCGAGGTCTGGGGACACTCCTGATCGGGCTTTGTAAGAAATTTAGAATGTTCTAGATAAAAATTTACCTAGGCGTTAGATATGTTTTGCATGTTTATACTAATATTGGGTTCTTCTCTTCACTTCATTTTTCAGTTGATACAAAATGTACACTTATTTCTTTTGCGATACTTCCACCATTACAGCATTACATGTGGTTAGGCCCTTTTTCTGTTTCAATAATTTTATCTGTATCATATGATTTTTCCGAGTCTCATCAGGCATGTGGCCAACACAACACTACAGATTTATCAAATCCCAACCTTTATTATGTTATTAGAACTTTCTCTTAAAAGTTCTGCTCTGGCTTGTGCAACATAATATATGCTACTATGATCTATATTTACAATGTTTGTTTAACACCTTTAATGATATGTAGCTCATTAATCTGGCACCAAAATCCTATCAACCACACATGACAGATTACATTGCTCAAGAGTGAGTTGTATTTTTCGCATTAATGTAGAACCCATGGTTGAGTAAACTGAATTTCTAAATAAATAAAATACATGGGGGAAAATGCCTTACTAGGTTTTTCTATGTACTGTATTTAGTTTTCTATTGCGAACATCTCGTTTATGTGTTTCTTATTTTAGTTTAGAATATTTTCCACCGGAGTCCCAATAGGTTTCCCCTATGCCTATATGTTTCATCTGTGTCCTGGGACTAATGTAAATTATTTTGCGAACATGACTAGTTGCATATTATAACTGTTTATTTCAAAATAATAATATTCGTACTATATAATTAAGTGCAGTTTACGAGTACTATATACTGAGTGCAGTTTAACAGTTGCATCATTCCCTATGTTTACACCATGCATTTCATGTATGGGGACGTAGGTTATGATAGTGAGTATGACATCTTTACTCCTTCCAGTAATTTGCACATCGGACGCCAATTGCTTTTACTTTCAAGTGTCAAATCTCTCTTCGGATTAACGATATGCATCATTTGTTTTATATGGCAGATATATTGTATGATTCATGGTCCCCGGCAATGACTGTTAGCTCAGTGTGCATCAGCATTCTATCAATGTTGTCGAGCTCCCCTGCTAAGGTCTATTCGTCTTTTCTCCTCAATTCAGCTAAATAACTCAAAAACCTGACAATTTTTTTGGGTCTTTTTCACGTGCAGCAACGACCAGCTGATAACGACCGCTACGTGAAGAATTGTAGGAATGGTAGATCTCCAAAGGAGACGAGATGGTGGTTTCATGACGACAAAGCGTAGTTAACCAGGGACGCTGACCACAGTATAATGTGGCAGCTTCTTCCCTTTTGTTGAAGTGTACTCTGTCAATCCCATAATCCAGGAGTATTCAAGTGATCCATAGATCTTTCAAGGGTTTGTTAGCTGCTGCAAGCTATATAAATACTGTGTTCTTTGTATAGGAAGGAGTAGATGTACTAATCTGAAATATATATACGCTGTGATGACCAATAATTTATCCATGCAAAACTATTTATGATGGAAGCCCTTCAATTGTCACCTTAACTGTAAAATGTGATGACATTATTTTTGGCCCATTTCTTGATTGCTATTGAAAGCAATTGCAGTGGGTAACTGGTAAGCACTTTCTTTGAAAGTGAAGAACTACCAGCTTGGGAATTACTGACGCTTGCAGACAGAATCTAGTAACCACTTTCTTCAGCTATTTTTTTGTTACTGAAGAAAAAAAGATAATGAACTCAGTTTTTTTATTTTTTTATCACGGAAACAGGATCAGCTATTGTTTGCTGGGAGAGGAGAATACATTCGTAAGTAGTCAATGCAACTAAATTCAGATATACTTATTATGTGGTTCTGTCAAATTAGGCTGGGTTTGGTTGCCATAAGTCTCTGTCTTGTTCCTAGTGTTTGAAAATATAAATATTGGATAGCTTTTCTACCAAATTCTCCTTTCTCAAATCCCCAATCTAACCATAATCTTCCCAATTTTATTCCCAAACCCTAAACCATAATTTCCCCTAGTTCCTTCCCAAGTCCCTAGCCCTAACAATAATTTCTCCTCAACTTCTCTATCCAAACACTAAGCCCCACCCAGATCAAGTGTCGGGCGCTACCTCCAGGATGACTCGAGTATTTTGCTTGAGTTAACGGCTTCCAAACACACTACTATCCGACCCGCTCTAGCCTTAACAACTTTAAAGCCCATCATGTAATTTTAAAGCCCAGCCCACGTATATGCTTCCGGTGTCCTAAAGCAAAGCCCCCAAATGCAGCAACTCCGTTGAGTTGAATTTTAGAGAGAGAACGCCGGCAGATATTATGAAGTAATTGATACAAATTTTTGGTTTCAATTTCTTCTCAAGTGAATCGAAAGAAGAAGAAGTAAAGAAGTAAGAAGATGACGTCATCATCGAGGAAGCAATGCAGGGTGTGGTGGCCTAAGCCCCTCTTGAGCAGCGATTCATCATCGACTGATATGTTTCTGTTGGGGTGGTGGTTCGATTCGTCAAGCTGTTCTGTGGATGTAGTCGTTGCAGCTGCATGCCCACAGCACCAGATCCCACCCTATCTCATCCCTCGCTCAGATCTCCTTCAGGTCTAAAAAAGGAAACATTTTGTTGTTGTTGTTGTTGTTGTTGTCGTCGTCGTCGTCGTCGTCTACTACTCTGTTGTGATGCATGCGGCACTGATTTTAGCGTGTCATAATGTATTTTTAGAGAGGGAACGCCACTTATTTTAGGGGCTGTTTGGTTCGGCGAAGTGAAAATTTGAAAATAGACATTTTTCTTATTTCAACTCTGAAGGTGGCAGTTACATGCTCAAAGCTCGAAATCTCACTCCATGTTCAAAAAGAAAATAAGCCACTTTCCTTAAGAACCCATTTGCTATAATTGTAGCAACTGGAGTTTCGGGACTGTAGATACCCCTTTGTAGGAGTACCCATATGGAGCTCACATGCTCCATATCAGACCCCATTCCGATGGAAGAAGGCTTGGATGCTGGTGATGATGATGTTTCGTTAATAAATTACTATAAGTCCTCATGTTCTTTCAATTTCCTTTTCTATTCGTAAGAACAAACTTGTTATAATTCTGAGGTTTTGAGCTTAGAGACTTTAAATGCTCCTTTTTTAGCCTTTTGAGAGTATCCATATAAACTCTCGTGTTATCATTTCTTATTTTGTTAATATGAAACGACACATACTCATTTTCTCTACTTTCTGAACCATGTTATCATATTTGAAATCTTTTAAGGTTGGAAGCCTAGTGCTCTTTTCATAGTACCCATATGAAATTGAAGTTTACAATCTCTTATTTTGTTAATAAGGGACACCTAATGATTATTTCCTAACTACTCCAAAATCTGGCCGCGCCATGTTTTCATATTTGAAATCTTTAGGTTAGAAGCTCTAATACTCTTTTCAGCAGTACCCATATGAAATAGAAGTTTACAATCTCTTATTTTCTTAACAATGGACTTCCAATGATCGTGTCCTAGGAAGCAAGTTCATTCCAAAAATATGGGTCATGTCGTGTCAGACATGTATCAGACACAAGCCAGACACTTCAAAATATATTAGGACACACCAAAACTATTTTCATCGCACTGTTGTCCTTACCGTGTCACATCCATCAATCCATGTCCGGACAACATAGAACATTTCTTTTCACTGTTAACAAGTTTATAAAAACCCATGTCATATTTGTAAAATTTCACGTTATAGAACAAATACTCTTTCCAGTAGTACCCTTGTGAAATTAAATATTTATAATCTCTTATTTCTCAAGAGGACATGTTAGAATGGTTTCGTTGATTTGTTTAGACTTTAGAGCAATCTACACTTAATAGGTTTCTTTTAAATGTGACAACATCCAAAATCATTCTAATTTTATGATGCGAAGTGCATTAAAGTCCCACCCTCAAAGTGTTCTCTTGCTTGAGTAGAAAGCCAAAGTTTCCATTGCTTCTTTATTTTTTCCTAATTCTTTGTTTATCATATTCCATTTATATATGCTAGTTGTTTGAATATTTCATTTTATATTAACATTGAACACTATCTACACTGTTGCTTACATATAATCTTCGCTTGTTCAATCCTTCTATGTTTAAAATTGTTAACATGTTTATTTCCGGCGTCCTTTTGTGTATATATGCACATGGTGTCTTTCTTGATGGTTTTTATTATACAGAAAAATTTCTCGGGTTGTTTATTCTTTCCAAGTATTCTGGTTGATCACCTTATCTAGAATTCCTCCAAAAGGATTGAACTGATATGCTATCAAGCTATGTTAATTATAATTTAACTGATTTCTCTCGGAATTACTTATTGGCAGACATTATTAGCTCAATACCCTGGTACCTAATTTTTCTTCACTATAATTTGTGACGTGCATCAGAATTCTTTTTAAATAGATTTGCATCAGAATTCTTCTTAACTAGGAGCTTCTGTATTTTCACAATTCTAGTTTTCAAACATTTACAATTACCCTTCCTAGAGTTCTCCTGATATGGGCTAAAATGAATGATAAGTGACAAATATAGAAATATATAGATGGGCTATCTATATCTTCTACAACTAATATCCGCATCACAATGATTTTCATTGTTTCCACTTTCATTAGTAATGATCTAAATCAATGTTACCAGGATCGTGGGTCGCTTTGGTACGTGGTACGGGTACACGGTACGGTACCTCAGCCGGTACGCGGTGCAGTGTGGGTAGGCTTATTCGGTACGCTATTTGGGGTCACTGCACGTTTTTACTGGGTCGTATTTTGTACCATATACAATTATATGGAAGTATACACTATATAAAAATAAAAAACATATTATATAAAAACATATTAAAATTTCTAGTGCACTGGTTACTAACAAACAAATGAAAGAAATTGGAAAAAAATAAAAGAAGACTCCCAGTTTGAGGTGCATAGTGTTTTTATATATACTCACTGCAGTGTTTTAAAATTCTGGTTGAGGTGCACTGTTTTATGTATACTCAGTTTGAGCTTTGAGGTTACTGTTTTATAATTGTGGTGCACAGCCTTTCAACAAAAAAGTGTCTATAAATCATGTGAGTGCACTGTTTTTATATTTTTATATACTTAGTATTACTTAATACTTACTAACAAATTATTTTGGTGCATAGGATTCCATGTGTCAAGTGTCTCCAAGTAAATATTTACTCACTAACAAACAAAAAATGCTGCTGTGCGGATTCCAAGTGCCACATAACAAAAAAAAAGAATAGAAGAAACTATGCGTGGATTCCAAGTGTCCAAGTGAGCATTACTTAATTAATACTTACTAACAAAAAGTTATGCACGGATTCCCAAGTCTCCAAGTAGGACTCTCCTAATAATTCACCTCAGAAGAAGAAGAGACTCTAGTCACCTCAGTCTTTCCCCAAAAAAAAGAGAGAAGAAGACTCGAAGAAGAAGAAGAAGAAGAAGAAGAAAAAGGAGGAGGAGGAGGAGGAGGAGGAAAAGACTCACCTAGTCACCACCTGTGGGTTCCCTTCTTCAGGTACGCTAAATTTGACGACCATATTCGGTACACTAAATTTGACGACCTGGGTCGCGAACGCACTCCGTTCGGGATCGTTCGTCCCAATTCGTGGGACGGAGGGGGGATTGGCGAATTAGGCAACACTGATCTAAATTATCAATTTAAATTTCTCCATTGTATATATGTATTCCCATCTGACTGATCTATTAGTGTGTTGTACGGGTACAAAACTACAAATCAAAGCTTTTAAGTATCTGCCAAAACCGTTACTGAGACTGGCTAAACGGCCGAGACTACCAAATCTGACTGATTCAAGACCAGTGAAACACTTGAAACTTCTGAAACCAATTCTCATGGGAAGGGTCTGTATGAAAATCGAGTTTTTGAACCTTGGTAGAAATACGATACAAGACAATACAGACATGTCACTGATTTTGGCATATGTCCTAGTGTTTTTTTGAGTGTCCATGTTCTCTCTGAAATATATCTGACACGGATAGGATATGATATGGTATTGATTTTGGAAAATTGGTGCTATTATTTTGTGTGTGTGTTTTTTTACATCTTTAGAAGTTTTATGTGAAATTTCTATTCTCTTCTCCTTTTAATGGAACAATAATCATTTCTAGTCTCATGGTATAATCCCTTGATAGTTTTATAGCTAGAGTTCTCTCCAGCCTTCTTCTAGTTAGTAATTAGAATGCTCCTGTAGGTATTTCCTATGCCATTATATCTACTATTAAATCAATGATTGTGCAACAACTTTTTACTTTTGAGTTTTATCACGTATTCGAGACAATTTTACATTTTCTACACTTCTGTTGTTTTAATTGCTATGTTAATAGAAAGCTGGAGAAATGGTCAAATGCTAAAGGTATGACTTTATAATGTTAGGTTCTATTACTACTTATGCTATTTCTAGTCATCTGGTACTTTTTTTCTTAAGTTGTCTAGTAGCAGCAGTAGACAAATTACTAGTATATTGGGTAGTAAATTAGGTTATAACTGTTTGTTCGTTTGAGCTTGATTTCTCAAATCACCGTGTTTTATGTCATCTCAGGTGTATTTTTCAATTCAAGTTAAATACTTAAATATTTAGAGGATAATTTTTCCCATTTCAAACTATCATCTACAGAAATATAGTTATTATTAATTTCTAGAGATCTTTAGTGAAAGAAATGACTGAACTTCTAAGTGATGAAATGTCACACCATATCTGCCATCAGGATGCCTTCATGTCTAGGTATTGTCCTGCAATATTTTTTAATTGAAATAGTGAATAGTGGGAACTCACTTATTAAAGAAAAATATGTGCTTTCTGTGAGGTTCCTTTGTTATTCAGCCTCTTTTGTCTACACTGGCAGATCAATCTTATGGGGGTAGAATCAAAGGTGAGATCCAAGACAATTCAGCTTCCTTTGTTTTATATTTATTGAAGTAAAAAAGAAATATTCTATCAAGGTTTAATCAATAACCCTAATTCCTGCGTAGCTTTTGTAGATCCTCTTTACAATGTATTGTCTTGGATCTGCATCTCTGTTAGCACACAACTGACTGGATTATCTTGATTAAGAAATAAGAAAACCATATAACAGGAGCATGTATCTTATATCTCTTATGGTACAGGAAATCCTTCATTCTATCCAGCTGAAGATGCCTATTGCCTTACAAGAGTCCTCAACATTCTCTATTCTTGGGCAGTGCACTGTTGACTCTGGCAATCGAGATATTAAAACTGTGTGCAATCAGACCAGTGTTTCTTTCGTCAATGGTATGCAATATGAAGGAAAAGAAGAAAATTCTGTTGGAGAAAGAAATAATGTCAGTACGGAATGCTGGAAACCATCAAATGTTGAAGCATCGTCTTCTGAATATTGTGGACATTGTGACTGTGTACGTGAAAAACAAAATCAGTCTATCGAACCCCATAGGATTAAATATGGTAACTGGATCCAGCTACTGTCTAAATTCCAAGGTACCATGTCTAAAGAGTTAAAATGGATCCCAGAATTTCATCACATGCATCAAAATGGCCATATACTGCCGATCTGTGACGTCCACGTATGTAAGTCAATAAAATCATCTGTTGCTGCCCTTGATTCGTTTTATTAGCTGAGCATATAATTTTTTTATTCCATTTATTTCAGCTGATAATATATGAGTGCCCAACGTACGGTAGGCATCATTTTCATTTGAGCTATTGGGGTTATTCTGAGCAGACAGTTGCCCCATTAAAAAAGCCAAAGTGGTTTAATGACCTTCAGCAGAGTCTATTACCTACTAATTTGGTAAGGATACCAATATTATACCTCTACATCTTCTTTTTAGAACTTAAATATTTTAACAGTTAAGTGAATTCCTCTGATATTTGGCTCATGTTATAGGAAATGGTTGTGCTGGCACTTAAACTGTACAAGTGCTGCTAGAGTTTATTTTGGAAGAAATTTTACTACTACAGATTCTGAGTCCCACTCCAATATTATACCCAGGTGATCTCTTACTGCAAAATTCTAGTTCAGTAATATTATTTGTTTATAAGCCCATACTAATTCTGATAGCATGCTGGGATTTCTAGGTTGGTGTCTATAATATGGTATATGTTTGCAGCATCTGTGGCATTGATCTCTACTTTTACATATTTAGGCCTTCAGTTTTTTCATAGATTTGTGAGTTTTGGTTCATGTACATTCTTCTTCATTCTGCTGCGGAAGTTATTTGCACATACATGGAATAATGTGCACATCCGCAGTTGTCAGTTTCTGTATTGGCCAATCTTTCTTCTCGATAGCGGTTTGAGGTAATTACTTCTATTAATTGTATTTGGGGGTACTTCTCTTAATTTTCAAATTAACATCTACAGTTTTTGACCTGCAGAGAACAATCAAATGTTGAATATGAACACAGGGCTGCACTAAGGAAGCATTTCATGTGGTCTACAATTGCCATGGATGTAATCTTGGGAATTTCATTTGGAGTGATACTGTTGATTAATGCTGAAGCTATTTTCTTTTGGATTTTGTTTATTGCTCGTTACATAACTGACAATCTGTTGCGATCGGGTTGCGTATGGCTGATGGGTGTTCCAGCAGGCTTTAAGCTGAATACAGAGCTAGCAGAGCTTCTTGGCATGGTTTCACTTAATGCAATTCAGATTGTCTCTACTATGGGATTCTTTGTGGCGTCTATCTTTTGGCATATTATAAGAGGTCTTGCAGTGTCTGGAATCCTTTTTGGCCTTACTGTTCCTGCTTCCCTGTGCATAGACATACTTAGACTTGCAACCTTGCATATATGGACTCTCCATTGCTTAATGTCATTTCTGTATTCACGACAGATCCATGCTTTGGCATCTTTGTGGCGGCTTTTCAGGTAATATTTCTAGCTCGTTGGATAACAATTTTTGGATGGCAAATAACAAAACATTTGGACCACGATGTGTTAGGAAATGAATCTCAAGTGGAGGTTTATAATTTTGAGGAACGTCTACAACATCACATGGTTATAGGAGGTTGAAACCTCGAATGATAATGACTATAGTTGAGAAGTTCTATGATCAAAGAAACTTATTAGCCATTTTGTTTAACATTGACCATAAATATGATATCAGACCGTGATGCGATCTATGTGGATTGTATTTATTGTTTATCTCTATTTATGTGATTATGGTAAATTGCTGGAAGCCCATTTTAAATTCCAGTCCACATAAGTAATCAATGTCAGATTAAAAAGTTAATAAAACATAATCTAAACTGGCTAGATAGAAATCAAATGGTCCTGACTTTGCTGTCTATATCTATCCCCTACTATTTTCTTGAGATTCTAACTAGGCCTACAGGAATTTGGAAGATTGCTACAGGGCATGGAACTTACTGTTTAAAGTGCATGATTGGGTATGGTAGGTTAACTTTTAACCAACTGGACTTGGAATTTCTATTTCAAAGCCCTCTCTTGCTCAATGTTTAGCATAGTCACTTAAGTCATGGAGTTATTCCTTCGACAAAGATGTGTCAGACATGATACTCCATGGGCACTCTCAACAGCTGCCACAACTTGGCCAATTATCCACTATTTTATAAAATATCTTGTCATGTAAGATAGTTTCGTGCCAAGAAAACTTGCTCAGATTTGGCCGATGCAGTTATTTTTCCTGCAATAACTTTTAGCACAGAATTCTATTTGGCTGTGCATACCAATTCAGAAAGCCCCACTTAATGGAAGTCAAAAGTCCAATTAATGTACATTAGTAGTACCCGCGACTTCTTGTTTTCTTGTTAATTCTCTTTCTTATTCAATGCTTCCAAAATGTGTTGTAATACGCTTATTTTTGACCTCGACTCTGTTAAATATTTGATTGAACGACTCCAAAGCACTTGATTCCTTGCAATCTTTCCTGTCCTGTACCAGTAGTACATGAAATTGACTATTTGAGAATGGGGTCCTACTGATTTTTTTAACATCTATGTAGGAATGCTCATTTGTGGATTATGCTCTTTTAATAATTTAGAGGATGAAATGCTTCGATTATCTCTCATGTACTCTATTGTATTTAAGGTTCACGACTAGTTTATTCTTTCACCCATCAGCACACTGTCCCCTTATATGTCAATGCTAATCCACCTTTTTACTGTCTTGTGCCTGCTCATTTAGATTGATAGTTTTTTTAATCCATTAATACATACAAATGCATTTATATGCATTCTATTACTGCATCAGGTTCTAGACAAGGTTATAATCCACCTTTTTTCATTTGTAAGAAATTAGTTGATCTCTATTTTTTTCTTTGTGATGATCTGCTTCTTTTTTCAATGGACTGACTTTCTTGGTCCTTTGGCAGAGGAAGAAAATGGAACCCCTTAAGGAAGCGGTTAGATAGTTATGACTATTGTGTGGAACAGCACGTCGTTGGCTCACTTCTCTTTACTCCCCTCTTACTTCTACTGCCAACAACTTCTGTATTCTACATGTTCTTCACCATCTTGAATACTACAATCAGTTTCATCTGCTTTATGATTGAGATCACAATTTCTTTCCTCCATGCTACTCCTTATGCTGAAGTATTACTATGGTTGGTAAGTAGAGGGAGATTTCCTTCTGGAGTATGGATTGAAATCATGCCTTGTCAAGCTACCTTTTCTTCAAGCAAACATGGCCTGGACCGAAAAATTACAAGCGGCATCACCGATAGAGATCCAGAAACTGTGGTTTCTCTTCTCCATAGCAACTATGCTACACTAGGTAAGATGTTACCTTCCCTTTCAGGTGGTATCCTTGTTCCTGTCTATTTTTTGTCTGGATGTCACTGTTCATGGTTATGCACCTTTTCAGAGTCAATAAGTCTGTGTTTGGTTGCTCTAAAAAGTGAAGAACATAACTTAGAAGAGGAAAAAAGAAGAAGAAATACGTTTCTTTCTTTTGCACAACCTAAAATTACTGGACTTTCTCATGGTTGTCTTAAAGCAAATTTTAACCCCCGTCCGTTTTGAGAGTTTAGATTGCTGATGTTGCTACCATTTAGCAGTACCCTCTAGCTAGTGAAGGATTCAATTGTCAGGCTTTCAGACATGCATCTCTTGTGTTCATAACTAATAAAGCAAGAAATGGAACTTCTCAACTCATCCACCACACATTCATTGCAAGGACTTGATGTATCAATTTTGAACCCCTTACTATGCGATTTGGTTTCGGCAGTTTTGTTGGGGTGTGGGGGGAGGTGTTGGGGAGTTCAGTTCTTTTGAATCAGGCGGGTTCAGTATTGGTTTTTTCCGATACCGCTAACGTTACCTAGTGTACTTGACACAGAAAACTTCTAATACTTCCCATTTTTACCTCAGTGTACTTGACGCAGAACTAAACTTCTAATACTTCCCATTTTTTCTGAAAATGCCTGTATCTGTACCCATATCATGTTCGTATCTCTATCCGTACTCATGCAGCATATGTTGCAATTGTCAGTAGTTCTTTTGGCTTGATTTAGGGTTACGATCAAATTGATTATTGATGAATAAAGATAGAACAATAATTTTGTGTGTTAGGGGTAGATTAGTCAGCTAAGGGAGTAATCCTGGAAACACCCCATAAGGCAACAAAGTGTGACTGTAGAAGATTGCAACAAGTTCTTGATTGTTGGGTCTTGTTTTCTTTCAGTATATAAGTGAGTTAGGGTTTATATATTACCAAAATTGGATCAATTTTGATTTATAGAATGTTTTGCTAGTGCTAATGCAGACGAGTTGGAACATTGCAGGGCAGGTTCTTGCACCTAGTTACAGGCATTTGTTACAAAGGACGAATCTGTTCTCTGGTGTGCCTTCAGCATATGGAGTTCTCAGTGGTCAGAGGTGACCAATTCTCCCTGTCATTTACATTTTTTTTTTCAATTTTAACAGCCTTTGTGTGATATCATTATGGCAATTCAATGAACTTATTTCTCGATCCACAGGATTCCTGCAAGCTTACAAGTTTTTCTCCCCCCAACATTGCCATGGATGTGTGTCAGTTGCAGGGAGTTTTGGAGATCATGCCTAAATGCAGTTCTTGCCTGCAAATCGTCGCAGGGATCTCTACATTTGAATCGACCCTGATTCGTAACATCCTAACCTGATCTTTTTATCACAACATTTTTAGCATTCTTTTACTAGTGAGTTTCGTGCACTAGTGCCTACTCATTTACAGGTTAGCATCAATTTGCTGAGAGATGATTCCCTTGTAAGATGTCAAGGGACATATTCATTGTTACTAAATTTTCTTGTCATTGAAGGTTGTATCAGAATTCGAAACCTGCTGATTCTTAAGTTATGTACATCATTGCAAATTTCTCTCAGGAGTCCGTTCTTGATAGACCATTCAGTACGAGGACAGCCTTTCTTTTGGAATGATAGCCAGATTATTGGAAGACAATGTACAGATATAACAACCTGTTTCATGGCCCGCGGCGAAAATTGCTACTGAAATAGCCATCTGGTATGCTTCCAGTTCTTGCCCTATGGTCAGCTCTGTTTACATACTGTTGCACCAACTGCTCTGGACTGTCCTGTTGAGGTGCCTCTGGTACGTACTGCTGTATCACCATCACCGACTCCATCTTACCAAGATCTATAGATGTGAGCAAGTGCTCATAGGATCTAGCTCCGGGCACTCTGACCATTGTCAACCCTGTGGTTAGCTGATATAAACCCTTTCTCTGCGACCTCCCAACAGGGTAGAAATCATGGTTACTATCTAGCGACTGAGGTTTCCTGGTGCAGATATCCTCATGCATGTAAGGGCAGATGGCAGTGGGTTTTCATGGAGACGCCTCCAGCATCCCCAGCATGCATGCTGCTCGTAGGACTCGAAAGTGAGATGATGAGATGATATGTTCGTACTGCGCCAGAGGGTTCCGGGGTTGGTGTCGTGGAGGATGATCATTGTAGAATGGAAAATCTAGCTTCCATGCGTTCAAACAAACATGTGTCCTAAGGCCGACTCAGAAGAAATCAGGCCACAAAATGACCATGCGACCAAGAAAAAACAGTATTCATGCGTCCCAAATATTGGCCGCATAAAGGCCTGACACAAAGATTATGTTTGATACAGAATCCTGACAAAAAAGATTTTATGAACGCTTCGAAAAATGTGAGCATACTAAGCGACAAGCTCTCGTCAGACTAATAATGACTTCTGATAGGCACGCAGCGCCACGCGTACGAGGCCACATGTGTTCCAGAGTTCATGCGTCTCTTGCCTCATGCGTTCCAGACTTCATACGTTCCATGCGTCTCTGGTTATCCGTTCCAGATTTCATTCGCTCTATGTGCCTCTGGTCCTATTCGTTCCAGACTTCATGCGTTCCATATGTCTCTGACATTATTCGTTTCAGACTCCACGCGTCCCATGTGTCACTGATCCCATGCGTTCCAGACGCTAACAAAAGGTGAGAACCACCCAGATACTCAGCAACAACAAATTTCAACAAACGTCTACGTGGCAGCTCGGCCTGGGCTCAACTACATTTTGTTAAGGATGAAGTACACGTGGCAACCTCTCCATCGAATGTGTCCACAGTTGCAACCTTGTTCTGTTGAAGGAGCCCCCTATGGTCACCAAACAGAAGTATATGTGACACCTATAGTCCATCACCATGATGACTATAAATATGAGTAACTTGGACGTTCCAAAGAGGCAAAAAATTTTCTGCTTCAGAGAGACTATACTCTTCTAGACGAGCTACGTACGTGCACACAAGCTCGAGAGAGAGAAGAGAGCATCCATCATTCCCTCGTCGGACCGTCAACGGAGTAAAGGAGTCGCTGCAGTACTCGATCTCTATCGTCACATTATCCAAATTAATACTTTGATTTTGTTTATGACTTCTTTGTACGTTTTTGTTTGTTATTAAACGAAAGTTTTTTCAAACTCACTTCAATGACAAACAAGTTGGCGACTTTGTTAGGGAACTTCTCCTCTGATTAGAAGGTCGTGATGCAGTCCGACGCGTCGAAGCTGGGTTCGACCCAGAGGATGCTGGTTGTACGCTTCAACCAGCAAGCCTTTGAGGAAATGTTCTCTGAGGACGACGCTTCTTCAAGGTTGGCAATAACAAGAAGAGTGCTCAGCACCTGAAGACCCGCAAGACATAGGTTGCAAAAGTCGCTGTGCCTCACCCAACTGCAGAGCACGCGCTTCCCGTCTCTCTACCGCAGGGATCGCACATTATGCGTCCACCTCTCATGCGGCAGCCTCTTTTAACAAGAAGAGTTCAACACCTGAAGACCCGCAGGACATGGGTTGCAAAGGCCGTTGTGCCTCATCCAACTACGGAGCATTCTCTCCTCGTCTCTCTACCACAGGGACCGCACATTATGCGTACACCTCTCATGCGACGACCTCTTCTGACAAGGAAAGTGCTCAGCACTTGAGCTTTGGCAAAAAATCGAAGACAAAAGAGAACTCGAGCAGAAAAAGTTTTCTCTCGTCCACAAAAAAACTTATTTATAGGGCAAAGGAGATGGTGGAGACTCTTTGATTCTTGTACTACGCTGTCAGCATTAATTGTGACGGCAACGCTTAGGTTTTCCACTCAACCTTATCCTTTGAGAAACCGTCACTTCGGGATCCTTACTGAGAGATGGTGAAGAATTTCAAGAAAATCTACTCGAGGATCGAGCCAAATCCTACATTAAATGGAGATTGGACAGCCTGACAAAGACTCGTCCATGCAACTCGCCATCCATGCGGCCCAAAGTCATCTCCTCCATGCTTCTTATTCAAAGTATTCAAAACTTATCAGTTTGAAATATTTAAAGGGGGTCTTGTACTGCATAGAAAAATCTAGCTTCCATGTGCTCAAACAAACATGCGTCCCAAGGCCAACTCAGAAGAAATCAGGCCACAGAATAACCACGCGGCCAAGAAAAAGCAGCATCCATGTGCCCCAAATATTAGTCGCATAAATGCATAACACAAAGATTATGTCTGACATAGAATCCTGACAAAAAAGATTTTATGAACGCTTCAAAAAATGTGAGCACACTAAACGACAAGAAGCTCTCGTCAGACTAATAATGACTTCTGACAGGCACGCAGCGCCACGTGTACGAGGTCACATGCGTCCTAGACTCCATGCGTTCTATGCGTCTCTGGCCCTATACGTTCCAGACTCCATGCGTTCCATGCGTCTCTGGCCCCATGCGTTCCAGACTCCACGCGTCCATGTTTCTCTGGCCCCATGTGTTCCAGACGTCATGCGTCCCTTGCGTCTTAGACTCCATGCGTCCAACGTGGCAACGTTCTCTGAGACGAAATATTTCTGTTGTGACTGAAGTGATTCTCTCCAACTAAATGCGGTCCATGTGTCAAGCTGACCAAGTCACACAAACAAAATGAGAGAACCACTCAGATACTCAGCAACAACAAATTCCAACAAACGTCCACGTGGCAGCTCGACCTGGGGTCAACTACATCCTGTTAAGGATGAAGTACACGTGGCAACCTGTCCATTGAATGCGCCCACAGTTGCAACTGTGTTATGTTGAATGAGACCCATGCGACCACCAAACAGAAGGATATGCGGCACAAATAGTTCATCACCATGATGGCTATAAATAGGAGCAACTTGGACGTTCTAAAGGGGTGGACGAGATTTTTTCTGCTTCAGAGAGACTATACCCTTCCAGACGAGCTACATATGTGCACACAAACTCGAGAGATAGAGAAGAGAAGAGAGTATCCATCATTCCCTTGTCGGATCGTCAACGGAATAAATGAGTCGTTGTAGTACTCGATCTCTATCGTCACATTACCCAGATAAAATATTGTACTTAGATTTTTTGTTTATGACTTATTTGTACGTTTTTGTTTTTTATTAAACGAAAGTTTTTCCAAACTCACTTCAATGACAAACAATCATGGCGGAGGTGTGACCTGTGAGTTCAATGAGGTGTGGCCTGTGAGTTCAATGAGGTTAATTGGCGGGCGCTTTGTGATGGAGGGGGGCAATGCGTCCTGTATGGATACACGCCACCACGTTCATCTCCTCCTTTTTGGACTTCATACGCATGAAGTTGCGGCGTGTGTGTATCCAGGGACGACCCAAAGAGTTGGGTTGTCTTAGCCGAAACTAATTTTGGTTTTCCTTCATCCCTATTGAAAATATATAGGTTTAAGCTGGGACCGTCCCTAAGAAAACTAAATGACCTGGAGGTTGTCATACGGAGGAGGGTTGTCCAAGTTCGAAGTAGCCGGCCCTGTGTGTATCCTCCCAATCTCCTCTCCTCGACGACGACTTGTAGGCTGTTGTCACACCAGAGGTCATTGCCGCGGACATCATCATCACCGCAACTGTAGATCTGCAACACATTCATCATCTCGTCATCATAAACTTGCGTAAAGAAAGGAGCCTAAATTCAGCCTATCTTTCAACGACGTGCCCATCTTTCAACGACATACACCAACATTTCTTGCTCTCTGCAAGATGTTGTCGACATGGCCATTGGTGTTCATAAGGAAGCCTAGAGAGAGGGCGTGTAAGGGCATGCTATAGTAGAACATGACGAGGACGGTGGTCACAACCTTCACAATACACTAAGAGGATAGCGGGCCTCAAGTCCTTCATCTTGGTGAGATCTGCCTTGAGCTCCGCAAAGTGGTATGAAAGCAGAAAGTGGTCACAAAGTGGTATGGAATCCGGAGAAATCTCTACTTAGTCCATGAAGACTAAATTTATGAGTGCTAGTCAAGCTTGATAGGAGAAATAGAAAGCGATAAAATTCGTTAGTAAAATGCAACATAGCGGCTAGGAGGAGAATTCCTCTTGAAAAGCTAGCAATAGAAATTGCTTCAAAGCAACTAATTGGTAAGAAAAAAACATAGCACTAAATACAAGAAAGTTGATGAAATGTGTTATCGGAATATCATGACCTCCTGCTGGATTGATGAAGATCACCGTTGCTTAAAGCAAAATTTGATCGTAACTTGTTGGAATGTTGTTTTTCACCTCCTTTCGCAAACCAACACAGACGCGCTACTGCTCTCGAATTAGTGCTAATGTGCTAATACAAAAGCTTCGGCTTCAATAGAGTGAAAACTGTCACGCCCCGATTCCGTAGGACCAAAAGTCACCACTAGGCGTGATGTCGTGTAAGCCTAAGTTGCGCTTGCATAAGGCCAAGGCTTGTACAATAACAAAATAAGCTATTCAGAGTTAGAAGCAACGACACAATATTGCAGAAATTGAATGAACACAATGGTACAAGAAAATAATCTCTTTATTGATATTTTGAAATGATTATAAGGTTGTTATTACATTGCAAATTGGCTTACAACTCACTTGAGCTAAACAGAATACACTAACATCGTTTCATATATTACATACCTTTATATAAAAAATATCTCAAAGCTTCTCAATGCATCTCATGTCATCTCTTGATTTTTGGCTCCTGAGGATGAGGATCTGCTATCGCTTCCTCGAACAATCTAGCACCTGCGGACAAAACTGGTGGAGGGTCAGCACTTTGGGGAAAGCATCGATGAGTATAAAAGCAATGAACAGAAGCAACACCCTCTGAAACCAACACTAAGTCATCATGTTATAAAATATTTTATTATTAGTGATCTTGCTACTTTTATCTATGCTCATTTCATGCAGTACATGATCAGAGTCAGTTTGTACTTCTTTGAAAACATCTTTGAAACAGTTTTCATATACATTTTATTCAAGCATATAATAGGGACAGTTCATGCACGATAGTTATTACATTTCTATACTGATGTGCACAGCGTGTTCGTGAGACGTATTCGTTATCTTAAGGGCAAGCAACATCATTAATTTATTCAGTACTTTTTTATGAGCATGATACTATCATTTCTTATGAGGCAACTGCTTTCTGCACTAGTACGCATGAATGTTAGGAGCTGTGACTCAACTTCAGCTCTACCATAATATACACGAATACTAATGACAATTTGTGGCAACATTTCTTATAACAGGGACTATTCTTAGAAGTAACATGCAACATGAAGCATAATAATATGATCATCGCTTATACAGTGATTCTTAACCTTCGTCGAACGGTTATCCCTGCAACAGACATACAAGTTAGCCACAAATTGCATATATCAATGATCTCAAGGGACTTGGCATCTATATCTTAAGGGACTTGGCATCTATATCTCTAAGGGACTTGGCATCTACCGATTAGGCTTGCAAGAAGGTTGCACCTATCATGCTACCTAACTACATGATAGCCAATGAGAGTTCTTCCTTATGAATTAGCAGCGGTGATTCAAGGTTCAGCTCTGTACTAGTACGCATGAAGGTCAGGAGCTACGACTCAACATCTCACCCCAACATACATGAACACTAGCAGGTGTGACGCAGGGTTCCGCTCTGCACTAATGGATACAATACCCCACTAGATCTCAAGGACCGTCCCTCAGGGTACTATCACAATATTTTTCGGACCGACCGATTTCTAGTGCTCTAGTAACCGTAAGAGAGACTATTACCTTGTCCACAAGTTGTCCGAGGCCTATGCAAGACATGAACTTCTATCAGATAAAATATATCACAAGCACGGTTCTGAACACAAGCACACACTTCCATCTTCTCTTTACTTATCTAATAGCTACACCACACTATATCACAAGGACCGTACCTCAAGGTGCACTATTAGTGCCTTCTCTTATCTAATAGCACACCCTACTAGATCACAAGGATCGTACCTCAAGGTGCACTATTAGTACTTCTTATCGTTTCTTTACAAGACAAGCATTTTATACAAATCTATCTTTTATAGCAGCGATAACAAAAACATGTAAACAATGTCTAGTTGAACAAGCATGGCAACAATTCTGCTGTCTCTTGTTGCTAAGCATGCATTTCTATTCTTGCTTAGCATACGACAAAGGACATGTTCAAGCATACTTTTACTCTTGTTTATTAGCATTACGATAGGGACATGTAGACATTATTTTACCCTTGTTCATTAGCATAGCAATGGTTCGTTCAATAGTAGTGACAATGTACTTAGCATGCAACATTTTTTTTTTTGACTTAGCATGGCAGGATTTTTTCATTGACAAGCATACATGGTCAAGTTCTAGCATTCTTCTTTATGAACATTAATCTTTTTAGTAACAAGCAGTTATAAAACCAGATTCTTTATTAGGCGTGAAAGAATCAAAGAATGCAATTCTGTCCACTCACCAAGATCAATCGTCTTCTGTTTTAACAAGGAGCTCTTTGTGAAGGCTTCTTCTCGAGCCAACAAACCGATATCTTTTGTTATATAGTGCCAACGCGGAGCGGGGAACGACATAATTATCCACCGAGAAAAAGTTTCATCCTCGAAACTTCAAGGAGAAACTTACAATATCCAGAGCAACGATAGTCCTCATCCCTCGCCATCATCAATCGAAAACTGTAGCACATCAGGAAATTATCTCTCTCAAGCAATAAAATAATCCAGAAGATTTTTTGCCGACATTTTTGAAAATATTTACGGACTTATTGTATGGAACGCTCATTGTAGCAACGATATCAAGCGGCAAGAAAACATCTTGAGTTGGAGCAAAGAACGGAATGACCAAATGATCGAGTTGCTTTAATACTAGTTTGTCATGTCCCGATCCCGGATGACCGAAAGTCACCACTGGACGTGATGTCGTGCAAGTCTAAGTTGTGCTTGCACAAGGCCAAGGCTTGTACAATAACAAAATAAGCTATTCAGAGTTAGAAGCTGCGGCACAATATTGCAAAAATTAAATGAACACAATGGTACATGAAAATAATCTCTTTATTGATATTTTGAAATGATTACAAGGCTGTCATTACATTGTCAATTGGCTTACAACTCACTTGAGCTAAACATAATACACTGACATCGTTCCATATATTGCATCCCTGTATACAGAAAATATTTCAAAGCTTCTCAATGCATCTCATGGCATCTTCTGATTTTCGGCTCATGAGGATGAGGATCTGCCGTCGCTTCCTCGAACAATCCAGCACCTGCGGACAGAACTGGTGGGAGGTCAGCACTGATGAGTATAAAAGCAACGAACAGAAGCAACACCCTCTGAAACCAACACTAAGTCAGTATGTTATAAAATATTTCATTATTAGTGATGTTACTACTTTTACCTATGCTCATTTCATGCAGTACAAGATCAGAGTCAGTTTGTACTTCTTTGAAAACATCTTTGAAATAGTTTTCATATACATTTCATTCAAGCATACAATAGGGACAGTTCATGCACGATAGTTACTACATTTCTATACTGATGTGCGCAGCGTATTCGTGAGCCGTATTCGTTATCTTAAGGACAAGCTGCAACATTCATTTATCTAGTTATTTTCTATGAACATGATACTATCATTTCTTATAAGGCAACTTCTTTCTGCACTAGTACGCATGAATGTTAGGAGTTGTGACTCAACTTCAACTCTACCCTAATATACACGAATACCAGCGACAACTCATGTGAACAGCTGTGACTCAGCTTCAACTTCTTTCTGCACTAGTACGCATGAATGTTAGGAGCTCGTGTTTCAATTTTTGGTTATGTCGTTTCGAGTGAAGGCATCCAGATGGACCTACCAAGGTTGAACATATAATAAGTTAGCATCCACTGTGGGAGAGGTTTCAAGTGCTACATTTTGACTTTATTCAAATTTTGTAGCACTTGAAGGCTGTAGTGGATACTTGTGCATACTTGAAAATTGTTAGAAAGCTATGAGATACTCCAGATTTGGAGAGTGTCCTAGTTACTCTATATTAATTGATGGACCCACCAAAAGTAATCAAACAGGAAAGAAAAATAAAGACACAAAATATAGAGGAAAAATATTACCAAATAGGGAAGGAAAATAAAGAGAAAAAGGAGGAAGAAAAAAGAGAATTAATTTGGAGTATTTATTTGGAGTGTACTATTGTGTGTCAATATCATGAAGACACTCCAAAAGTAATAATTTACACAAATTTTAATAATTTGGAGTATATATTCTGAGTGTTCCCACTGTGGATGTCCTTAGCCTAAATTTATTGGAAATTTTAATTGTACTGCCGCATCTATTATTAAATGCATGAAAAGAAAAACGACTTCACTAGATCTAAAAGGCACAAAAGAGATTTGAACTCTAGTGATGAAGAAAACTAAAGCTCATGTGCTAGCACTTCCTAGTTTCGACTTGGTGTTAATTTGAAGTCGATTGTGATGTGTCCAATGCGAAATTGTCATTGTTCTCGGTCAAGAAGTTCGATCCATTGCCTTCTTTAGCGAGAAACTTAATAATGCTAATCTTAAGTAAACTTACGATTGAACTCGAATAATCCTTGTGGTTATCAAATATAGATATGAGATATTAGTTGGATGATGAAAGATCAAGTCACGATATCTTATTATTATTTTTATTTATTTAGTAAGAGTTAAAAGCAGTAAGTCCAAAAAATATACTACATCGTGTATAAAATTTTAAACGTTATGTCGAGTCCTTTCTGTACCTACTCAAGCATAAATCCATCGCTGGAAATCAAGTAGCAGATTCATCGAGTCGTTGACAAATGTTTATTTCTATCATGCAACTCAAGTTAGTTGGATTTGAGAACTTCATAGTGTTGTACAAGAAGGACAGTGACTTTGAAAAAAAAAAAAAAAAATGGAAGCAATGTGAGGAAGGTCCCAACACCAATTCCGTTGATAGGATGGGTTTATATTCAAAGATAACTAAATATGCATTGCCTCATTGTTTGTTACAACAAGTAATTATATTTGAAGCTCTTGCTAGTAGACTAGGCTATGTTTGGTTCGTAAAATCTGTTCGTGGAAAAAAATTATTATTTTTTTGTACTTGGATGTCACAAAAATGGAGCACAAAAAATAATTGATTTAAAAAAAAAAATTCACTCATTCCGGAATTCACTTTTTCACTTTCAATTAATTATTTTTTCTTTCAATTTTTAAAACACTACTAAATCCCGAAAAAAATTAATAAAATTATAATTTTTTATTTATTCACTTTTGGTAAATAAAATATTAAAGACTCGTTTGATTTACCGTAATATAATCATAATTAAATCAAATTAAAAAAATTATTTTTGTTTATTTAATTTAATTTTATTACCATTATAATTATATTGTAGTGAACCAAATGAACTCTATTTTTTTTTCTTTTCTTCTTTCCTTTACGCGATACAGAACATTGGTTCTATAGGAGAATTTTAATTGACCAAAAGAGAAAGAAGTTATGTGTGACATTGAGAGACGAAAACACTCGTCACGTTGCTGAAATCTATATGCGGTTGTCACTTGTCAGTTCCTGAAGCGCATTTGAAAGATGTAAGCATGTTGACACATTTTCTGACTTGCTAGAAGACGTATGATGCTTCACATGTTGCTGGCATTTACTTTTTTAAGATCGTACATCTTCACGGAGTACCCATCACTTACAATCAACATGTGATCATACAAACTGAATGCCCACCGAAATCTTGGAAATATCTTAAGAAGCTTATTGGGCATTTTGAGACGTTAAATTTTGGCAAACCATCGGTCGTCAAAATCGGATCCGTAAAATAATTTTTACCTGGAGACCGACCAGCTGTTATGGGACCGACAGACTGATCATCAATCTTTGAGTCATCACCATTCGTCGTTTTGTCTCGACGAACCGAATCATCTGTATCCCTCAAAGTATCTGGAAGTCCCTCCAAGACAAGTTTCCGACGATCCATCTCGTGTCGAATATCCCTCGAGCCTCCATTCGGTGTATGTGGCATGTCTGTACACCTCAGCGACTTGAGCCTATACATGCCACAACACAAATTTGCTCAAACCAGCTGCTGGGAACTCTTCATAAGCATCCAATATTTGTTCCCAAACACTACGACAGCCATCATCCGCCTGCCTCCCTACCGAAACCAAGTTGTAGCGCAAACTCGGTACATGTCGCACAACCTTGAGAACGAGCCAAGCTCCGTTGTCATGTGCACATTACCGATGCCTACAACTACAGGCGTCCCCTTGTTGTCTATCTTCACACGTCCAAACCTGCCACCGCGGTATGACGTGAAGATCCTCCTATATGGAGTGGCGTGATACGACGATCCCGCGTCCATGACCCAGTCGTCATCATGACACATGCCACAAGGTTCCTCTGCGTCGGTTGGTGCGATGATGAGATCTCCCATAGCCGTGAGATCCTCCTGATCATTCTTGCCTTTGGCCTTCTCAGCTTTGAGCTTTATGTCACGCTCCGATCTTCCGCAGGTAATTAGCCGTCCCCGTTGGACATGCGAATCACCGCGCCAACGCTCTCGCGGGACGATCGTTCCCATCAAGGGCGTGATGCCGCACGAGCGTAAGCCGTGCCCATGTAAGGCCATGATCCGAACAGGCGGTAAGATGTCTAAGCCACAGAGTCACACAGATTGTCCGAGTGCAGCGGAATAAGAAACGCACAGGTGATTTGTAACAAGTTCACAGAGTCGTCAATAGCGGAAGCATCGAATAACACAAGTATGGAAGTAAAACAAGTTCTTTATTGATATTGAACAAGTGTTACAAGCGGCGCTAGGCCGAGATTACAAGTCGCTCAAGCCTCTCTCTCTCTGAACAGTAAAAGCATGCCAAGTGGCTACATTTGTGGAATGATTGCATAGGCGATGTTCCAACATTATGCCTTGAATATGTGCTTCAGTTCCGGACGCAACGCTCGAAGGCTCCAGAGTGAACTCCGCGCCTTAGCACGCACGAATGAGACATCTGCACCGAACGAGATTTTTTTGCACCCTGCAAGCAAACTGGTGGGGTATCAGTACATGAATGCACTAGTGGGGAGGCTTCTCGCTCGCTCGAAAAATCCAAACACGTTGTATAGGTTTCGTGCACCATCTATTAAGTTATCTTTCTAGTCTTTCCTTAGGATCAGTTTCATGGCAATAATGTAAAGCCTAACTCGTGTGACAGTGTGTCGTGCGATATAAGAGTAACACAGCGAGACTTACCATTCGTCCTTCCCTGTCCAAGGAAAACCAAGTTAATTCAAGCACGAGCATTTATAATGAAAACCAGAGGCAATAACATAAACAAACAAAGTGTCATGAGCAAGATTTTGTATCGGGTGCACGAGTTATACAGATTATCCAGGCGTGTTGCAATGGATGTTTAAGTGTTCAATGGATTGCTCAGGTTGCTCAATTTGCATAGATGACTTATACTCATAATCGTTCAGGTGTTTCAGATTATTGGATACGATGCAATGACTCGCACGCGGGTTGCCGCTAAACGAGGATGACTTATCTATATGAACAGGAGTCGCTGGCATAGCCATAAAGGACGAGTTATAGTCTCGGAGCGCAGATGACGGAGGTAACTTGATCGCTATACGCCATTCTGCTCGGTCAAAGACTAGCGTGTAGTTCCATCCGGATCAGAGCGGCCCCAGTGCCTCGGCGACCGTCCGTGGAACGATATCCGGAAATCTTCCTTGATTCCAAGTTGTCCGCGACATGCAAGTATTGGTCATTCCAGATTCACAACTTGACATGATAATCCATGATTCTTGTTCTGAACGAGCATTGCTCCACAAGCTGTAATTCTTGCTTTACTTGACATGATTCTTATTCAGATTTAAACTTGACATGATTCTCGTTCAGAGTTCAACTTGACTTGATGCATTTTCCTGGTCCGGGGACTGCCTTGACGACCTAACGGTCCCGGATACTTGCAGGTTCATATTGCACAGAAGAACTATCTGATAGTCTTCTGACTAACTAGATGCATGCACAATACATATAGTTTTACTTGATTGTGGCATAGATTATGTGACAAGCATTGAAACGAGGCAATGAGTACAAACTACAAAGTAAGCAAGCAAGCATGCATTTATATGAAACATAAGCATTTACGTTGGCACGGTCTAAGGATAAAGCGAGGAGTGAAACAGTAAAGGGACATACCAAGCGACATAATCTAGGGACGTGCAGTGTAAACAAGTTAAACAGTGCACTATGAAGAGTATAATGTTATACTTGAGGCATAGCGGGGTCTACTTGCACAAGGCAAAAGTAGCATAAGAGGGTCCATTTATAAGCAAAGTTTTATTTCTATGTTCTAACACAAGCAATACAAGTTGGGATTATTCCCTTAGCTAGGTGCTTTGTATTCTTTATTAGCATGCAGGGGGTGATTCACCTAGCGACTAGCATGTATCGTCCATATTTTAAGTGTGCTGGCTAAGCAAAGATAAGTTCATCGTAGCCACCCACCTTAGCGATGATTCATCTCGGTCGAGCGATACTCCGAGCGAGCCTTTGAAAGTCTAAGTCCGAACTCCTGAAGGGCCAAGTCTGGAAATTCTTTGCCTCAATGAGTCTTCTCGCTGAGCAAAGAGGGTCAGGTCATTGCACTTTCGCCGTTTGAATTGGTTGTCCGCTTGAACGGAACGGGTCGTTAAAATTCATGCAGTTCCTCTTGATATGATCCCTTTCGCCACAGTGATAGCAGCCCTTCTTGCGGTCCACAGTCGCAAAATTCTAAGAACTCTCTCATGTCCTCGCCTGTGACTTGGGTCTTCCATTCCCGTAGGAAACCACGATAGCGGACTCCTGCGACGATTCCACGTGCTTACGCCGGATCTCCTCGTTCAATAAGCTGCTTTTGACCACCTCTATCGTGATAACTCCATCAGGAGCGGAGTTGCTCACCGACACCACCAACGTCTCCCAGCTTTCCGGTAGAGAACTCAAAAACAGAAGGGCCTGAAGCTCATCCTCAATCACCATCTTCATAGTAGACAGCTGATTGATGATGCCATGAACCTCGTTCAGATGTTGTGCCACCAGTGCATCCTTCGTGTACTTTGAGTTGACGAGTTGGCGAATCAGAAACGTCTTGTTGCCAGCCGTCTCCATCTCGTACAACGAATACAGCTTCTCCCACAATGCTTTTGCAGAATTTTTCATGGACATGTGGTGAAATATCGAGTCGTCCAGCCTTTGGCGGATGAATCCAACAGCCTTCCAATCCAGTCATTTTCAGTCATCAGCACCTTTGTTCGTCGGCTTTGCGTTGTCGCCCTCCAACGGACCATGCAAGTCCTTACATCAGAGTAGATGCTCCATCATTGGCTTCCAAATCGTCCAATTTTTTTTCTGTGTGGGTGATCATACGAGTGTTCATCTGCTCCGTAGACATAGTTGTACCTTCCCTCACAAGAAGAACCAGGCTCTGATACCATGTGTTGGGAACACATGCGCTCTGATACCACGTGTTGGTCGCGCAGCGGAAGAAGCATTTTGCCAACCCACCTGAGATGACGAAACCAATCTACGAACACCAAGCACAGATGAAGACAAGAATATGGCGGTGACTACATTACCTGGACAAATTCTAACATTTATAATTCCGATAAAATTACAAGATTGCAAAAACTAATGTTGAAATCCTTTGTCCTAATAGATTCAACCCCCTCACCACACTCAAGAAGAAAAGCAGAAGATTACAATTAAAATCACTCACCAACCCATAGCAATCTTCCTAACCGAAGTTGACGACTTCTCGATTAGATCTCCTTCTTCCTTCTGTCTTGGATGGCGAAGTCCTAAGAGCAAAGTACGGACTTTCTCTTAGATTTTCTGTGGACGAGCACCATGAATCTCCAACTTGTGCTTCTTTTTGTGCCTCCACCCTCCTCCCTATTTATAGGATGAGAAACATATTTTAGGGTTAGGAAACCCTAAAAATAGCCAATCATAAGATCCAACCGTCCACTAGCATCCATCGGTCCAAAATATAACATAAAAATTCTAAAACCCGAACAATCGCCGCCAACACCGAACTCATACCGAGTTCGGTTCAAAGGTTCTGGAACACCACACCGAGTTCGGTCTGAACTCGGCCAAGGAGAGTTCGAACTGAACTCTGCCCCCTTCAGCAGACTTGATTCCCAACATGTGTTAGGCCCACCTATAATTTTTTGTCGAGCCCACTAAAATATTGTAGACACACATACACATCTCTATCTCTGCTCTTTTATGAGGTTGGAAACGGCTTAAAATTGAGTCGTTTAAGCCGTATGTAAATACTCCACTAACTATTTTTTAAAAATAAACTAATTATTTAACTAATTTTTTTAGATTAATTATTTAATTACCTAATATTACTTATTTAAAACTAACAATTCTAACTCAAGTGGTTAAGGTGGGAGGTATTTGTCTTGCATGCTTGAGTTTAATTCCTAGGAATGATAGTTACTATAATGAGGCTTGAAAATGGCTAAAAATGAACCGGCTAAACCATTTGTATAGCTTCCATTAATTTAAAAAAAATTAATCATTTGTGTTACAGACTTCTGGCCCGAAGGCCTACAAACTCGATCCGAATGCCACACTCCCAGTCCGAAGGCCCACCTCTGCACAACACTTACACCATACCACACGGCACCAACACCGCACTCGTGTTGCCCTTACATTATTTCTCTCACATTATATATATGCACGTGCACGTAAAATAATTTTTTTTAACATTATTGTAAAATAGTTTAAATATTTAAATATTTTTTAATTAAAATTTGTTATGGATCTATATATTTCAATTTTTTATAAAAAGTTTTGAAAAAACTAGCCGTCTAAGTTGTACGTATATCTTCACGTAATTAACAATTAAAAAATTAACTATAACGAAACACCTCTTCTATCTCATGTGATTAAGGTGGGAGTCATTCTTCTTGGTTGGCCAAGTTCGATTCTTGACGTTGTTTATAACAAATTTATTTTTTTCCAACAATTTTTTTACATAATATTAAATTTTTAAACAAATGGTGGAATATTTACAAACGGCTTAGACAGTTCACTTTTGAGCCATTTTGAAGCCTTATTATAAGAGTACTAGTAAATTCACGTGTGTTGCACATAAAATAATTTTTTTTTCTAAAATTAATATAAAATTATTTAAATATTTAAATATATTAATTTATAATATATATATATATATATATATATATATATATATATATATATATGTGTGTGTGGATATATTTTTACTTTTTATAAAGAGTTTTGAAAACAGTTAGCTACGTTATTATCTAATTATAAACAAACATCTCTTCTAACTCATGTGGTTAAGATTAGAGGTATTCTCTCTGGTTGGTTGAGTTCGAATCCATGTAGTATTATTTATAACAAATTTAACTTTATTAATAATTTTTTTTATGTAATATTAATTTTTTTTAAATAATTAATTGATGATGATATACATACAACTTAGACGGTTCATTTTTGAACCGTTTTGAGGCATCATTATAATATTATATATATATATATATATAAAATAATAATAATAATAATAATAAAATAAAAATCACATTTTATAGTATAGAATTGAATGACATCCAACCTATAATCATCCCATTGCTTTAAAGCTTTAAATAATGGACATGATTAGTTGGTTGATTAGTTTTTATGCCCTTACCTCACCTTCATATTTAGTCCCTTTCACTAATAAAGGGTCAAGACTAGTGTTTCGAAAACACCACGCCTAATCCTTGGAATTAAATGTTTTTTTTCACTCGTAATACCTTGAGCAAGAGTGACGCAGCGTGATAGCAGAATGGACGTACATTCGTGCCTTACAATAGCCAAGTCGATCGATGATGACGATAACTGGACCACTGTTGCTTGGTAAAAGCGAAACGTTGCTGCAAAAACTCCGACGGATGGTCTTGTGAGGGGACCATACGAAGGTTGTTTGAAAATCTAGTGAGGGATTTTCGAATTCACGGAACAGTCGAGTCCACGACCAAAAGAAAGAAAGAACAAATCTCAAAACTCAAAGAAAATTTTTATTAATTAAAAATTATTTTTAACTAGATACACAAGGTACATATTTATAGGACTTTTATAACAACTTAATCTTAATACCAATGAAACACAAATTCTAATCCTAATAAAATATTGTAAAAATTAGGTATAGTCTTTCCTAAGAGCATTATTAGTAAGGTCCATCCCAATTTCTAGATTCTAGATTCAGAATGTAGGAGCTCAATTTGTAGAGTAGTAAGAACCATCATAAGTTCCAATTTCTAGATTCTCAGGTCCAACCAATCTACTATAGGTTGGGCCTGAGAATTTTTAGATTCAAATGTAGGAAATATTTTTTAGAATAGTAAGTCCCAATTTGGAGTCCAATTCTAGATTTACATTATTTTTTTCCACATTAATTTTTGACTACACAATCTTTGGGATCAAAGCTCATTTTATCATTCTCTACTATTTTCATACAAACCC